>JANAVB010035744.1:0-320274 GCA_029216955.1 Iris pallida
ACGTTGATGTAATTCGGTTGGAATGATCGGTTGAGGATTGAATTCGATATCTTAGAAATGGGTTGGTTCGGGAAAATATTTGGTAAGTGAAATCAAATGACCTTGGCAGATGAATTACATGTGACAATTGATGGAATTGGATTTAGTTGATTTTGGATATATCCCTTTTGGCTAGAATAGAAGTAATTGCCGTGCTTGGGTAGTTGACTTAGTTCTTCGTGGATTTTCTTGGTGCTGTGAGTTTTAAATAGTTTAGCGATTTTAGAAGTAAAATTTCAATGACAAAATTTTTCTAAGGTGTGTAGATTTGTAACCACCATTCCCGAAAATTCCTATTTTAAAATTTTTAATCATTTTTCATAATTTAAATACTAGTTTGACATTTTCTATATTGAATATTTTAAATATTTGCTAATGGTGTATTTGTAAACCAGAGGGGGTATGGCATGAAGTAGTGCATCCAATCAATGTTATATATTTTCCAGATGGCCATATGGGGAATTAGGGTTTCTAGAAACCTTCGTAAACAAATTCCTAACTAACACTAGGATTAAATACATGTGGTAATTACCAATTGTAAATAAAATATTCATTTTTGCAAATAAAGCAGTGTTATTTGCAATATACCAATTTTTCTGTTAAAAAACCTATTTTAACATTTAAACCCCCTGATTTCATTTCACTCATTTTTTTAACGGAACAGAACTCTTTCCCATCCATTCTTCCTCTCCATCTTCTCATCCTCCTTCTTCCCGTTCTCCTCCATCACCTAACCCTAACCCTAAATTCAGGCCTCGTGGCTATGGCTCATGCCAGTAGCTTGGCGCTGATCTTGCTCTCCTGCGTGGACTTGTTGCGGCAACGACGGCGACGTGGTCCTCGATCTACCGAGCAGTGGCGAGTCTCCTACACCGAGCACGACAAACAACCGCCGTAGGTTTGTGAAGTATGCCTTGCCGATCAAGCACCATGATCGACTACGAGATCGTCGATCTGTTGGTATCTGCAAGGAATTAGACACAAATCATGTGTCGATGTAACTTGAGTTCGTGGGGCGTCCGATCCATTGAATCAAGTTGAGACCCTTTTCTTGATCCTCTCGTTCTATAGCTGAGTACGGCGATCGGGATCCGTGAGAGTGATTTGATTACTATCGATCAAGAATTTTAGATTAATCGACGAATCCAATAAGTAAGTATTCTAAATTTTGTTTTCCTATAAGCTTCATTTGATTTCTTTTCTCTTTATTGAATCGAATCAATAAATCTCCTCATGGATTTTGTTCTTATCGCTGCACACTAACTGTTTGAGGAAATTCCTGAATTAGTTGGTGGTTAGTGTCTGGACACACCAGGATCGTGTCCAACTCGCAGAGATATTCGTCTTTGTACCTTAGTCCGATACAAGCTAACACATGTTCGTTTTCTGAGAGAACTCCTTGTTCTATCTACTCGTTGTGTAATCGGCATATTATTTGTTGGGACACATATTTTGTTTCCATGGGATGACACGTGCATTCGTGTCCCCTTTGTCGGAAGGGCAGGGGCTTCTGAGGGCTTGACACGAGAGGGATGTGTCGATCTTCCTAGGATCAGTTTCCGAGTTTGATACATCGGAAGAATTAACCGTTCAATTCAAAGTGAACAAATAGTAGATGTGGAGCTTTTGGGTTATCTTTGATTGTTGAGGGCTTTTGGGCTTAGTAATGGGCTATTCGTTGACCTTCAATTAAAATGTACAAGACTAATATTTTGGACTGAATAGGCTAGGCTTTGGGTTTGAAATTAGATAATTATTGTTCTCAGATTTTAGGACATGGGCTTAGCTAATTGGTTCGGGTTTTGCTTTAATGTTTAACAATATTAGTATTAGTGTGGGCCGAGTCCAATAAATAGGAAGATATGTTTTATTGAAATAAGTTGAAGTTTTGGTGCCTTGACTAGTTTCAGCCTTTATTGGATATGAATTAGTATATTGGGCTTTCGGAGAATAAATTATTTTGTGCTTGAGTTAGAAATTGGGCCAAGTATGAATATGAATGATTTTATTTAGGAATCTAACCTAATAGTAGAATCATGTATTTTTGAATTAGGTTTAGACTAGACTGCAATCCCAGCAGCGGTGGACATGAGGCAAGTACAGTACGGTTTGAATTTCATATCTAATTAACTGTTTTGCATGGCATCTTATATTGGACACGTAGGCTACACGGGGATACTAATTGTACCATTGTTATCTTAATATATTCATCAAGCATTGTCGAGGACTTGGGGGAGATACGTAGTTTACATGTGATCATACCCATTGTACTTATTGTTGATAGCTTTAGTCGCACATCGTGCACGTGCGCCTAAGCCGTACCGTACTGATTGTATTATTGTCATATTGTACTCCTAAGCCGATTACACGTAAATTATGATTTCCAAATCACTATTGTACTTAGACATTCTATTAATTGTACCGACACTATTGCATTTACATGTTTAGTCTCTATTAGTATTGCTTCACAGTTATAAGTGTAATTCATATCGTAGGATTGTACTCTGCTCTTTTCCTGACTGGATACTTTGCAGGTTTATGATGACTTTGACTTTAGCCTTTATTGCTTACAGGATAAAATGGTTGGCATGGAGGATACACGATGATCAGTTCAGAATTTTTGATGTATAGAGTTACTTCTAGTTTGAGGTTGTATTTGGATGACTGTACTTATGGATGACTGTATATTGAGTGGTTGTTTTTATCATTTACCAGATTTGTCTCCGGATGTTCATTGTAAAAGTGTAATAAAAAGACAGTGAAATATGTGATGATGTGGATCGATATTGTGTATGCGATTAGTAGCTATAATGAGCAGATCGATTATTTGAGACTTTAATGACGTTTGAGATATGGACAAGCTCACTATCGTCGATTCTGTGGCGTAGATTGGACGCACTCACAACCCGTACTCTATCATACGGGAGGAGGACGTGACATTAATTATAAAATATTATGACTCCAAAAATTCAAGAACACCTATCTCATGACACAAAAAGTTAAAACGATCTTCGGCTAGTGGTTTTGTGAATATATCTGCTAGTTGATGATCTGTGTCAATAATTTCTAGACAAATATCCCCGTGTTGTTGGTGATCACGTAAAAAGTGGTGACCTATTTCTATGTGCTTAGTGCAAGAGTGACATACATGATTCTTAGTCAAATTAATTGTGTTAGTGTTATCATAGAATATGGAAATATTAGTGTAGTGCAGATTATAGTCTTCAAAAGTTTGCTTCATCCACAAAATTTGAGCAAAACAATATCCTGTGGCGATATACTCAGCCTCAGTTATTGATAATGCTAAAGAATTTTGTTTTTTGCTAAACGAAGAGACTAAAACCTTACCTAGGAGATGACACATATTGTTGATACTTTTACGGACTACTTTGCATCCAGCAAAATCAACATCTGAGTAACCGATTAGGTCAAACAATGTGGCTTTGGGATATCATAAGCTAACAGTAGAAGTTCCTTTAATGTATCGAAAAATACGATTAATGACGCATATGTGTGATTCCTTAGGTTTAGCTTGATATCGTGCGCAGATGCAAATAGTAAACATAATATTAGGGCGATCAGCAGTTAAGTACATTAAACTACCAATCATACATCGATACTTACGCAGGTCCGCTGGTTTGCCACTTTCATCAAGGTCAAGTCGAGTTGATGTAGCTATTGGCGTGTTGATAGGCTCTGTGTTGTTGAAGTCAAACTTCTTTAGTAAGTCCTTCGTGTACTTGGCATGATTGATGAAGGTTCCCAGCAAGTGTTGTTTGATCTAAACTCCTAGGAAGTAGTTGGGCTCTCTCATCAAACTCATCCCAAACTCACTCTGCACACACTTCGTAAAATCTTCACAGAGTTTTTCGTTAGTAGAACCAAATATTATATCATCAACATATATTTGCACAAGTAAAATATTGTCATCTGAAGTTTTGATAAAGAAAGTTGTATCAATCATTCCTTTTGAAAAAACATTTTCAAGTAGGAAAGTACTTAGGCGTTCATACCAAGCATGAGGTGCTTGTTTGAGTTCATCAAGTGCCTTTCTTAACTTGAAAACATGATCAGGTTTTTGAAAATTCTCAAAACCAGGGGGTTGCCTCACAAAAACATTTTATTTTATAAACTCGTTTAAAAATTCACTCTTAACATCCATTTGAAAATTTTGAAATTATGAAAACATGCGAATGCATAAAATATGTTAATAGATTCTAGTCTAGCAATATGAGCATATGTCTCGTCATAATCAAGTCATTCTTCTTGATTATAACCTTGTGCTACTAGACGTGCTTTATTGCGTAGATCATGTCCATCCTCCTTTAATTTATTTCGGAACACCAATTTGGTACAAATTATCGATTGACCAATAGGTTTAGGAACAAGTTCCCAAACTTGGTTTCTCTTAAATTGATTAAATTCCTCTTGTATTACATTAATCTAAAATTTATCAAGAAAAGCATCTGCTACTGATTTAGGTTCTATTTGAGAAATAAAAGCTACATTAGCTATTATGTCACTAGTAGAAGAACGCGTACCTACTCCCTTGGATATATCTCCTGTAACAAGTATCTCTAGATGGTCTGGCATGAATTTCATATTCTTAGATAGACTCTCCATATAGTTCTTGTCGGGAGCAGTATCTCCAGGTGCCTTGTATTGGTTTCGTACATCTTCATCATTATTGTCGGTAGATTTTTGATTGTTGAGCTCATCAAAGGAAAGCTTAATAGATTTTTCAAGAATCATAGATCTCTTATTCAAAATCTTACATCCCTTACTCTTGGCAGAATAACCGAGGAATATCCCTTCGTCTGCCTTCGAGTCGAACTTACTTAAGTTATCCTTAGTGTTCATGATAAAGCAGCGATATCCAAAAAGTTTATGTCACGACCCGTACCCTAGAGTAAGGGCACGAGACGTGGGTACGTCCAGCCTACGCCGCAGTGTCGGCGGTAGAACGCTGTCCTAGGTCAAACATCTAACAAAATAAAGGTACCTGTACAGTATATACTCTCCGAATGGAGGTGACATAGCAGATACAGTCTCAATCACATCTAAGGTAGAGCATGATAAAGATAGATAAAACATAAAATCCAAAAGAGATACAGCAGATAGAGGTCTAAATGTCTAAGATACACAAACCCAGAAAATATCTCAAAGCTGAATACAGTAATCCATAGAATAAATACAACTCAATACAACTGAAATAACTAACTATACAACCTCTACTGTGTCTCCTCTAGGCTAGCAGGCAACCTCCAGGCTATCTGTAAAATTTATCAACAGGTCCAGTCAGGACAGGAACGAGCACATCTCATCTAGAAAACCCTAGTAAATGACAGAGAACTATAAAGCAGTTATAGACAGTTGTATTGATGAAAATGGCAGTTTATATTCAGGTGATGGTAAGAAAGACAGATAAAGTGCAAAGAAAGTAAATAACTAAACAAGAGAAGAATCATAGCAATGAAGACTGTAAAAAATAGAACTAGCTGAACCAGGGTAACATGATATAAGTCCAGACAGTAAATGTAAACAAGTATAAGACCAACGTAAATCCAGACAACATGAATCTGATACCAGGTGATTCCAGTACAAGATGAGTCCGGTATGAGATAATTCCAGTCAGTGATCAAAGATTCCAGGGTGAGTCCAGCCTATACTCTAGCGGTGTGTTTTAAAATACCGAGTTTGACATATAAATGGCTGTAGGTAATACGGCACATCACACACCTGGCTGGGTGTGAGATGGCTATCATTCCAGTAGATTCCAGTTGGAAGATTCCAGATTGGGGTATGTCTACAGGTCTTACTCTAGTATTTTCCCTCCCAGCAAGTGAATCCAGAATTCCGACACAATGATTCAAGATGAGTCCAGCCAAAATATAATGAAACCAGTAAATGATTCCAGTAAATGATTCCAGTAGGTGATTCCAGTAATAGAAGCCAGGAATGATGATACCAGTAATAGAGGCCAGAAAATAAATGTGTGTCGTATACATAAATCGAGAATATCCATACGTGTTGTAATAGAGAATCACATACAACTAACTAGAACTGAAGTACAGTAATTGACAAATAAATGAGAGAACTATCAGAGAATGTACTCGCCTGATGTCTGAATGTCCAAAGTAAATATACTGTCCGATGAGAGGTGTCTGGCTCCTAATCAGAACAACACAAGTCACAACAAGTCCAAAATGACAATATGAAGTTCTACTATACATTCTACATGATTCTAGGTCAATATAGACCAAAGTCAACTCTTGGTCAACTTGGTCAACCCTGAAAGTCAAACCTAGGTCAACTATGGTCAAACTAGGTCTAACAAGTCTAAATTAGGTCAAACAAGTTATTCTAGGTCTAAACAAACTAAGTATATGCAAATCAAGTATCCAAGATAGCTACTAACTCATAGCCTAAGTCACTTGCTAAACCAAGCACAAAACTAAACCATAAGCTAACAAGGCACACAAACTTAGTCATATAATGTATATATATTATTCACATTCACATATTCATATACATCGATATATATAGGAAAGCTATATATATAGGCACATATATATATATATATATATATATATATATATATATATATATATATATATATATATATATATATATATATATAGAGAGAGAGAGAAAGAGAGGTAAAAGAGTAAGTGAGTATGTGTGTGTTTGGCATGTGTGTGAAAGGATATGTGTTAATGTTCTAAAATTTAGTGATAGGTAGGTGTATGTGACATGGGATACATGATGTCAAAGGGTGTATGAATGCATGTGTATAAAAGGTTATAGGTTAACTCAGTTTATAAAAATACATACATACATACTTACCTTGTATACATGCATACATACATATCATGTATATTACATTTACATGATACATACATGTATACTTGTGTTATATTATACTTACATTCATGCACATTAGATACTTGTATTTATATTAACATATTGCAAACATTCATTTCATTCATGCATCTATGCATTACCTACATGTTTTATACATATCCATACATTGTATATCATTCTTTCATTCATGCATTGCTTATATGCATTATATTAATAGCATTCCTATATGCTTGCATTCAACCATATATATACATTAATGTAAAGAGAATATATATCATATATATATCATTTTATTCATCTAACGTATCATGCATTACATACTCTATATTCATTTAATATCCATACATAGGAAATGTATCACTCTTCTACTTAAAACCAATACTGTACCAATTGGGCGTTTATTAAATTCTAGGATTAAAGTATGTTGTAGCTCTTCGTGTTAGCTTTTCGAAACTTTAAACGGATCTCATTTTCGTGTCCGGAAGCTCCCGGAATCGCAAAAATACCGAAACACGTTCGTCTTTCGTACAGCTGACACTCAAATAATTCTACAGAAAGTTATAGAAAGAATTTGGCTTATTAAAATATATATTTGGAAATCTGAGTTCGATACGGTTCTTTTAAAAAAAATGGGAGATAAATTGGAGTTTTAAGCTAAAAGTTATGATATTTCTAAGTTGTCATTGCTACTAAAAACGTGGATAAATATTATGACGAATTTAGGTAGTTTGAGACAAAAGAACACAAGTTTATAACATAATATATCAAGAACTCACTCTCTACACTAATATATATATGAGACACTATAGAACACATCTCCAATACAAAAATATGATATTAAACATGTAATAATTCATTCATACATAACCACAACACATAGTGTGTCCAAATTTGGGATTTTCCCACATGGACACAACCACAACACAAAGGACACTCCTATGACCTCCAAATGGACACGAAATGGACACAAATGGAGATACAACCATGGGAGTCATTCCTATGGGTTCAAAATATTCTAATATGCATGAGGAAATGAAAAGAAGAAGGGATTTATACCTCCCGGTAGATCGAATCGAAGAAAAGCCTTCCCGGAGCGACACCGACACGTAGAGATTCCAAAAGGACATGAACGAGCTCCGAATCCTCCCAAACTTGGGTAGCTTCCTCCTTGGCTAGAATGGAGAAGGAAAGAAGAATATTTGGTGGCGAAATGGAAGGATTTGGTGGAGAAATTGCTAGGAATTGCTCTCTAGAAATTTGGGGAAGAACAAGAGAGAGAGTGTGGATGAGACTAATGAAATGAACTTGAGCCTATCCTCTCCCAAAGTGGCTGGCCATATGGAGCTATTTGTCCTATTATAGTAAGGTCCAAAATGCCCCCACTAACCTATTCTATTAGTATTAGGAAAGGGCTAATTGGTTGGGGCTAAATTAGTCATCCTAAAGTCTCTAATCACACTAACCTTATCCATAATAATTAGTCTAACCTCTAACTAAAATATTTCTATCATGTGGGCCATGGCTAACTAATGTGTGGGTCCACTAAAGTCAACACTACCCCCGGGTCCCCGTTTCAAGTTGGATTAAGCTGAAATTCGAACCCGACTCAAATAATCCCAAAACAGTATCATAAATAATAAAATAAATTTCAAAAATATTTCAAAAATACAAAATGATAAAAATACCTCTGTTCCTAAAAACTGGGGTGACAAATTTCTCGAAATTAAAACCAAACAATAGTAAAATGTCAAAATCACAAGTCATAATTTTAAATAGTTTAAAAATGATTAAAAATTACAAAAAAATCATAATATGAAATAATAATCAATAAATAATAATTATAATTACAAACTTTCAAAATTACCCTAATCTGAAAAACTGGGTGTTACAATCCTACCCACCATATAAAAATTTCGTCCTCGAAATTAAAATGATCGTACCCCCTTCTATGTCAAACATAGTCAAGGGTCAATCACTAGTCAATTTCTCAACATCCAAGTACTTGGTCATCAACTGGTCAACTTCTTAGGGTTTTACCTATGCTAGCTATCTAGGTATTGGCAACTAGAATTTAGCAAAAAAGAAACTCTATAATAGACTAGCTCTTAACTTCCCAATCCTATCAAGTCACCTATAACTAAATACCTACAAGCTAAGCACATGAATACCAAATACCACATATATATATATATATATGCTCAAGAACAACAACCCATCACATATATCCTAAGTATATCATCTATATATATATACATGACGGATCAACCAAGGGTTAAGGCAGACTAAACTTATAAGGGTCTGAAACAATGCTTATAACTAGGCTAAGGATGAATGGTCTGAACCAAGGGGACATGGTATCTAGTGAATGGTCTGCACACTGCCTATAAAGTTGATCAACACAAAGGAACTCAACACGAAGAGAACTTAACTAAAATGGAAAACTGAACCAAGTATAGGCTAAACAAGATATTTATAACCCTATACAACAATGGCCTATAGATACCAACTAACCTATATCCCATATGCCAATATCATCTACAATCTATCTATGCAAATAGACCTCTCGGTCTTAGGTGAAACTATAACTATACTCAAAGGCAGGCTCTGGTCATGGGTGCCTCACTGGAAAAGGTAAGGGAAAGTAGTAATAATCATCAAGGCTGTAAGGCATACTAACATCCTATGTGTAACTGGTTGGTATTATAGATAACAGGAGAATTATCTGCAATGGGTTACTATTCTAACACCAATGCTAACTATCACCTCTAGGGTACAGATACTCTACAAGTCATCATACCATTATACTATGAAGGAACTATCTATGAATAAGCTCTACAAAACTAAATATCCCTACTCCTAAGTCATTTATAACAATCAAAAGGGTATGATGTTTAAACCTTCTCAAGATACAATCTGTTAATCATATGCGTCTGTCCAAAATTATGTTGTCTAGAGTCTTCATCTTGCTAGTGAGCAAGGCTACGATAATCACAGAGTCCTTGACTAAGGTACGTACCTCTAGGTTCATGGTATTTAAAATTTTTGCACTGCCGCATGCGACGGCGAAAACCTTAAATTTCTATACCCGAGAATACATCCAAAATCTGACTACATGTCCTCACTATGCCAACTAACACGACTATCGAGGATTCTAGATCCTATGATTTAGGCGATCTAGCCCATATGATATTCTCAGAAGAAAAACAAACAAAACAAAAGAGTAACATGACAAAATTAATCAATCAACAAGGAACAGATGGAATCGAATTTCAAGGTAATTATAAAAGACAATTGCGGGAATGGAATTGAGAAGAACCGAACTTGCAGCAAGATCTCCAACGGCCTGTGCATCCTCGACTGTCCTGAAAATCTCTGCTGCTGATGCTGCATGAATCGTTGCTGCTGAGAGAAACCGAAAACGAAGGAAAAAGTCTCTGTACAGACGGAGGTGTACCTCCAATGTAGCAGAAACGCCAACCTGAGTCGGCACAACAGAAACTGCGGTCTCGAGGCCATGATGAACAGGACGAGAGGTAGCCAGCCTCTCGATAGTATCCCCCGAACCGAAGCGATGAGATCGTGTCTTCATAACCATCATGAAGACAGATCAAAACAAGAAGCAATTTCTGAGAATGAAGCAAAAATTCAAAGGAGAACAGTTTATATTCAAGGGAAGTCAATAAGCAACAATTTTAGACAAAAGGAATCGGATTAAGAGTTTTTCCTAATGTGATTGAGTACCTCCAAAAATATCCTAATCCTACTGCAGGCTGTAGTGATACTCTAGTTCGAATACCACTACATAAACTCGACCTGCATGGACCACCACTAAAAACGTGTCACGACCCGCATCCTAGAGTAAGGGCACGAGACGTGGGTACGCCCAGCCTACGCCGCAGTGTCGGCGGTAGAACGCTGTCCTAGGTCAAACATCTAACAAAATAAAGGTACCTGTACAGTATATACTCTCCGAATGGAGGTGACATAGCAGATACAGTCTCAATCACATCTAAGGTAGAGCATGATAAAGATAGATAAAACATGAAATCCAAAAAAGATACAGCAGATAGAAGTCTAAATGTCTAAGATACATAAACCCAGAAAACATCTCAAAGCTCAATACAGTAATCCATAGAATAAATACAACTCAATACAACTGAAATAACTAACTATACAACCTCTAATGTGTCTCCTCTAGCCTAGCAGGCAACCTCCAGGCTATCTGTAAAATTTATCAACAGGTCCAGTCAGGACAGGAATGAGCACATCTCATCTAGAAAACCTAAGTAAATGACCGATAACTATAAAGCAGTTATAGACAGTTGTATTGATGAAAATGGCAGTTTATATTCAGGTGATGGTAAGAAAGACAGATAAAGTGCAAGGAAAGTAAATAACTAAACAAGAGAAGAATCATAGCAATGAAGACTGTAAAAAATAGAACTAGCTGAACCAGGGTAACATGATATAAGTCCAGAAAGTAAATGTAAACAAGTATAAGACCAACGTAAATCCAGACAACATAAATCTGATACCAGGTGATTCCAGCACAAGATGAGTCCGGTATGAGATGATTCCAGTCAGTGATCAAAGATTCCAGGGTGAGTCCAGCCTATACTCTAGCAGTGTGTTTTAAAATATCGAGTTTGACATGTAAATGGCTGTAGATAATACGACACATCACACACCTGGCCGGGTGTGAGATGGCTATCATTCCAGAAGATTCCAGTTGGGAGATTCCAGATTGGGGTATATCTACATGTCTTACTCTAGTATTTCCCCTCCCAGCAAGTGAATCCAGAATTCTGACACAATGATTCAAGATGAGTCCAGCCAAAATATAATGATACCAGTAAATGATTCCAGTAGGTGATTCCAGTAATAGAAGCCAGGAATGATGATACCAGTAATAGAGGCCAGAAAATAAATGTGTGTCGTATACATGAATCCAGAATATCCATACGTGTTGTAACAGAGAATCACATACAACTAACTAGAACTGAAGTACAGTAATTGACAAATAAATGAGAGAACTATCAGAGAATGTACTCGCTTGATGTCTGAATATCCAAAGTAAATATACTGTCCGATGAGAGGTGTCTGGCTCCTAATCAGAGCAGCACAAGTCACAACAAGTCCAAAATGACAATATGAAGTTCTACTATGCATTCTACATGATTCTAGGTCAATCTAGACCAAAGTCAACTCTTGGTCAACTTGGTCAACCGTGAAAGTCAAACCTAGGTCAACTATGGTCAAACTAGGTCTAACAAGTCTAAATTAGGTCAAACAAGTTATTCTAGGTCTAAACAAACTAAGTATATGCAAATCAAGTATCCAAGATAGCTACTAACTCATAGCCTAAGTCACTTGCTAAACCAAGCACAAAACTAAACCATAAGCTAACAAGGCACACAAACTTAGTCATATAATGTATATATATTATTCACATTCACATATTCATATACATAGATATATATAGAAAAGCTAAGTCACTTGCTAAACTTAGTCATAGAAAAGCTATATATATAGGCACATACATATATATATATATATATATATATATATATATATATATATATATATATATATATATATATATATATATATATAAAAATATATATATATATATATATATATAAAGAGAGAGAGAGAGAGAGAGAGAAAGAGAGGTAAAAGAGTAAGTGAGTATGTGTGTGTTTGGCATGTGTGTGAAAGGATATGTGTTAATGTTCTAAAATTTAGTGATAGGTAGGTGTATGTGACATGGGACACATGATGTCAAAGGGTGTATGAATGCATGTATGTAAAAGATTATAGGTTAACTCAGTTTATAGAAATATATACATACATACTTACCTTGTATACATGCATACATACATATCATGTATATTACATTTACTTGATACATACATGTATACTTGTATTATATTATACTTACATTCATGCATATTAGATACTTGTATTTATATTAACAAATTGCAAACATTCATTTCGTTCATGCATCTATGCATTACCTACATATTTTATACATATGCATACATTGTATATCATTCTTTCATTCATGCATTGCTTATATGCATTATATTAATAGTATTCCTACATGCTTGCATTCAACCATATATATACATTAATGTAAAAAGAATATATATCATATATATATCATTTTATTCATCTAATGTATCATGCATTACATACTCTATATTCATTTAATATCCATACTACATAGGCTCATAGGTTACACAAAATGCATATATCGTATAGTCACTCTTCTACTTAAAACCAATACTGTACCAATTGGGCATTCATTAAATTCTAGGATTAAAGTATGTTGTAGCTCTTCGTGTTAGCTTTTTGAAACTTTAAACGGATCGCATTTTCGTGTCCGGAAGCTCCCGGAATCGCAAAAATACTGAAACACGTTCGTCTTTCGTACAGCTGACACTCAAATAATTCTACAGAAAGTTATAGAAAGAATTTGGCTTATTAAAATATATATTTGGAAATCTGACTTCGATACGGTTCTTTTAAAAAAATAGGAGATAAATTGGAGTTTTAAACTAAAAGTTATGACATTTCTAAGTTGTCATTGCTACTAAAAACGTGGATAAATATTATGACGAATTTAGGTAGTTTGAGACAAAAGAACACAAGTTTATAACATAATATATCAAGAACTCACTCTCTACACTAATATATATATATATGAGACACTGTAGAACACATCTCCAATACAAAAATATGAGATTAAACATGTAATAATTCATTCATACATAACAACAACACATAGTGTGTCCAAATTTGGGATTTTCCCACATGGACACAACCACAACACAAAGGACACTCCTATGACCTCCAAATGGACACGAAAGGGACACAAATGGAGATACAACCTTGGGGGTCATTCCTATGGATTCAAAATATTCTAATATGCATGAGAAAATGAAAAGGAGAAGGGATTTATACCTTCCGGTAGATCGAATCGAAGAAAAGGCTTTCTGGAGCGACACCGACACGTAGAGATTCCAAAAGGACACGAACGAGCTCCGAATCCTCCCAAACTTGGGTAGCTTCCTCCTTGGCTAGAATGGAGAAGGAAAGAAGAATATTTGGTGGCGAAATGGAAGGATTTGGTGGAGAAATTGCTAGGGATTGCTCTCTAGAAATTTGGAGAAGAACAAGAGAGAGAGTGTGGATGAGAATAATGAAATGAACTTGAGCCTATCCCCTCCCAAAGTGGCTGGCCATATTGGGCTATTTGTCCTATTATGGTAAGGTCCAAAATGCCCCCACTAACCTATTCTATTAGTATTAGGAAAGGGCTAATTGGTTGGGGCTAAATTTGTCATCCTAAAGTCTCTAATCATACTAACCTTATCCATAATAATTAGTCTAACCTCTAACTAAAATATTTCTATCATGTGGGCCATTGCTAACTAATGTGTGGGTCCACTAAAGTCAACACTACCCCCGGGTCCCCGTTTCAAGTCGGATTGAGCTGAAATTCGAACCCGACTCAAATAATCCCAAAACAGTATCATAAATAATAAAATAAATTTCAAAAATATTTCAAAAATACAAAATGATAAAAATACCCCTGTTTCTAAAAACTGGGGGTGACAAATTCCTCGAAATTAAAACCAAACAATAGTAAAATGTCAAAATCATAAGTCATAATTTTAAATAGTTTAAAAATAATTAAAAATCACCAAAAAATCATAATATGAAATAATAATCAATAAATAATAATTATAATTACAAAATTTCAAAATTACCCTAATCTGAAAAACTGGGTGTTACACTTTAAAATAAGAAATTAACACCCTATTCAAAATATGACAGACTGTACTTACAACTTCTACCCAAAAATATTTTGTAAGATTGTGCTGGTTAAATATCACTCTAGCATATCACTTAGAGTTCTATTTTTTCGCTCCATAACACCATTTTGTTGAGGAATTCTAGGACAAAAAATCATGGTAATATCCATTATCATCACAAAACTTTTTGAAATCAGTACTTTCGAATTCGCTATCATAATCAATTCGGATTCGAGTAATTATGAAGTCTTTTTAGTTTTGAACATTTTTACAAAATACTTTAAATTCAAAAATGGCATCGCTTTTACTTGATAGAAAGTAAACCCATGTAAATCGAGAAAAATTATTAATAATAACAAAAGCGTATAGATCACCACCAAGACTAGCGACTCTATTAGGACCAAACAAATCCATACGAATTAATTGCAAGGGTCTAGATGTACTTACAACATTGATGGATTTAAATGATAACTTAATTGCTTTATTATTTTTACAATCTGAACATACCATGTCTCTCTTGAGAGAAATTTTTGGGAGTCTTTTTACCAGTTTTTTAGTTAATAGCCTTGAGATAGTATCCATGTTAACATGTCCTAGCCTCATGTGCCATAAATAGCTTTCATCTTGATTGGCTACTACGCACTTACATGCATTGTTAGTATTCTCTAAAAAGAAAACAAATATTATTTCTTCCCTAAGCCCTTCGTATAAGGGATTACCAGTAGACATTTCATATATAGAGCATTTATCTTTCACGAAGTTGATACCATAACCGTTATCTGATAAATGACTAATGCTCAACAAGGTTATATTTCAATTCTATGACTAGACAAACGTCTTTTATTTCTGGGTAGGAAGATATACCAAAAGTACCATTACCTATAATGTTACCTTTATGATTATTACCAAATAAAACATATCCTTCTCTCTTCATCGATAGCGTAGCGAATAAGGATGCATCACATGTCATATACTGCGAACATCTGCTATCGAGGATCCATTTGTTTTTAGCATTAGAGGGTTGAAGGTCCACCTACAAAACGAGTAGATGTAACCTTTTGTACCCATTTCTTCGAGGGTCCAACTTGATTAGCTTTAGGAATCCAAGTAAGCATATTTATGACAACTAATTTTCTATCTCTATAATGCCGTTATGTGTGCCCGTGTTTACTACAGTATGTGCATGTGATTTTTGAAGAAGTATTCTTTGTTTCTGTATTGACATGGTTCTTTTATCATTCTTAAAAACCTGTATGTGAAAGCATAGTCATGAGAAATGTGTTTCTTATGTGCTTTGTTTGGTTTAGTCCTTTGTGATACATGTATAGTATTAGGACTAACCTTAGGCCGTGCAACATGGGTGACCTGTTTGCCTAATTTGATCTCTAACTTTTTATAGATAACACAAGACTCTTTGAATTTGGCAGTCATATTCGTGCGTCTCTGTGCAGTGACCATGTGTCTCTTCTTCTCTATGTTATGTAGTTCTTACACTTTGACGTAGTCTCTTTCTTTCTTTTCCATAGTGAGGATAGCGTCATGATAGTCCAATCTAATCTTGGCTGTCTCCTCCGTGTTACCGGTAGTAGACGTCTCTTTGATATCTTTAAGAAGATTAGACAGCCTTGCTACTTCGTTGTGTATGCCTTAATCTCCTTGCGAGACTGCTTATACTTGTCCAACATATTTCTGTGCTTTTCAAGTAGTTCGCTAAAGGCATTTTCTAATTGGTCAAATGTAAAATCATCGTAAAGAGGGTTATCTGATACCTTTTCATATGCCATCAGGTAGACATTTGTACTATTGTTGGGTCTTTCCTCCTCTTCTGATTTACTGGCATCACTTTCATGTCAGATTCTGGTGTTTGCGTACTTTCGACCAGTTGTTGCTTTTCTGCTCGATCTTAATCGGTCATATGGACTGTTTTTCTTTGCTAGTCGACAATCCTTCTACATGTGCCCTGACTTCTTGCATCCAAATCAGATAGTATCTTCTTCGTTGCTTTAATGGATATCCTTCTTCTTTCGGGTTAGTCGCTCAAAATTTAAGAATTTCTTGAAGTTCTTGACCAGTAGGGCCTGTTTATCACCACCAGAATCTACATCAACAGTATCATTACTTAAGACACTTTTGCCTTAAACTTTGAAGGCGATAGATTTTTCTTTTGGGATTGCTTCTTCAAAGTCTTGAAAATCCAGCTCATGCGTCATAAGCTTGCCAATAAGTGTCTCCAATGTCATCGTGGTGAGGTCGTTTCTTCTATGATCACGGTGGCTTTCGGGTTCCAGTTCTTGGTTAGAGCCCGCAGTACCTTCCCGATCTTCTCGTGGTTGTGGTAATCCTTTCCAAGAGATTGTAGAGGATTAGTGATATCTAGGAAATGAGTGAAGCTCTGTATAATTGATTCACCGGGTTTTATTTTGAATGTCTCGTAATCTTGTGTCAATCTACTGATCTTGGATTCCTTCACTTGGGAAGTTTTTTCATGAGTTACCTCAAGAAGTCTCAAAATCTCATTAGATATGACACAAGTAGATATGCGATTGAACTCAATTTTGTCAATTGCACAGAATAGTACATTAATAGCTCGTGCATCTAGACTAGCCTGTGTCTTTTCATGCTCAATATACTTATCATCAGGCTTGTCTACTAGAATACCATCAATCACTGTTCTAGGCGGTCTCTTGTAACCGTATATAACTATCGACCAAAGATTGAAGTCCAGTGACTTAAGAAAGAAACTCATTCGTGTTATCCAATTGTATAGTTTGTTCCATCAAATAGTGGAGGTCTATTTGTGGATTATGCTTCATGTTGAACATAGATTTAATGGCTTCCATATATACTCTGTATGTGGTCATGTATATGTATAACCTGCTCTAATACCAATCGTAGGACCATTGAGCATCTCTAGAGGGGGATGAATAAAGTGTGTGCGTGCAGTGGAATAAATATCACAATTTAAAAACTATTTGATATAGCTAATCAAACACAGGTAAGAGGAAAGAATATTAGTTTATGAATTGCATTAAAAATAAAGGGTTAAGAAGAATCAAACTCAGTGACACAGCGATATATACTGGTATCCCTCGTAGAGGACTAATCCAGTCTCGAGTACTCTTGTACGATGTTAATCTACTATGGCACAAGCTTTAACTGAGTGCTTGCAACTCTTACAGCACCATGCTTGGAGAAAAGTGCACGACCAACTTCAACAACACCGTGCATGGCGATGAGTGAACGACCGACTCATGAAGGAATTTAAAAATAGATTGAGATAGCCTCCGGTACAACCTTTTAAACCAAACTCTAGATTGAACTGAAACTGATATTGTCTTGGCTAAGAGTAATATAGGCTAAATATGAAAACACTTAAGGAATATAGAGAAGAGAAAGTGAATGAAATATCTGAAATATGAAATTTTTCTCTCTCTATTTATAGTCTTTTTATGGACCGAACTCGGGCAGAGTTCGGATGCAGAAATCTCGTATTCGAACGTTGGATACAGAAATCCAGAAAGATAAAAAATAACTTGACCAAACTTGGGCCGAACTCTAGCCATGTTCTTTGAGGCTTCAAATAGAACATATTTGGGCTATTTGGATATATTTACACAATATATAGATTTTAGGCTATTTTGTTTGTGGACTTTGGATAAGAATTTTAGTGGATAGGAAGACTGTATTTTGTGGACTAAAAATAGCTAAGCCAGTATCGATCCGATAAATCATACATACTTACCTAGACTTTAAATAAAGATAAAAATACATAAGAAAGATGTAAAAGTCTTGATCTTGATTCATCACTTTTGGTTCTTGATGATGACGAGATGTTGGTAGCAGTAGGTGTAGACAATCAGACTTGATACCTGTAGCTATGTATATTTTACGTATCGACCAAAGTTGACGTTGATTAGGGCCAACAACAATGGAAACAACAAATGGTGAGTATCTCAATATAAAGCTTTGGTTGTGTTGAGGTGTGCACATGGGATGTGGTGGGGCACATGTGGGTGCCATGTGGGGGTATTTTCCTAGGAGAAAAAATGATTAAATCCTCAAAGAAAACATTTATGCTTTTTAGTCATTCTTATGTCTATCAGAAGCTAAGCCCCAAAGGGGCTTACCGATGGGCGCATATGCGCATTTGCGTATATGCGCGCATGGGCTGCTGCGTTGCTAGCATATGTGCGCAGGAGCAGCTGCGGCTATGTTGCTGAGGCACATATGTGCATATAGCGTAGTTGGCGCATGATTGCCAATGAGTGCAGGATTTGAACAGTTATGAAAAGATAGGATTAAATATTCAGATCCGTTTCTTGTGGGTTGAATTCAAAATAGTCCTATCTTTTCGTAATCAGTTGGCGGCCAGAATTAAGGTTAGGGTGTCCATCCGACTTTATAAATATTATCTTCTTGTCTTTTTGTGGATTTACTTCAAAAATAGGAGAGAGGAAGAGAGAAGTGCTGCTGCGAGTGTTCCAGAGGTTCTACGAGAACTTGCTGGTTCCTCGGACCAATTTGTGTGGGGTGAATGATGCTATGAGCAATTATAATATTCATCACCCCAATAAGAGTTGTGTCTTCTTCTTTCTTTTCTTTTAGCGTTCTGCATATTGTAGTTCATTCTGTTTGTTTTTAACTGATTGCAATAAAGAACGTGTAGTGATTTCTGTCAGTTTGTAACAGAATTGTAATCAAGAAATTTATAGTGGCTTCAAGTTCTTTGGAGAGCAAACTTGTTTGCGAAATCTTCGAAGTCCTAAAACTCAAAAACAGAGAAGCAAACTTTTTTGCATTTTATCTCAGTTTTTGACTGTTCTTTTGTCTTAGATTGAGCCTCAGGTTTAACAATCGCAAAGTAAGATCCAAATAAGATGGAGAACAATCGTGCAATTTTTTCGACACAATGTTCAACAAACTTGAGAAGTTTGACAGGGAGCATTACAACATCTGAAAAAGAATTATCAGCCTAAATCTTCAACTCGTGAGCGTAGACTACGTATTGACAGATCCAGAGCGTATAATTCCAGAAGGTTAAAATGCTTGGAGGATCGCTAAGGCCACTACTTTGCAGTCAAAGTGGAGGAGAGATAACAACCTTCGCAAGCTGCTTATCTTGAACTCGATGGAGGACTCTTTAGCTAAGTCATACAGCAAGACAGCCAATGCCAAGGAAGTCTGGGAGTCTGTAGAGAATCTTTACAAGGCAGATGAAAATTGGAAGAAGATCCACGTGATCGAAAAATTCTAGAGGATGCAATTAAAGGATGACAAGACGATGTTGCCTCAAGTCAAGAAATTTCTCAAGTTATGTCAACAACTTCAAGACGACGACATTGTTGGAACATCGATTTTGATATATTGACTACAATTAACCTCTGTACTATTTTAGCCCTAATCTCTCTACAGGAACAAACGATACAAATATAGAAGAAAGATGACTCCAACAAAGTTTTATGAAGTTTTTTAGAACAAAGAAGAAAAGATTTTCCAATCACTTAAAAACGACAAACACTTTCAAACAGTCAAGAAGGCGATGACAAGGCTAAAGAATTCCATATCAAAAGCTCCTCTGTCTTTTTAAGAGTCTGTAAGTGTCTAGGAAATTATGTATGCACTTTAGTAAGGATGGCAAACCAAGATGGTGTAAAATCTAAAATAAGTAATTATGAAGATTCAGATAATCTGCCGGATCTCTGCAGAAATTCGACGGATCATCCGATCGAAAACAAGAAGTTTGTTCCCAATAGTTCGGATAATCCGTCGGAATTTTGCAAAAATTCGACGAATCATCCGATCAAAAATAGAAAATATTATGCGCATAAGTTCGCATAATCCGGCAGACTTTCGGATCATTACGTCGGATAATCTGGCTGCCTTGTTGGACTTATTTAAATTCAAATCCAACGGCTATATTTCTAGCCGTTACGATCAGACAATCCATAGGATTTCCATGAAAATCCGTCGGATAATCCGGTTGTCGGCTGAAAGCTCTTTATTATTTTGGATTTGTATAAATAGTATACCCTCTTCATAAAAACTAATCCATTTGAGCCTTAACTTTTCAACTACCAAAAGAGCTCCACCATTACTCTACAAAGCTTTTATTTGTCATCCAATCAAAAGTGCTAGAGTATTCATGTGTCGTAGGTCTTCAAAGTGTTCAAGAAGAACAAAAGCCTTTTCTCTTTCTCTCAAAGTTAAAGTTGACGAGCCTTCGGAGGAAAACTCGTGTGTAAGAAGTTGACGAGCCTTCGAAGAAAAACTCGTGTGTAAGAAGTTGATAAGCTCTTGGATCCAAACTCGTATTAGAAGTTGTGCGTGCAGTGGAATAAATATCACAATTTAAAAACTATTTGATATAGCTAATCAAATATAGGTAAGAGGAAAGAATATTAGTCTATGAATTGCATTAAAAATAAAGATTTAAGAAGAATCAAACTCAGTGACACAACGATATATACTTGTATCCCTCGTAGAGGACTAATCCAGTCTCGAGTACTCTTGCACGATGTTAATCTACTATGGCACAAGCTTTAACTGAGTGCTTGCAACTCTTACAGCACCATGCTTGGAGAAAAGTGCACGACCAACTTCAACAACACCGTGCATGGCGATGAGTGAACGACCGACTCATGAAGGCATTTGAAAATAGAAACGTTTTCTGAGATAGCCTCCGGTACAACTTTTTAAACGAAACTCTAGATTGAACTGAAACTGATATTATCTTGGCTAAGAGTAATATAGGCTAAATATGAAAACACTTAAGGAATATAGAGAAGAGAAAGTGAATGAAATATCTGAAATATTAAATTTTTTTCTCTATTTATAGTATTTTTGTGGACCGAACTCGGGCAGAGTTCGGATGCAGAAATCTCGTATTCGAACGTTGGATACAGAAATCCAGAAAGATAAAAAATAACTTGACCAAACTTGGGCCGAACTCTAGCCATGTTCTTTGATGCTTTAAATAGAACATATTTGGGCCATTTGGATATATTTACACAATATATAGATTTTGGGCTATTTTGTTTGTGGACTTTGGATAGGAATTTTAGTGGATAGGAAGACTGTATTTTGTGGACTAAAAATAGCTAAGCCAGTATCGATCCGATAAATCATACATACTTACCTAGACTTTAAATAAAGATAAAAATACATAAGAAAGATGTAAAAGTCTTGATCTTGATTCATCACTTTTGGTTCGTGATGATGACGAGATGTTGGTAGCAGTAGGTGTAGACAATCAGACTTGATACATGTAGCTTTGTATATTTTACGTATCGACCAAAGTTGACATTGATTAGGGCCAACAACAATGGCAACAACAAATGGTGAGTATCTCAATATAATGCTTTGGCTGTGTTGAGGTGTGCACATGGGATGTGGAGGGGCACATGTGGGTGCCATGTGGGGGTATTTTCCTAGGAGAAAAAATGATTAAATCCTCAAAGAAAACATGTATGCTTTTTAGTCTTTCTTATGTCTATCAAGAGCTAAGCCCCAAAGGGGCTTACTGATGGGCGCATATGCGCGTTTGCGTATATGCGCGGATGGGCTGCTGCATTGCTAGCATATGTGCGTAGGAGCAGCTGCGGCTATGTTGCTGAGGCACATATGTGCATATAATGTAGTTGGCACATGATTGCCAATGATTGCGGGATTTGAACAGTTATGAAAAGATAGGATTAAATATTCAGATCCGTTTCTTGTGGGTTTAATTCAAAATAGTCCTATCTTTTCGTAATCAGTTGGCGGCCAGAATTAGGGTTAGGGTGTCCATCCGACTTTATAAATATTATCTTCTTGTCTCTTTGTGGATTTACTTCAAAAATAGGAGAGAGGAAGAGAGAAGTGCTGCTGCGAGCGTTCCAGAGGTTCTACGAGAACTTGCTGGTTCCTCGGACCAATTTGTGTGGGACGAATGATGCTATGAGCAATTATAATATTCATCACCCCAACAAGAGTTGTGTCTTCTCCTTTCTTTTCTTTTAGCGTTCTGCATATTGTAGTTCGTTCTGTTTGTTTTTAACTCATTGCAATAAAGAACGTGTAGTGATTTCTGTCAGTTTGTAACAGAATTGTAATCAAGAAATTTATAGTGGCTTCAAGTTCTTTGGAGAGCAAACTTGCTTGCGAAATCTTCGAAGTCCTAAAACTCAGAAACAGAGAAGCAAACTTTTTTGCATTTTATCTCAGTTTTTGACTGTTCTTTAGTCTTAGATTGAGCCTCAGGTTTAACAATCGCAAAGTAAGATCCAAATAAGATGGAGAACAATCGTACAATTTTTTCGACACAATGTTCAACAAACTTGAGAAGTTTGACAGGGAGCATTACAACATCTGAAAAAGAATAATCAGCCTAAATCTTCAACTCGTGAGCGTAGACTACGTGTTGACAGATCCTGAGCGTATAATTCCAGAAGGTTAAAATGCTTGGAGGATCGCTAAGGCCACTACTTTGCAGTCAAAGTGGAGGAGAGATAACAACCTTCGCAAGCTGCTTATCTTGAACTCGATGGAGGACTCTTTAGCTAAGTCATACAGCAAGACAACCAATGCCAAGGACGTCTGGGAGTCTGTGGAGAATCTTTACAAGGCAGATGAAAATTGGAACAAGATCCACGTGATCGAAAAATTCTAGAGGATGCAATTAAAGGATGACAAGACGATGTTGCCTCAAGTCAAGAAATTTCTCAAGTTATGTCAACAACTTCAAGATGACGATATTGTTGGAACTTCGATTTTGATATATTGACTACAATTAACCTCTGTACTATTTTAGCCCTAATCTCTCTACAGGAACAAACGAGACAAATATAGAAGAAAGATGACTCCAACAAAGTTTTATGAAGTTTTTAGAACAAAGAAGAAAAGATTTTCCAACCACTTAAAAACGACAAACACTTTCAAACAGTCAAGAAGGCGATGACAAGGCTAAAGAATTTCATATCAAAAGCTCCTCTATCTTTTTAAGAGTCTGTAAGTGTCTAGGAAATTATGTATGTACTTTAGTAAGGATGGCAAACCAAGATGGTGTAAAATCTAAAATAAGTAATTATGAAGTTTCGGATAATCTGCCGGATCTCTGCAGAAATTCGAAGGATCATCCGATCGAAAACAACAAGTTTGTTCCCAATAGTTCGGATAATCCGTCGAAATTTCGCAAAAATTCGACGAATCATCCGATCAAAAATAGAAAATATTATGCGCATAAGTTTGCATAATCCGGCAGACTTTCGGATCATTACGTCGGATAATCTGGCTGCCTTGTTAAATCCAACGGCTATATTTCTAGCCGTTACGATCGGACAATCCATAGGATTTCCATGAAAATCCGTCGGATAATCCGGTTGTCGGCTAAAAGCTCTTTATGATTTTGGATTTGTATAAATTGTATACCCTCTTCATAAAAACTAATCCATTTGAGCCTCAACTTTTCAACTACCAAAAGAGCTCCACCATTACTCTACAAAGCTTTTATTTGTCATCCAATCAAAAGTGCTAGAGTATTCATGTGTTGTAGGTCTTCAAAGTGTTCAAGAAGAACAAAAGCCTTTTCTCTTTCTCTCAAAGTTAAAGTTGACGAGCCTTCGGAGGAAAACTCGTGTGTAAGAAGTTGACGAGCCTTCGAAGAAAAACTCGTGTGTAAGAAGTTGACAAGCTCTTGGATCCAAACTCGTATTAGAAGTTGACGAACTCTTCGGATCCAAACTCGTGTGTAACTAGTTACTCAAATAGCAAATTAAAGTCGGAGAAAGTTCTGGGACTAGAGTGTCCCTTGGGAGGATACCAGGAGACGTCGAGTGTTTCATTCTCTCTCTTATTTATTTTCTTTTAAATTGTTATTTATTGTTGGAAATTATTTTATTACCCTATTCACCCCCCTAGGGTTCTACAATTGGTATTAGAGCCTTGTCTCTTGTTTTGGACTTACATCCTTAGAGTGATCCATGGCTATTAATCTTAATACCAACTCATTCCACAATGAGGGACACTCCACAGATAGATCTCCTCTATTTGATGGAACCAACTACAAATATTAGAAAATTAGGATGGGCATTTACTTAAAATCTCTAGACTTTGATCGATGGAACTATGTAGTAAATGGCATTCCTAAATCTTCTATAGTTATTGAGGAAGTTGTTTCGAAAACCCTTAGAGATAAACTTATCGAGAACGATAAGAACATTGGTAGGCGAGACACAAAGGCTATGAACGCTCTCTATTGCGCTCTCGATAGCAATGAATTCAATATAATCTCTACTTGCAAAACTTCCAATAAATTTGGAAACTTTTGGAAGTCACTCATGAAGGAACATCTCAAGTGAAGGAATCAAAGATTAGTATTGTCACAACCCGCACCCTGATTAGGGGCATGAGTACGTGGTTACGTCCAGCCTACACTACATAATCGGCGGTAGAACGTTGTATAGGTCGTCTTCAAATACTACAACTAAACAGTATAAAGGTACTTGTACAGTATAAACACTCCGAATGGAGGTGACATAGCAATATAGTCTCAATCACAAAATTAAACTAAGGTAGATAGCATGGAAAGGAAAATGATTAAATCCTCAAAGAAAACATGTATGCTTTTTAGTCATTCTTATGTCTATCAAGAGCTAAGCCCCAAAGGGGCTTACCGACGGGCACATATGCGCGTTTGCGTATATGCGCGGATGGGCTGCTGCATTGCTAGCATATGTGCGTAGGAGCAGCTGCGGCTATGTTGCTGAGGCACATATGTGCATATAATGTAGTTGGCACATGATTGCCAATGATTGCGGGATTTGAACAGTTATGAAAAGATAGGATTAAATATTCAGATCCGTTTCTTGTGGGTTGAATTCAAAATAGTCCTATCTTTTCGTAATCAGTTGGCGGCCAGAATTAGGGTTAGGGTGTCCATCCGACTTTATAAATATTATCTTCTTGTCTCTTTGTGGATTTACTTCAAAAATAGGAGAGAGGAAGAGAGAAGTGCTGCTGCGAGCGTTCCAGAGGTTCTACGAGAACTTGCTGGTTCCTCGGACCAATTTGTGTGGGACGAATGATGCTATGAGCAATTATAATATTCATCACCCCAACAAGAGTTGTGTCTTCTCCTTTCTTTTCTTTTAGCGTTCTGCATATTGTAGTTCGTTCTGTTTGTTTTTAACTCATTGCAATAAAGAACGTGTAGTGATTTCTGTCAGTTTGTAACAGAATTGTAATCAAGAAATTTATAGTGGCTTCAAGTTCTTTGGAGAGCAAACTTGCTTGCGAAATCTTCGAAGTCCTAAAACTCAGAAACAGAGAAGCAAACTTTTTTGCATTTTATCTCAGTTTTTGACTGTTCTTTAGTCTTAGATTGAGCCTCAGGTTTAACAATCGCAAAGTAAGATCCAAATAAGATGGAGAACAATCGTACAATTTTTTCGACACAATGTTCAACAAACTTGAGAAGTTTGACAGGGAGCATTACAACATCTGAAAAAGAATAATCAGCCTAAATCTTCAACTCGTGAGCGTAGACTACGTGTTGACAGATCCTGAGCGTATAATTCCAGAAGGTTAAAATGCTTGGAGGATCGCTAAGGCCACTACTTTGCAGTCAAAGTGGAGGAGAGATAACAACCTTCGCAAGCTGCTTATCTTGAACTCGATGGAGGACTCTTTAGCTAAGTCATACAGCAAGACAACCAATGCCAAGGACGTCTGGGAGTCTGTGGAGAATCTTTACAAGGCAGATGAAAATTGGAACAAGATCCACGTGATCGAAAAATTCTAGAGGATGCAATTAAAGGATGACAAGACGATGTTGCCTCAAGTCAAGAAATTTCTCAAGTTATGTCAACAACTTCAAGATGACGACATTGTTGGAACTTCGATTTTGATATATTGACTACAATTAACCTCTGTACTATTTTAGCCCTAATCTCTCTACAGGAACAAACGAGACAAATATAGAAGAAAGATGACTCCAACAAAGTTTTATGAAGTTTTTAGAACAAAGAAGAAAAGATTTTCCAACCACTTAAAAACGACAAACACTTTCAAACAGTCAAGAAGGCGATGACAAGGCTAAAGAATTCCATATCAAAAGCTCCTCTGTCTTTTTAAGAGTCTGTAAGTGTCTAGGAAATTATGTATGTACTTTAGTAAGGATGGCAAACCAAGATGGTGTAAAATCTAAAATAAGTAATTATGAAGTTTCGGATAATCTGCCGGATCTCTGCAGAAATTCGAAGGATCATCCGATCGAAAACAACAAGTTTGTTCCCAATAGTTCGGATAATCCGTCGAAATTTCGCAAAAATTCGACGAATCATCCGATCAAAAATAGAAAATATTATGCGCATAAGTTTGCATAATCCGGCAGACTTTCGGATCATTACGTCGGATAATCTGGCTGCCTTATTGGACTTATTTAAATTCAAATCCAACGGCTATATTTCTAGCCGTTACGATCGGACAATCCATAGGATTTCCATGAAAATCCGTCGGATAGTCCGGTTGTCGGCTAAAAGCTCTTTATGATTTTGGATTTGTATAAATTGTATACCCTCTTCATAAAAACTAATCCATTTGAGCCTCAACTTTTCAACTACCAAAAGAGCTCCACCATTACTCTACAAAGCTTTTATTTGTCATCCAATCAAAAGTGCTAGAGTATTCATGTGTTGTAGGTCTTCAAAGTGTTCAAGAAGAACAAAAGCCTTTTCTCTTTCTCTCAAAGTTAAAGTTGACGAGCCTTCGGAGGAAAACTCGTGTGTAAGAAGTTGACGAGCCTTCGAAGAAAAACTCGTGTGTAAGAAGTTGACAAGCTCTTGGATCCAAACTCGTATTAGAAGTTGACGAACTCTTCGGATCCAAACTCGTGTGTAACTAGTTACTCAAATAGCAAATTAAAGTCGGAGAAAGTTCTGGGACTAGAGTGTCCCTTGGGAGGATACCAGGAGACATCGAGTGTTTCATTCTCTCTCTTATTTATTTTCTTTTAAATTGTTATTTATTGTTGGAAATTATTTTATTACCCTATTCACCCCCCTAGGGTTCTACAATTGGTATTAGAGCCTTGTCTCTTGTTTTGGACTTACATCCTTAGAGTGATCCATGGCTACTACTCTTAATACCAACTCATTCCACAATGAGGGACACTCCACAGATAGATCTCCTCTATTTGATGGAACCAACTACAAATATTAGAAAATTAGGATGGGCATTTACTTAAAATCTCTAGACTTTGATCGATGGAACTATGTAGTAAATGGCATTCCTAAATCTTCTATAGTTATTGAGGAAGTTGTTTCGAAAACCCTTAGAGATAAACTTATCGAGAACGATAAGAACATTGGTAGGCGAGACACAAAGGCTATGAACGCTCTCTATTGTGCTCTCGATAGCAATGAATTCAATATAATCTCTACTTGCAAAACTTCCAATAAATTTGGAAACTTTTGGAAGTCACTCACGAAGGAACATCTTAAGTGAAGGAATCAAAGATTAGTATTGTCACAACCCGCACCCTGATTAGGGGCATGAGTACGTGGTTACGTCCAGCCTACACTACATAATCGGCGGTAGAACGTTGTATAGGTCGTCTTCAAATACTACAACTAAACAGTATAAAGGTACTTGTACAGTATAAACACTCCGAATGGAGGTGACATAGCAATATAGTCTCAATCACAAAATTAAACTAAGGTAGATAGCATGGAAAGGAAAATGATAGATGAAAATAGAAAATAAGTTCAAGATCCACACAAGCCCAGAGATATAAACAACATCACAGAGTCACAGAAAATAAATATAAGCTACTACAGTCTAAAACAAAAGCTGGATCGCAGTCCAGGCAAGCCTAACTAAACTAACTACTCTGGGAGTACAAAGTCAAGTGGCTCTACTATGAAGCCACGGTCCTGGTCCACTCTATCTAACTCGACCCCATAATAGGTCGGGCAATCTGTCTCAGAATTATCTGTAATATTTCAATGGTATCCTGTCAGGAAAATAAGCAAGTACCAACACTAACAGCAGTTTCATATGAATTGACAAATTTTATAAGAGACAGTATAATAAAATACAAGTCAAAGTTATGGGATGACATTGGAGCCATTCGAAAGCCGAGCTACAACCCGTAAACTAAATAAGGACCAGGGTTGTATCCCTTCTCCCAAACAGAACATAGCCTCTAATCAAAGTATAGCATAAGAGCATGTAGAATATGTGAAATATGAGACAAAATCAACAAAAAATATATATCAAGATGTGAGTACTGAATATGACGACAATATACATATATATAGTATGTCTTGGGAACTATTCGGAAGCCGATTTACAACCCTTAAACCAAACAAGGACCGAGGTTGTAACCCTTCTCCCGAACAAAACTTAGCCTCCTATGATAAATAAAAATAAAAATATGACTTGAATTAATAGAGCGTTATGTGATCGGCTTGGAAAATGTTATAAGACAGGCTATCCACTTGGCCCGACAATCACATGAAAATCTGGAAAGGGTCATGTGGCCAACCTGGATAACGAGCACATGAATAAAACCTCGCTACACCCTAGTGAGGTGAGCATGGCGCAAGCATATGAATATAGTGACATGAGGCTTTGATCACATAGCCCCTAATAATTCCCCACCCCCGAATAGTATAATAGATCTGGACATGACACGTTATGACACGGGATTCAAAAATAGGGGGCCAATCCACTCCCAAATCGATGTCTATACCGTACATGAAATAAGAAATATCGCGTACCAATATACCAAGAAAGTCCAGGAATAACATCTCATGTCATGATCCAACATATACTAGTCAGTGAACTATCGTGATTGGAAATCGAATAAGACACTACAACTGAATCGGATATAGCAGATATCAAGACAATGAAAAGGAAAGATAATCTAGTCATGATATGCAAGTCTAAGTCAAAACTAGGTCAAACTAAGTTACACCAAGCTAAACTAGGTCATACTGAGCCAAACTAGGTTACACTAGGACAACCAAGGTAAAACAAGGTCACATGAAGTCAATCCAAGTCAAACTAGGTCAAACGGGATCAAAGGTTGACTTATAGTTAACTTTTGGTCAACTAGTCAACCCAGGTCAACTCTGGTCAACACTAGGTCAATCATAGGTCAAACTAGTCTAATGTTGACCAACTGTTGACTTTCAGTCAACTGGTCAACTCTAGTTTGGTTTCGGTCAATTCAGTCACTTATAGGCTAAGTTTGACTCTCGGTTGACTTTTGTTAACTTTTGGTCAAAATGGTCAACCGAAGTCAAAACTAGTCTAGGAGCACTATTTCTGACCATTACCAACCAAGGGAACCCAATCCTAACCATATCTTAAACCCTAAACCACTTACCTTAGCTATAGGCAATTACCTATATTTACCATTCACAAGGTAAATACCAATACCTTGCACATACCACTCTAACCTTGGAATACTAACCTAGGCTTCCTAGGATAGCTAGACACTAACCTATACTAATATTACCTACCATAAAATCCTCGTACCTAGCTCCTCTTGTCCATCTTATGACACATGTTGATTACCCTCACATTACCTTAGCATATAATATCCTAACATTAGCTAACCACTCACACACACAATACTCACTCACCTAAGGGTTTTTGGGACTGAATTTGGTATAGGAATTATGGAATGAGTGAAGCGTGAATAGATAAATGGATATATGTATTTGTGTATGAGAAATGGAAGGGTGAATGGAATATGTGAATGATAATAAGTGTATCATGAATGAATTGGTGAATGAATGGAATAGGTGAATGAGTGAGTGAATGCCTAAGTGAATGGATATGAGTGAATGAATGAATTGAGTGGATGAGTATTTGTGTGACTTAATGAGTAAAAGGATGGACAGATGAATGTATGTGGATGGTGGAATGAATGTGTGAATGAATAGATGAATGAGTGGATACTTGAATATAGGTGGATGGATATGAATTAATTTGAATGAATGGAATATGGTGGTTGATTTGGAGTGAATGAATGAATGAAAATGAAGGGAGAATGAATGATTTGATTAGTGGATGAAACATGTGAATAAATGGGTGCAACCAAGGGCTAAAATGGGCTGATATGGGGGCTGTTATGAAGCTGATTTAGGATGACCATGGGGCTGTCCAATGGGGCTGATAAGGGGGTTAAGTGGCTGCCCATTTCCCTCCTACACTGCTGTCTAGATGGAAACATATAGTTGCTACTGCACTGCTATTAAATAGCAGTATAAGGGGCTAATCCCCCTTACCTGCTGTATATTAAAGCTGAAATCAGTCCCCCTTGTGGGGACTGATACTGAGCTGCTGCTGCTGTTGAAACCAACAGCCTTCCCCCTCTTATCTCTCATCTCCCACTCTCTCTATCAATCTATATATATCTCTAATCTCTCACTCTCTCAAACTTCTCTTCAACACAAACATACACACACACACACTTCTAACACCAAAACAAACTCCACCACCACTCCAACACTCTCTCCATCTCTCTCTCAAACCCAAAATCACCACACCCCCATAAATACATTAGACACACAATATACACCAATATATATATATCACACAATATATATATATATATATATATATATATATATATATATATATATATATTTTATAAAAAAAAATATATATATATATAATATATATATATATATATATATATATATATATATATATATATATATATATATATATATATATATATATGGAGAGAGAGAGAGAGAGAGAGAGAGAGAGAGAGAGAGAGAGAGAGATACATATATACCTATAACAAATGATATATATACATATATAAATAGAATATGATACTATATGATACACGAAGAACACACCATGAAGAACACATTCCAATAATACAAAATCTGATATTTAATACTAATAAAGTTATTCACACAAAGACACAAACACCATGTGTCAAAAATAGGGGGTTTTCCCACTAGGACACAAACACAACACAAGGACATACATAGAAGTCTCCAAATGGACACGAAATGGACACAAATGGAGATACAACCATGGAGGTCATTCCTATGGGTTCAAAATAAACCTATATTCGAATCTAGGAAAACTCCTTTCGATACGACACCGACTCGTAGAGATCTCTAAATGGACACGAACGAGTTCCGAAACCTCCTAAACTTGGCTAGCTCCTTCCCTTGCTTCAGTAGAGAAGAAATGAAAAAGATTGGGTAGAGAAAAGGATTGTTTTGATGGTGAAATCAATGGGAACTCTTCTTAAAATTTGGGGAAGAACAAGAGAGAGAAAATGGAGTAGAAAATATCAATGTGGTTCATTCCTATCCCTTCCCTTAGGTGGCCGGCCATATGGTGTATAGGTGTCCCTATTTGAAAAGACTAAAAAGCCCCCACTAATCCTATTTATTTAAAATTAGGAAAGGATTTATGGTTGAGGCCAAATTAGTCATGTTTAAGTCTCTAATCCAACTAAACCTACCCATGAATAATTAGTCGAACCCACCAACTAAATATAATGCCATGTGGGCCATGCCTAACTAATGAGTGGGTCCCACTAGAGTCAAAACTACCCCGGGTCCCCGATACAAGTCGGATTGAGTTCAAATTCGAACCCGACTCAAATAACCCCAAAATAATATCATAAATAATAAAATAAATTTCAATAATATTCAAAAATGAAAAATGATAAAAATACCCCTATTCTTGAAAACTGGGGGTGACAAATCTATCCACATTAAAAAAATTCGTCCTCAAAATTAAAATAAAGCAATCACAGAAAAAAAACACATGCAGAAAATAATCTCTCTCAAATACTTCAAAAAAAAATTTCAGTAAAATAAAAATCTCTTAAGGCACAACAACACTTGCAAATAAAAACTGTTACGTGTCCGACACGGACACGAAATAAACTCAATGTCTCACCTATCAAAAGTCAATTCAACAATCACCAATGCAATAATATCAAAAATAAATCAAAGAGGTCCAATGACCAAAATACCTTGGGCCAGAAATGACACTGAAAACATTCTAATCACATGGTTAGGCTCTAGGTCAAACAGTCCCTATGGTTTCACTAGCAAAACATCAAAATCATAAGTCATGGCTTAAAAATTTAAAATGATTAAAATCTGCAAAATCAAAGCATGAATTAAATGACAATAATTAAATGACTAAAATTATAAAATTTAAAATTACTCTCAATTAGAAACTTGGTGCTATAAGTCTATCCACCTTAAAAGAATTCATCCTCAAAAAATTAAGGTGGTAGTGCTCCTCATAGGTCAAACACCCCACAAACAAAATCTCAAAATTATGCAGTTCGATAATCATATGCGTCTGTCCAATATCATGATACTCAGAATCTCCATCATGCTAGTGAGCAAGGCTACGATAATCACAGAGTCCTCGACTAAGATACATACCTCTAGAATTATGGTATTTAAAATTATCGCATTGCCGCATGCTTGGCAGCAAAAACCTTAAATTTCTACACCCGAAAAATACGTCCAAAACCCGACTATATGTCCTCACGATGCTTGCAAGCATGACCCTAGAGGATTCAAAATCTCATAATCGGGGCGACCTAGCCCATACGACTTATCTCAGAAGAAAAAAATTGCATCACAAGAACAATTTTTTTATCAAAGATGGAATCGAATTTCAAGACAGTTATAAGGAGGCAATACGAAAATGAGATCGAAAGATTGGAACCTGCAATCTGCCCTGCTACTGCCTGAGTGCCCTCAACTGTCATGGCGAAATCACGCCCCTGCTGGCCTCCTTTAGCCTGCAGCACTCTGTCTTGGCCTTTTCGGATTCCACTAGCGTGGCAATCCCTCAGCTGGTGGTCGGGCGCCCCACAGTATAGACATACGCCCAACCTCTTCCTACAGGTCTCCCGACTGTGTTCCGGCTTCCCGCAGAAGCCGTACTGAGTAGTCTGCCTCTGGCCCTGTCCCTGGTGCTGGTGGGCACGTGCTGGTACTTGCTGAATCTGTAACTGAGGCTGTTGCTGAATCTGCCTTTGCTGGAAGTGAGGGTGCTTCACCGGCCACGCACTAGAGCTCGCACCAAGAACATCGTTGCCCCTCTTCGGCTTGAGGCCGAAGTCCTCCTCTGCTATCTATGCCTCTATCAGTATCTGCTCGAAGGTCGCATCGCATCGCCCGGAAGTACGAGTGCGAACCGCATGTATAAGGCCTCTCCGGAACTTGTGGGCCTTATACCCCCCATTCTCAATCAGATCTGGTATGAACCTACTCAGACGGAAGAACTTCGCTGCATACTCGTCCACTGACGAGTTCCTCTGTACCAAACCGACGAACTGTCCTTCCAAAGCTGTCAAGGCCACATCGGGATAGAACTTCTCCTTAAACAGCCGCCTGAAGTTCTCCCAAGTTAAACCCCTCATCGATACACGAGGATCCGTATGAAACTAAGTCAGCGTTATATCGAAAAGCTGGCTCGCTGTAGACGTCACCCAAAGCCCTTTCGGGACCTCTGCTAACTTCAGGCTCCGCTGGACATCCTCCAACCAGTCATCCGCATACAGGATACTCTCTGTACCCTTGAACTCCCTCGGGTTCATCTTCCTGAAATCTAGGCATGTGTCAGGCCTCCTCTGACCCTGCTGCTGAACTGGGGCACCCTGAACTGTACCCTGCACAACCCTCTCTACTGCTGCCATCGACAGCTGGTAGGAGTTCTCTATGCTCTGCCGTAACACCTCTGTCTGGCGGTGGGATGCGTCATCCTGATGCTGCTGTGCCTCTGTCTGGGCCCTCTGGGTCTGCAACATCTGCTAGAGAAGGGCCATCATCTGCTGTGTATCAGTTGGTAGTGGAGGCTGCGGAGGAAGAGTCTCAGGAATGACTATGGACGGTTCCGCTGCTAGAGGTGGAAGATCTCCTGGAACTGCCGCTGCTACTCCCGTATGAAGGACAGGAACTGAGGTGGGAGCTCCCTCAACTAAAGCTCTCATAGCCAGAGGTGGAAGACCTACTGGAACCGCCGCTGCTACTCCCGCCTGAAGGGCAGGAACTGAGGCTGCCGCTCTCTTGACTGCTACTCCCGTAGCCGGAGGTAAAAGTCCTACTGGATCGGACCTCTCTGGAACTACACTAGGCCCTGCTGCTTGAGAACGAGTCACTATCATCCTGAAGACGAATTGAACCCAAGAGATCAATATGGCACAAGATAAGATATTATCAAAGGAGGACAATTGAATTCAATGTAAGAAGAGTTGTCATGGGAATCAAAAGATCAAAATTTTCCTAAAATGTGATTGAGTAACTCCTATCATATTCTAGATCGTATGTCCTAGTTGTGGCTCGTAATTAGTACTCTAGGTCGAGTACCATTACAAGATCACAGTAATTACGACACTGACCTGCATGGGCCACCACAAAAATGTGTCACGACCCGTACGCTGATTAGGGGCACGAGTAGGTGGTTACATCCAGCCTACGTCGCAGAATCGACAGTAGAACGCTGTGTAGGTCGTCTACAAATACTACAACTAAACAGTATAATGGTACATGTATAATATATGCACTTCGAATGGAGGTGACATAATGATACCGTCTCAATCACAAAATAAAACTAAGGTAGATAGCATGAAAAGGAAAATGACAGATAAAAATAAGAAATAAGTTCAAGATCCACACAAGCCCAGAGATATACACAACATCACAGAGTCACAGGAAATAAATATAAGCTACTACAGTCTATAACAAAAGCTGGATCGCAGTCCAGAAAAGCCTAACTAAACTAACTACTCCGGGAGTGCAAAGTCTAGTGGCTCTACTATCAAGCCACGGTCCTGGTCTACTCCATCTAACTCGACACCATAATAGGTCGGGCAATTTGCCTCAGAATCATCTGTAATATGTCAACGATATCCTGTCAGGAAAATGAGCAAGTACAAACACTAACAGCAGTTCCATATGAACTAACAAATTCTATAAGCGACAGGTTACTAAAATACAAGACAAATATATGGGATGACTTGGGAGCCATTCGAAAGTCGAGCTACAACCCGTAAACCAAACAAGGACCGAGGTTGTAACCCTTCTCCCGAACAGAACCTAGCCTCCAATCAAAGTATAGCATAAGAGCATGTAGAATAAGTAAAATACGAGACAAAATCAACATGAAATATATATCAAGATGTGAGTACTGAATAGGACGACAATATACATATATACAGAAGGACTTGGGAACTATTCGGAAGCCGAGTTACTACCCTTAAACCAAACAAAGACCGGAGTTGTAACCCTTCTCCCGAACAAAACTTAGCCTCCTTTGATAAATAAATATAAAAATATGACTTGAATTAATAGAGCGTTATATGATCGGCTTGGAAAATGTTACAAGACAGGCTATCTACTTGGCCCAACAATCACATAAAAATCTGGAAAGGGTCATGCCGGCCAACCTGGATAACGAGCACATGAATAAGAACTCGCTACACCCTACATAAGGTGAGAGTGGCGTAAGCACATGAATATAGTGACATGAGGCTTTGATCACATAGCCCCTAATAATTCCCCACCTCCGAATAGTATAATGGATCTGGACATGACACATCATGACACAGGATTCAAAAGCAGAGGGCCAGCCCACTCCCAAATTGATGTCTATCAATATACCAAGAAAGTCCAGGAATAATATCTCATGTCAGGATCCAACATATACTAGTCCGTGAACTATCGTGACTGAAATCGAGTAAGACACTACAACTTAATCGAATATAGCAGATATCAAGATAATAAAAACTATCAGTGAATGTACTCGCCTGTGGTCCAGAGCTGATAATATGAACAGATGCTCAGAGTATTCACAGACCTAAAGATGAGATACCATAAGTCAACAGGGTTTAATAATAAAAGGAAAGCTAGTCTAGTCATGATATGCAAGTCTTAGTCAAAACTAGGTCAAAATAAGTCATACCAAGCTAAACTAGGTCATACTGAGCCAAACTAGGTCACACTAGGACAACCAAGGTCAAACAAGGTCCCAGGAAGTCAATCCAAGTCAAACTAGGTCAAACGGGATCAAAGGTTGACTTACAGTTGATTTTTGGTCAACTGGTCAACCTTGGTTAACTCTGGTCAACTCTAGGTCAACCCTAGGTCAAACTAGTCTAATGTTGACCAACTGTTGAGTTTTAGTCAACTAGTCAATTGGTCAACTCTGGTTTGGTTTCGGTCAATTCTAGTCACTTATCGGCTAAGTTTGACTCTCGCTTGAATTTTGGTCAAAATGGTCAACCGAATTCAAAACTAGTCTAGGATCACTATTTCTGACCATTACCAACCAAGGGAACCCATTTCTAACCATATCTTAAACCCTAAACCACTTACCTTAGCTATAGGCAATTACCTACATTTATCCTTCACAAGGTAAATACAAATACCTTGCACATACCACTCTAACCTTGGAATACTAACCTAGGCTTCCTAGAATAGCTAGACACTAACCTATACTAACATTACCTACCATAAAATCCTAGTACCTAGCTCCTCTAGTCCATCTTATGACACATGTTGATTACCCTCACATTACCTTACCATATAATATCCTAACATTAGCTAACCACTCACACACACAATATTCACTCACCTAAGGGTTTTTGGGACTGAATTTGGTATAGGAATTGTGGAATGAGTGAAGCGTGAATAGATGAATGGATATATGTATTTGTGTATGAGAAATGGAAGGGTGAATGGAATATGTTAATGATAATGAGTGTATCATGAATGAATGGAATAGGTAAATGAGTGAGTTAATGCCTAAGTGAACGGATATGAGTGAAATGAATGAATTGAGTGGATGAGTATTTGTGTGACTAAATGAGTGAAAGGATGGATAGATGAATGTATGTGGATGGTGGAATGAATGTGTGAAAGAATGGATGAATGAGTGGATACATGAATATAGGTGGATGGATATGAATTGATTTGAATGAATGGAATATGGTGGTTGATTTGGAGTGAATGAATGAATGAAAATGAAGGGATAATGAATGATTTGATCAGTGGATAAAACATGTGAATGAATGGGTGCAACCAAGGGCTGATATGGGGGCTGTTATGAAGCTGATTTGGGATGACCATGGGGCTATCCAATGGGGCTGATAAGGGGGTTAAGTGGCTGTCCATTTTCCTCCTACACTGCTGCCTAGATGGCAGCATATAGCTGCTACTACACTGCTATTAAATAGCTGTCTAAGGGGCTAATCCCCCTTTACATGCTGCATATTGCAGCTGAAATCAGTCCCCCTTGTGGGGACTGATACTGAGCTGTTGTTGCTGTTGAAACCAGCAGCCTCCCCCCTCTAATCTCTCATCTCCCACTCTCTCTATCAATCTATCTACATCTCTAATCTCTCACTCTCTCTAACATCTCTTCAACACAAACATACACACACTTCTAACACCAAAACCAACTCCACCACCAATCCAACACTCTCTCCAACTCTCTCTCTCAAACCCAAAATCACCACACCCCCATAAATACATTAGACACATAATATACAACAACATATATATCACACAATATATATATATATATATATATATATATATATATATATATATATATATATACCATTTGTTATAGGTATATATATATATATGTATTTATATATATTATATATATATATATGTATTTATATATATATATATATATTTTATATATATATATATATATATATATATATATATATATATATATATATATATATATATATATATATATATATATATATATATATATATATATATATATATATATGTATATATATATATATACATATACCTAAAATATATATATATATATATATATATATATATATATATATATATATATATATATATATATATACATATATACCTATAACAAATGATATATATATATATTTATATATATATATATATATATATATATATATATATATATATATATATATATATATATATATATATATATATATATATATATATATACCTATAACAAATGATATATATGTATTTATATATATATATACATATACCTATAAAAAAAAAAAAATATACCTATAACAAATGATATATATATATATATATATTGATACTATATGATACATGAAGAACACACCATGAAGAACACATTCCAATAATATAATGTCTGATATTTAACACTAATAAAATCATTCACACAAAGGCACAAACACCATGTGTCCAAAATAAGGGGTTTTTCCACTAGGACACAAACACAACACAAGGACACACCTAGAAGTCTCCAAATGGACACGAAATGGACACAAATGGAGATAGAACCATAGGGTCATTCCAATGGGTTTAAAATAAACCTATATGCATGTAGGAAGGAAATAGAGAAGAGATTATACCTCCCGGTAGATCAAATCTAGGAAAACTCCTCCCGATACGACACCGACACGTAGAGATCTCCAAATGGACACGAACGAGTTCCGAAACCTCCCAAACTTGGCTAGCTCCTTCCCTTGCTTGAGTAGAGAAGAAATGAAGAAGATTGGGTGGAGAAAAGGATTGATTTGAGGGTGAAATCAATGGAAACTCTTCTCAAAATTTGGGGAGGAATAAGAGAGAGAAAATGGAGTGGAAAATATCAAAGTGGTTCATTCCTATCCCTTTCCTTAGTTGGCCGGTCATATGGTGTATAGGTGTCCCTATTTGAAAAGACTAAAAGCCCCCACTAATCCTATTTAATTAAAATTAGGAAAGGTTTTAAGGTTGAGGCCAAATTAGTCATGTTTAAGTCTCTCATCCAACTAAACCTACCCATGAATAATTAGTCTAACCCACCAACTAAATATAATGCCATGTGGGCCATGCCTAACTAATGAGTGGGTCCCACTAGAGTCAAAACTACCCCGGGTCACCGATACAAGTCAGATTGAGTTAAAATTCGAACCCGACTCAAATAACCCCAAAATAATATCATAAATAATAAAATAAATTTTAAAAATATTCAAAAATAAAAAATGACAAAATACCCCTCTTCTTGAAAACTGGGGTGACAAGTATACTCACACAAGAATATGAATCTTTTAAAATAAAACAAGATGAGTCAATTACTTTCGTATTTACTCGATTCTTTGATGTATTAACCCTCACTCCACTCTTGGAAAGGAATATCCCACTCTTGAAAAGATTAGAAAGATTTTAAGGGGATTAACCAAAGGATGGAATTCTAAAGCTACCGTCGTTATTAAGTGGAACGATCTAACAACTAAGAATCTTGAGACCCTCATGGTAAAGCTTATGACGTACGAGCTAGACATGAAGGACCAAGAGGAATCCTCCATACAAGAGAAAGAGAAGGAGAAGACGAAGGAAAAAGAAAATTCTCTTGCTCTCAAGGTCACCAAGTTCGCTTCAATAGATAGTTTTGACAATGATGAATCGGATGATGAAGAAATTGCTCTCACTGCCAAGCACTTCCGAAAGTTCCTCAAGTTCAACAAAGAAAACCATACAAGATAGGACAACGATGAAGAACCCGCTTGCCACAACTGCAAGAGAACCGGACACATCAAGAGAGAATGTCCTATAGGAAGAAAATAATACAGCAGATACAAGAAGTCCAGCAAAGGAAGCTCATCTTCCAAAAAGTATACCAACACTAGCATCTGGTGTCAAAGTGATGCTAGTGACTCGGACAACAACAAAGAATGCAAGCATAATGCAAATGTTTGTCTTATTGCAACTGAGGTACTCGATGACTTCTCTATGAATGCTCTTTGTTATACTGAATTAGAAAATGATATTCTTGAATTACACGACGAACAAAAGGTTATAAGAAGTAAGTATAGAAAATCTCTCAAAGAGATTGATACTCACAAACAAGAAAGAGAAAGACTTTCCAACATCATTTTTAATATAAAAGAAAAATCTTCTACTTCTGACATGAATGAAATAGAGTCATTGCGATTCAAGATCCAAGAATCCTAAGACGTCAACAAGAAAAAAGATGTCAAAATTCTATCCCTCAAACAAGGATATGAATTTGCTGCACAAGACTCTTGCTGCTAACCAAAGAGAATATGTAAACTCTATCAAATAGAATAACCTTTTTACAAATGGCCAGAAGCTAGTTAATAGTGACATGGCCCGCACAAATACACATCGCCATAATCCAAGGCACACCCACACACATCACAATACTAGTCACAAGAATCACACTCACAAGAACACAACACATAGGTCATACCACAATCAAACATACACGAAAATGATCCTTTGAAAAGAAAAACACTTCACATCATGCTTTTTATTATCATCACCATAATGCTCATGCTAGAATTCCTTATTTTACTAGAACTTCTCACACACAAGACACTCACTCACTATCCTCTATACCAATAACACCTACGATATGCCACTATTGTGGTTTACTTGGACACACATCTCATTACTACCAAATGAGAAAACATGTTGATATGCGAATGTTTAAATGGGTTCCTAAAACTAACAATCAAGGACCCAAATATTCTTGGGTACCAAAGTCTTCATCTTCAACTTGTGTTGTAGGTGAACCCTCTTTCGCATGCTAGGAGCAAGTGGATCCTCGATAGCGGTTGCTCACGGCACATGACCGGTGATGCTTCACTCTTTGCAACGCTATCGATGAAGAACGAAGGACATGTATCCTTCGATAACAATCTAAAGGGGTATATCATAGGAAATGATAATATCGGCTCCCCTTCTTGTCCTTGTATTAAAAATATTTGTCTTGTCACAAATCTCAAGCATAACCTTCTTAGCATTAGCCATCTTACCGATAATGGCTATAATATCAACTTTGTTAAACACAAGCGCTTCATCACCGATAACACTAGTGTCTCTACTGTGTATGAAGGAATTAAAGAAAACAATATTTATGCTCTTTATCTTGTTGAAAGCACTAACAATGAAAGGTGCCTAGTACCGAAGAATGATGAGAGTTAGCTTTGGCATAAGAGGCATGGACATGCCAACATGGACACCATCTTCCGACTAGCCACCAAGAAGCTTGTTAAAGAACTCCCAATCATCCCTTTCAAGAAAGACATGGTATGTAAAAAATGTGAGAAGAGTAAGTTGACAAAATCTTCTTTCAAATCCATCAGCTCGGTGAGCACTACTAGACCACTTCAACTCATTCATATGGATTTATTCGGTCCTAGTAGAGTAGCTAATCTTGGTAAAAAAAACTTTATGCTTTTGTTTTGGTTGATAAATTTTCGAGATTTACTTGGGTTATTTTTCTTGCAAATAAAAGTGATATTTTCCATGAATTTGTTGCATTTTGTAAACGTGTTCAAAATGTGAAAGGCATTATGATCAAGAAAATTAGAAGTGATCATAGAGAAGAATTTGACAATGCCGACTTTAAAAGATTTCGTGACAAAAATGGGTTTGGTCGTGATTTTGCTTGCCCTGGAACTCCACAACAAAATGGAGTTGTGAAAAGAAAGAATAGAACCCTTGGCGATATGGCAAGGATGATGTTAAACCAATACAGCTTCCCCAATATATTTGGGCGGAGGCCATTAACACGATATATTATGTTATAAATAGAGTCTTAATGTGACCTTTTTCTAAGAAAACTCCATATGAGCTTTGGTTTGAAAAAATTCCTTCTATTGAATATTTCAAAGTTTTTGAATGCAAATGTTTTATATTGAACACTAAGGATAACCTAGGCAAATTTGAAGAAAAGGACTATGAAGGTATCTTCCTCAGTTATTCTATGCATAGTAAAGGCTTTCGTATTTTTATCAAAATAAGTCTTGTTGTCGAAGAGTCAATAAATGTCTCTTTTGACGAACTTAACACTTCTACATCCATCTCCTCGAATGATGTTGATGACATCTCTTTTGGTTTGGAAAACTATTCTCTTGGAGATACTAGTACTCCTTCATCTAGCAATGAAGTTGAGACTATTCCACCAGAAGACTCTTCACTAATAGAGCCTTCTCAAGAGTATCTTCCTAAAGAATGCAGATTTGTTCCCCATCATCCAAAGGAGGTTATCATTGGTAACCCTTCCTCATGGGTTAGCACTAGATCCGCCACATGAGATCATTGTGCAAATGTGGCTTTTATTTCACAAATAAAGCCTAAGAATATCGATGATGCTTTTAAATATGATCTTTGGATGATTGTAATACAAGAAGAGCTAAATCAATTTGAGTGAAACAATATTGGGGAACTCGTTCCTAAGCCCCACAACTATTTCATTATCGGGACAAAATGGGTGTTACGAAATAAACGTAATAAGGATGGTTTCATCACTTGTAACAAAGCTCGATTGGTTGCTCAAGGCTATAACAAAGAGGAAGGCGTTGACTACGAAGAAACCTATGCTCCGGTTGCTCGTCTTGAATCTATTCGAATGCTTTGCGCCTTTGCTTGCTTTAATGATTTTAAGTTTTTCCAAATGGATGTCAAAAGTGACTTTTAAAATAGTGTTATTAAAGAAATGGTATATGTCAAGCAACCTCCCGGTTTTAAGGATTTTCAATTTCCTGATCATGTTTTTAAACTACATAAAGCCCTCTATGGCCTCTAGAAAGCTCCTCGTGCTTGGTATAAGTGTTTTAGTTCGTTTCTCATTTCTTAACAACTTCTCTAAGGGTAAAGTTGACACAACACTATTTATCAAAACTCATAATGGCACGCTGTTGTTAGTCCAAATTTATGTTGATGATATCATTTTTGGTTCCACTAAGAACACACTATGTATAGAATTTGCCAAAGTTATGCAAGATGAATTCGAAATGAGCATGACGAGAGAATTATCATTGTTTCTTGGTCTACAAATCAAGCAAGGACATCAAAACACATAAATCAATCACGCTAAATATACAAAGGATCTTCTTAAGTGCTTTGAACTAGATTAATCCAAAACAATGAGGACTCCTATGGCCACAACGACCAAATTTGATCAAGATGAAGATGGTGTTTCGATGGATATTCGTAAGTAACGAGGTATGATCGGTAGTTTACTTTACTTAACTACAAGTCGTCCCGGCATCATGTTTAGTGTTTGCATATGTGCTCGATGCCAAGAAAATCCCAAATAACCTCACTTATGTGCCGTTAAACACATTTTTTGGTATATCAAAGGAACCATCAACATGGGACTTTGGTATAAAAAATCCTCATCCTTTGAGCTTATCGCCTACTCGGATGCAGATTTTACCGGTTGTAAGATTGACTGAAAAAAGTACTAGCAGCACATGCCAATTCCTTGGAAAATCCTTGGTTTCATGGTTTAGTAAGAACAAAACTCAGTGGCTCTTTCCACAACTGAGGCCGAATACATTGTGACTGGATGTTGTTGTACAGAAATCCTTTGGATGACACAAACACTTGTCGACTATAGGATTCCTTCAAAAAGTATTTTTATTAAATATGGAAATACTAGCTCTATTAATCTCACTAAAAATCCGATTTGTCACTCATGCATTTGAGATTCGACACCATTTTTTGCGTGACCATAAACTCAAGGGAGACATTCGTCTTGAATTGATGGACACTGACCATCAACTTTCTGACATCTTTACCAAACTACTTGTCGAAGACCGTTTCTCCTTTATATGTCACAAAATCAATCTCCTTGAAATGTCCTTTTAAACTCTATTCTTTAACTTTCTAGATTATCCAATGGATTTCTGCCAAAATTCGTCGAAAAATTCGATCATATCCAGAAGCCTTTCTAATGCCACACAGGATCTTCCGTCGGATTTCTGCATAAATCCGTCTTATTATCCGCTATTAAATTCGGCACAGACTGCCAGTCCCTTGCATTCAAATTTTTAAAACTGATTTGACCTCTCAACTACCCCCATTTAATTCAAACTTATCTTCGAACGAATTTTTCGTCGAAAAACTGCTATTTTTTGTTCGATTTTACGTTTTTGCTGAACAGGCACAGCAAACGAAGCGCTGTTACCTCTTCATTATCCTTAAAATCCGACTATTCACATTCACTCCCTTCTTTACACCGGTTGCAACTCTTTACCTCCACCCTACCCACCCCTTCCTTTCTCTTTTAAAACTCCTCCACCTTTTTATTTTCTCTTACTTATTCCCTTCCTTTAAAACCTCTATTTCTACAAAAACTCTCATTTCCTCCTTCCATAGCTTCTCATGGCAAGCGTACCCGCCACAACGGCTCTTCCTTCGCAACTCCGCCTCCGCCGCCCTTTTCTGTCATACACCAACTCTAGGCTACAATCCTATCTGTAGAAGCATGAAAAAGAATAGAGAAGGATCAATGCGGCCAGAGAGCCCCCTGCGGCTCAGACAGTTCATGCGGCTCAAGTATCCATGCGGCTGAAGCGTCTATACAGCTCAAACAAGTCCTTTGCGGCTCAAAGAGGAGCCACGTGGCCTACAAATAGCTCTCTCGTTTTTGCAATAAATGCCTTGACGACTGACAGCTTTGACGAGGTGATAGTTCTGACACGAAGATATCATTATGACTTCCTCATAATGACGGATTCCTTGGGAAAAGATGAAAATCTCTGACACAATATCCCGAGATTCAGAAATTATCATGCGTCTTTGACACGTGGACACTTATATACGGCCCAAGCGGAGACTCCCCCATGCGGCTCACGAAGACCAGCCTCATGCGGCTCATGAAGACTAGCCCCATATGGCTCACAAAGACTGGCTCCATGCGGCTCATGAAGGACAGCTCCATGCGGCTCACGAAGACCATCCCTATGCGGCTCATGAAGACTATCTTCATGCGGTTCACTCAAACTCATGCGGCTCAAATCATTACCATACGGTCCAAATGTTCAGAGGGGAGACCATTCATAGGCAGCCTGGACAGATGGTCAGCTTTATGCGGCCCAACTTTCCTGCGGCTCAGATTTCTGCTGTTATGACACGTGGCATGATAGCAGGGCACGTGGCATCAGATTGATCGAAATCTCTCAGCGAATCCCAATAAAATATTGGGATCAAATCAGATTATTTGCAAATAAGCCAATTAAAGACACGTGTCTAGGAATCCGAAGTTGGCGTGACAAATCAGGAGGATTTATGTCAATCAGCATTAATTATCCACAAAAGATTTGATGTAATCACATTTATTGCTCAAATCTCGATGAACGGCCCAGATTTAATGATCTTTAGCCGCCGACTTTTAAGAATGGGCAATCGTTGTAAACCCTAATGAGGCCCCCCCCACTCTTATAAATAGTAGGGTGCCATTCCCTTGCAAAGAGAAACGGAGAGACACATATACACAGAGACAGATACAGAGAGAGATACAGAGACAGACACGCATAGAGAGCCTGAAGAGAGAGAGCATTTCTTCGTCAACGCCCGTCAGTTCTTCTACAGAATCCAAAAGCTGCACCCGATCGTCCAAGGAGTAAGGCAGAGCGGCCGTCGCTTTCCCGAGCCTCTATCATCACCCCCCAGAATCTAAAATAAATAATTGTACTTTGACTGCTGTACCTAGGTTTTCGTCCCTAGGCTTTCTTTGTATAAGCGAGTTTATATTGTGAAGTAAAAGTCCAGTCCTCCGATAATTGTTCTATCCTTTTATATTTTATGGCAAACACGATGGCGACTCTGCTGGGGACAAACTTCTCCACGGCTGAGGAGTTGGTGATGCAGTCGGATGCAGCCAAGCTTGGCTCCACGCAACAGAAGATGGTCGTCCGTTTCGACCAACAGGCGTATGAAGAAATGCTCTCTGAAGGAAGTGTCGGCCCGATCCAGAAGCGAACCCGCACAAAGAAAGCTCGCTGTGAGTGGAGGCCAAAATCATTTGCTCCTCCACAAGCTCTGGACGGGGTACTCTCTGCTACCCAAGACGGCAAAGGTGACTCTCACACAGCTCCACTCCGAGCCATAGAGCACTTTGCTGTCCCCAAGTCCGGCAGAGGAAAGCACTACGATGCTGGACTTGCAGGGACAAAGAGTAGTTCTATGTGCCCTAAGAAGAAGCCGAACGCTCATACGGCCAAGTCTGCTAACCACATGCAGGATGCTCATGCGGCTGAATCTGCCAGCCGCATGAAGAAGGTCTATGCAGCCAGATTATCCAGCCGCATGAAGAAAACTCATACGGCCGAGACTCCCAGCCGCATGAAGAAAACTCATGCGGCCGAGACTCCCAGCCGCCTGAAGATTGTTGATGACAGTAGCGTGACGCCTACTCCACGTGGCTCTGTCTTCGACCAACTCTTCTATGGTCCTGATCTCTTGTGCTCCCAAGAAGATATGTCTAACTCTCTCCAGTATCACCTAGACTCTTCTTACTATGTGCCTTTATGCACTAGAGCGAAGAAGTCTAGGGCAGCACGAGCTTGGCAAGCTCGATCCGCTGATCCTGTCTCTGACCATCCGAGCGTCCCGCATACCGTTATGCGGGCCTCAGATGGGAGGTTGTACAGAACCACTCGAGTCCAGCCCCCGGCGACAAACGGACTGAAAGGTTCACAAAAGTCTTCCAAAATCTAGGGAGCAAACATGGTCGATCCAGACCCATCTGACTTGCATGAGGCCATCCTCCACAAACGCAAGGAAAGAGAAGACGTATCGGGGTGCAAAGAGTACTCCCACGGACGCCACTGCACCCAAGTCATCGTCAACTGCTGTTGCAATAACGCGACGGTACGAGAAGACCGACAGTCCGTCTTTCAAAGACTGCAATAGCCGTCTTCAGAAAATGAGGCACTCCCCGTCGTCTCCTGCAACTCTGCTCAGAAAGTCCCCGCTGATGGAAGAGGGAAGAAGACAAATGTTCCCAGCCCGAAGATTTCAACTACTGCGACTAAAAGACTGTCGTCTAAGTGGGTGCCCACCACCGGAATTTTCCAAGGTACTCGTTCTAAGACGAAACCTGCTACAGTGGGAGATTCGTCGTCCATAACGCAGGGTGTTCCTGGGACTGGGGATAGCACCCCTCCGAACCTCCACAATAATCCGATGTTCCAAGAAGACGAGTCAGGGGAGGTAACTCTCCATCAGATGCAGCAAACCCCGACGTCCCCGAGGACGTCCACAACTCCCAAGATGAGGCAAACTCGGAGACTGGGGATACTGTTCCTTCGGAGACTGAACCAGAAGAGAACATACCTACATACCCCGATGACTTCTCACTACAAGGGTATGATTCGGAGGGCGCTTCCTCCACCGCTCCGTCCATCTCTCCTCACATAAAGACGGTATTTATGACAGACAGCAGCCAAGGTGGTTCCAGTGATCGCCAACGTATCGACACTCTCGAAGCCATATTACTTGTCTTGGTCAAGTTTGTAGACGAGATCAAAACGGCCCTTCCAACTTTGTAAGAAGGAACACTTGGCCAAACAAGCACGGGTCATGCGATCAATGTGGACTCGAATTCGGTGGCACCGAACTCGGGCAGCAATCCTCCTAAAACAACGGCCTCCACCGCCATGGACGAGGCCCGCAAAGCGAAAAGAGAGGTCCAGGAGCTCCGAGCCATGTTTTACGCTCGAAAAAACTCTCAAGACCTCAGAATACGATAACCTTATCCTGCTGCCTGGAGGGACGTTCCATTCCCACCAAGATATAAGCCGTTCAATATCAATTCCTATAATGGCAAGACCTCAGCAAGTCGGTACATCACTTACTTCGAGGTTACCATCGACCATCTGTCCCATGACGATGCCCTCCTCACACGATTATTCATTGGGGCATTGGAAGGGGTCGCCTTCGACTGGTACCGCAACCTGCCAGAAAACTGCATCCACTCCTTCGCCGGCTTCAAGCACATGTTCTTGGAGAGATTCTACAAAGTAGGGCAGGACATCATAATGTCCACTCTCATGGATGTCGTCCAAGGGGAGAAAGAGCTGACAAGAAACTATATCGAGTGGTTTCGCCAAACCGCAATGAAGCTGCCATCTGGAAATCCTAATTCCTCCTTGATTGAAATTTGCCAAAAGAGATTGCTCCCAACAATCAGTCTCTGGATGGGCGAAAGTCAATTCAAGGACTGAAAGACGTTCATCATCAGTGCCACAAGCGCCGAAGAACGATTGAAGAAGGCTCGCCAATTGGGACTGCACATCTGGACGGAGAGAACAATGGCAAGCGCCCTAATACCAACAACGATAATGGGGGTAGCCCCTCCAACAATCGGGACAGCAGGGGTAAGCAGGCTATGGTGGCCGACACAGCACAGAAGCCTGAGCCAAAGCCGACAGATTAACAATGGCCGCAAATCACTTACTCCTTCGAAGATGGTCACGTCAAGCCCATCTTGGACATGCTCATACAAGGAGACAGAATTCAGCTTCCTCCACCAAGACGAGAACCGCGGCAGGCAGACATGGAGAACCCGAAGTACTGCCATTACCATCGCTACGTCCACCATGCCACACACGACTGCTACCAACTAAAACGGTACATCCAAAATCTTATCGATTCGAGCGCACTGGCCATCGATTTCGAAGAGGTAACAGTAGCAGCCAATATGGTGTCAGTACAATTCTGCAGCTTCTTTCCGACAGAAACTCAAGACGGTGTGGTCCCCATCCCTCTGGCAACAATAGAGATTGCTAATCTTCCACCTCCCCGATATCAGGCTGCTGGTTTAGTGCCCCTCACCACATCACGAGGGGAGGTCATGTGGATCAATCCAGACTTGGTATCGGAAGTGACTCGGCCCATATTATCTTCCATCTGCAAGAAGAAGAGTGGAAAAGTCAGGTCCTGCGGCACAATCTCGGCAGATATCGAAGAAGCTACAGCCGTCGTCACGCGGTCTGGGGCACAATCCCAACCTGTGGCTGACAACCCGGCTGAAGATCATCAGCCCGCTACAACTGACGCTCCGGGACCGGCTCAGCCTCCGACTACCGACAAGCCTAGGCCGAGGGAGACTCGCTTTGACAAATCCCTCCGAAAAAAGGTACCGCAAGGGCAGGAGAAGCCCTACAACTTCGACATCTTAGCGTAATTGGCCAACACACCGGCCAAGTTGTCATTATACGAGCTTCTGAGACTCTCAAAGGACGTGCGAGCAGCTTTGAGCGATACACTCCAAAATGCCGATGCATACCTGGCTCAGGTCAACCTTACTGGAGAGAACCCGCCTGCAGATCTCCAAGACAGCGCATACACGGGAGCGATGCCCAACATTGTCTTCACTCCGCAGGACGTGCTTATCAAAACCAACCTGCATGATCGCCCGTTATACTACACTGGATACATCGGCGATGTAAAGGTGGATCAGATGCACATTGATCCTGGCTCTTCAATAAAAATTATCCTGAAGGGTCTGCTTCATCATCTCCGCATCCCAATGTATCACCTGACGCCTACAAGCACCGCCATCAGTTGTTTCAATTCGGACATGAGCTACCCAATTGGGAAGATTCGTCTGAAGTGTCAAATTGGCGATCTCCAATACGAAGTCACCTGCTACGTCATAGATGCAGACACTTTTTACAACATCCTCTTGGGACGCCCGTGGATACACGATTATATGATCGTGCCTTCCACGAAGCACCAGTGCTTCAAATATGTCGACAAACACGGCTTCGTGAGGACGAAATTTGCTGATATCGATCCCTTCAAAGGGGTCGAATCCTACTACTCAGACTCCTGTCTGTACGAAAAGTCGAAGAAGCATATTGGTGAAGGAGATGTGCAAGCTCGTACCGAGACAGCCACAGGATCAGAAGAACCTCTGACGATCCACCTCCAAGCTCACAAACCTGGCAAGTCTGCACCTCTTACCGCCACTCTGCGTAAGGACGCAATCAGCCTCTCGGTACAAGAAGAGCAGATGATAATCCGGCTGCCAAGGGCTGGCCAAATGCCAAAACCTTCAACGGAGCCATTGACAATCAGGCTGCCGAGAGTCGGCCAGCCGCAAACGGAGAAGCTCAACCCCTCCAACAAGCCAATGACGATACGCCTTCCCAAGAAGGGTCGTCACCCCGATGCAAGGCCTAGAACTTCTAGCGAACCAACCACTCCCCGCCCAGCATCGAGCACCAGACTGGAGGTCGCTAGTCTGCCAACAGCTCCACGCTCTGCTCCACCAGCTGAACTTCTGACGATCAAGCTGCCCAGGTCATCCTCTCAGTCTTCGTTCATACATGGGGTAGCCAAAGAGGAACCGGAGTTAGCGAAGTATGTGGCTGCCCACACTGATGTTCCCTCCGTAAATGATGTAATCCCCCTAGAAAAGATACCTTACTTCATCAATAAAGGGCTATCTTTGAACTACCTCGAGCTTAATAAGCTTTGTACAATGTATGCTATGGAACACGGTATAGGAACTCACCTACACACACAGGTGACAAATGTGAACATCGCAATCCATCTTACTCCAGTGGAAGATGCTTATCGCATAATCGAGGGAGGGGACCATCCAATCATCTTCGGCCGGAAGGACGATCCGCATCCCTTCACCATAGAAGAAGTCGACCTTGGATCAGATGCCGGGAGACTGCCTCTGTATCTTTATAGCCTCCAATCCAAATATCTCATGCAGAAACAAGGGTATGATCTAGAGACGACACCAGGCTTGAACTACGGTGCTGGACGACGATTACCTTTGAAGCCACCGGTCCCGGCGGGCAAACCACGGGACTACTATAGCAAGACTCGATGTGGAATAGGATATGTTACACCTACGATGACCCCTGAGAGTTCAGATGAAGAATGTGACTGGTATTCACATTCGATCGGGTCACCAACTTCTGATTCGGATACCAGCATCGGAGACATATTCAGATAAGTCCTGTCAGTGAACATGGCATTCGCTGACGCTTATGAAGAGGACGAAGACATCCCTGAAATCCTCGAGCTAGAGCCGAGGGCCCAACAGCTGGATACACAATGGGAAAAGCGGTTCGAACAGAGAGAACCTCCTACTGAAGATGAGGTCATACAAGTGGATCTCGGTAGCGAATCTTCTCCAAATCCGATTTTCGTCAGTAAAAGCCTAACAGACGGAGAGCGAGAATCGTTGCTGGAACTTGTCAAAGAATATATTGATGTGTTCGCCTGGAGCTATGAAGACATGCCCAGGTTAAATCTCGACATTGCTCATCATAAACTCAACATTCGGCCAGATGCAAAGCCAGTCAAACAACAACAGTGACGGTTCCGCTCGGGCATTATGGATGCGATCGAGGCCGAAGTCAACAAACTAATAGCCAGCGGTTTCATTCGTGAGGAGCAACATCCTGACTGGGTCGCCAATATAGTACCCATCTTCAAGAAGAATGGGAAGATTCGAATCTGCATCGACTTCCGCAATCTGAACGAGGCGTATCCCAAAGATGAATTCCCCCTCCCTATCACAAACGTCATAATTGACAACACCTGCAGCTTCGAACGTATGTCATTCATGGATGGCTTCTCGGGGTACAACCAAATCAAGATGTCTCCTGACGACGAAAAGCATACATTATTTCGAACACCGATTGGCACATACTGCTACACAGTCATGCCTTTCGGTTTGAAGAATGCCGACGCCACATATCAAAGAGCCATGAGTATCATCTTCAGAGACCACTTACATAAGACGGTAGAGTGCTATGTGGATGACATCGTCGTCAAGAGTCGCTGTAAGGGAGACCATCTGCAGGACCTGAGGACGGTATTCGACCTGATACGAGCGCACAATTTAAAAATAAACCCTACAAAGTCCTTCCTAGGCGTATCCAGCGGGAAGTTCTTGGGCTTCATCATCATCGCCCAGGGTATCCATGTAGACCCGGAGAAGACGAAGGCAATTATGGAGATGGGTCCCCGAGAAATCTTTACGAACTCAGAGGCCTCCAAGGGAGGCTAGCTTACATCAGAAGGTTCATTTCTAACCTCTCCGGGTGATATCGACCATTCATCCATCTCATGAAGAAAGGCATCTCGTTCATATGGGACGAAGAATGCCAGCGTGTCTTCGACAGCATCAAAGAATATTTGTCGAACCCTCCAGTCCTGGTGGCTTCGGTTGTTGGAAAACCATTCCTGCTCTATGTACGAGCAATGGAACATTCCCTCGGAGCTCTGCTGGCACAAAACAACGATGCAGGCCATGAGCAAGCCATATATTACCTCAGTCGAATGATGATTGGGCCAGAGCACCGATACACCGCGGTGGAGAATGAATGCCTTGCCCTGGTGTTCGCCATTCAGAAGACGCGGCACTATGTCACTGGACAAACAATACATGTGATCTCACGAGTCAACCCTCTCAGGGTCCTCATGACTAAACCAGGGGCGCTCAACTCTCGCCTCGCTACATGGACAATATTGCTGTCCCCTTATCATATGATCTTCGTCCCGCAAAAGGCTGTCAAAGGTCAAGCCCTGGCAGACTTTTTGGCAGCCCACCCGGGCTCAGAGTCGTCCAGAATATATGAAGAGATCCCGGATGAGGTCGCCGAATCGCATACAACCTCTCATGATGATATATGGCGAATGTTCTTCGACGGTGCTTCAAGAACGGGACCCAAGGGCAACATCGTCGTCGGAGTAGGGGTGGTGCTAGTCTCCCCTTCCGGATTGGTGATTAACCGTACTTATTTCTCATAAAACCCTGTTCTAACAATGTGGCCGAGTACAACGCTTTAGTCATTGGCCTCCAACTTGTAAGGGAGCTGGAGGTAGAATATCTTGAAGCATAAGGCGATTCTCAGTTAATCATCAATCATATCCGGGGCTCATACGAAGTTCGCCACGAAGACATGATCCCCTATCACCAAATAGCGATCGACATCATCTCATCGTTCGAGGGGTTCTTCATCGAGCACGTCCCCAGACTCCGAAATATCGAAGCCGATGCCTTAGCAGGCCTGGCCGCTTCCCTAGTAGTGCCAAATCATACTCATCAATCAGTAGATATGATTGGCCACGAACTGGTCTGCCCCATGAACAACGTTCAATTCGTGACGAGTTATTCCGCTCAGACGATCGACGATGTCCCAGATTGGAGACAACCATTTATTAACTTCGTTGTCTATGATATCCTGCCCGAAAACTCAAGGAAGCCACCTCCATCAGACGATGTTCTCTCAGATTCTTCTACGATACAGAGACAAAAATGCTGTATCGCCGATCCTACAACGGATTATTGCTTCGGTGTCTGTCAAATGCAGAAGCCAAAGAAGCCGTGCGAGAAGCTCATTGACTGTGTCTGCGGGGCCCATCAGCCTGGCCCTAAATTGTAAGACCGTCTTCGCCGAATGGGCTACTACTGGCCTACGATGGTAGCGGATGCGATAGACTATGGAAGAAGGTGCAAAGCCTGCCAAGTCTACGCGGACTTCATTCACCAGCCATCCGAATTTCTATATCCGACAGTGGCATCCTGGCCCTTCGAAGCATGGGGAAATGGATATCATCGGTCCGATTACTCCTACCTTCCTCCGAGGACATCGCTTCATACTCGCAATCACGGATTACTTCTGCAAATGGGCCGAAAGTTATTCCGCTTACAGAAGTCAAAACTTCAAACATGATCAGCTTCCTCAAGCATCACGTCATCTATCGCTTTGGACTGCCCCGAAGGATCATCCACGATAATGGTCCGCAGTTTGCAAGCCATGCCTTCTATCGGTTTCTGCGACAAGCACCGCATCCAGAATATTGCTTTGACGCCATACAATCCAGCAGCAAATGGGTTGGCAGAAGCATTCAACAAAACCATCATCAAGTTACTCAAGAAGTTCGTATCGTCCAACAAACGCGACTGGAACGAGAAACTTGGTGAATGCTTATGGGACGTACCGTACCACGGTCCGAACGGCCACAGGGAAAACACCATTCTACCTGGTGTACGGGAGTGAGGCAGTTCTTCCCATTAGAGACTCAAATACCCTCACTCCGCGTCGCCCTCACTTATCAATTGACGACGGATGATAACTACCAATGCCGACTATAAGAGTTAGAGGCCTTAGATGAAAAGCGCCTCCTGGCTCAGCAAAGAATTGAGCTATACCAAGCACGCATCTGTGGAGCCTTCAACAAGAAGGTTAAAATCAGAACATTCCAAGTAGGCGATCTCGTTCTGGCAGTCCGGAGACCGATGGTCATGACTCACAAGATCGCCAGCAAGTTCCAGCCAAAATGGGAAGGTCCATTTATCATCGAGGTTGTATTCTCCAACGGTGCTTACCGCCTCGCTAAGCAAAACGGAGACTTGCTCATGTTGCCCGTCAACGGCAAGTTCTTGAAGAAATATTATGTCTGAATGACACATTCCAGATTACTGAGTCATGTACCCGCTGGTACTGCTGAACTCACATACACAACTATCCCAGATTACTGAGTCATGTACCCGCTAGGTGCCGCTGAACTCACATCCATAATATCCTAGATTATCGAGTCATGTACCCACTGGTGCCGCTGAACTCACATTTCAACTATTCCAGATTATCGAGTCATGTACCCGCTGGTAGCCTCTGAACTCACATTCTGGTCACTCTTCCAGATAGTAAGTCATGTATGATCATACCTCTGAACTTTCTTCCTGGAAGAGATCCTCCCTAATGATCTACTACCCGCACTCCCAGTGCACAAAAAGGTAACCGATCCACAAATATCCAAAATGGCCTATGTCCTCATTACCTCTGAGTCGTTTCACTTCCGCCAAAAACAAATTACCCCTTGCATAGAACTTCCATGTCCTCATTACCTCTGAGTCATTCTATGTACCCTCCTTCATTGAGCCCACTCCTGTCATGTCGCCATTACCTCTGAATGGGAAGGCTCCGTCGAAGAAACCTTCATACTTGCCATGTCCTCATTACCTCTGAGTAAGTATGATGATTCTCTTTCGACTTATTATCTGTACCCACAACCGGAGTATGCCAAGGATAATAGGTCCACAAAATTTCACCGCTGAGTTTGCTCCTGCCATGTCCTCATTATCTCTGAGCAGGAAAGCTCCACGATAAAACCTCTGCACTTACCATATCCTCATTACCTCTGAGTAAGTATGTTGGTCATCTCTCGTCTTATTATTCGTACCCTGAACCAGGGTACACCAAGGGTAATAGGTCCACAAATATCCTCTGTTGACCACAAATATCCTCCGTTGAGTCCACTTCTGCCATGTCCTCATTATCTCTGAGTAGGAAGACTCCACTGTAAAACCCTCATACTTGCCATGTCCTTATTACCTCTGAGTAAGTGTGTTGGTACCCCTCCATCCTATTATCCGTATCCTAAATCGAGGTACGCCAAGGATAATAGGCCCACAAATGTCCTCTACTAAGTCTCTTAGTACAGGCCCATCATTCCTCACCATGCCCCGGGAGCCCAGCTACTCTATGGCATTCTATATCCCGATATTTTGAACATCCACGACCACCTCGCCATGAAACTGTTCTAAGTATTCCCAGTCAAACTTGTTACCTGTACCTAAAACGAAGGTATGCCAGGTGTAACAGGTCCACAAACAAGTCCCCCATGCGGGGCAAACATTACCCCAATACCACAGGCACAACAAGCAATACAAATGAGGAGTGGAATGGAAAGTACTCTTTATTTGAAAGACGAAAAAAAAGCATTACATATTTTGGGACCACGTTCCTCTCAAAAAAAAGAAAGAAAAAAAAAACAGAAATGAAAGAAGAAAAAGTCGATTACAGTTCGGTATTACACAACTCCAAGAGGCGGTTTCTCACCAAGGCAATACCCCCCTCAAGCCTCTGTCTAGCTCGGCGCTCAGCCTCCTGAGACAACCGCTCCCCATTATTCAGGTCTATAAGTGCCCGACAGTCGTCATCCAACTTCTTCAGAGCCACTTCCAAGTCAGCCGAAGCTCGATTGACTCTGTCAGCTTCCTGGATAATTAGCCCTCTATCGATCTGGGCAGCCTCGAGCTCAGACTCAAAGAAAGTTAACTTCCTCTGAAGCTCAAGGATCTGCTCCCGCGTGTCTGCAATCCCGCGAGAGGCAGTTGCTTCCCGAGCCGTAACGTCTTCACTCTCATGGCTCAATTGATCATATCATCAGACAGAGTGCGTAGATCCTTCAGTATGGTTGGTTTTATCCTGAGATACCTTCGCCTTCTCTATAGCAGCTGTGAGGGAGCCGCGCGCTCGATCAATAGCAGTAGACAGATCAACCTGCCGCAATACCTAAAGCTGGGCCACCAGTTGATCAGTCTCCAGCAATTTCGATTCCAGAAGTGCAGCCACCCCTGTCCCACCAGGAAGGGCCTTAAGGATATCGATTTGACCCTGGGCGTATTGCCGGGCCAAAACGAAAGAGGTCCCTCTGTCCACATTAGCTTCTGTCCCCCTTTTCAAGTGACGACGAAAGCTGTCGACCATGTCCTGTACCGATTCGTCCAAGACCTCTGTAGATGACGGCGTCAGAGGGAGCGTGGCCGGCAGTATCGAAGGAGTGGTGCTAGAACTTGCTACCAAGGGGGCAACTTCCGAGTAAAATGATGCACGGATAGCGGCTAACTCTTCCTCTGCCACCCGAAGAGCCTGACGCTTGGCAGGGCGGAGAGGTCGACTCTCTGGACCATCGTCCCCTGCCCCGATTGTCCTATTACTGGACTTGCCGAACTCGAGCCCGTAAGAGAACCATCAAAACGAGCCAGATGGAGAAGAGTTACGCCCCTCTCCGCCAATGCCCCTTCGGCAGAGTTTGTCTCAACAAGGTCCATCCTCGACACGGGAGGGGCAGGACCTGCATGTCCATGACAATGATGAATCGACGTGACCCGAAGGATGTGATCATAGAGCCGATAGGCCTCCTCGCAAGTTAAGATTCAGCTTATCTTACCGGGAGAGGCGCATCGAGGCTGCAGCTCATTCGCAGCTGGCAAGGTCTCCTCACCCGCGATCTCCAAATTAAATCTGGCCAGCTCCCCTGACCCGGCCACCTCAGAGAGAGAGAGAGGCAACCTGATCAGCATCATCTGGACGAAATTCAGCAATTCCAGGGGCAGGCTCACCGGAGCCCCCGTCATCACGAGTCACGATCTCGGCTACTCGAGAGTCTTCTTCTTCTGACGCCTACAAGCAGGAAGGAAGATGATTAAAATCAAAGCTAAAAGAAAGGAAGGACCGGTAGTAACTTATTTACCTCTGAGACGGGATTGATTTCTTCGCCTCTTTCCTTTATAGTTTGCCTACGGTGTCTGGTTGTAACCAGTTTCCGAGGGCGAGGAATGTCGCCGACAGGAGAAAGTTGCCTGCTATGCTTTCGTACAAGACCGGGCGCAACGGATGGCTGACCAACCACTATTTCATCTGGCAAAATAGACGGCTAATCCGTCCCTACATCTGTCGCCGAAAGGGAAGGGCCATCTCCATCAGGCTCGTCGTCTTCGTCACCTGCAGCATCAGAGTCTGAATCCGGCACCTCGACTCTGTTCTTCCTCTTCCTTGTCTTGGCCCCTGGGAACCCGCATCCAGGTCGGTACCAACGATAAAACTAGTACATGGGTTAAAACCAACAGGGAGCTTGTTCGCCATGACGTGGTACAGAGCCGCCATATACAAGATATCTACTGACGCCTTGATAGCAGAAACTGAGAAAATGGCACGAGTATGGAATGTGTCATAGTAATGCCAGGCCCGGATGCCGTCTAGAAGGCTACCTTCAAAGCCCAGACAGGAGCTAGGACTGTCTAGAAAAAGCTGACTATACCCAAATTGCCGAGCAAACCTGCTAGGCAGATAGGGCTCCAGAAAGACAATATTACGGTTGCGATATACCAGATGAGCGGGGCGGATATTTCATAGCCACAGAAGCATCTGGCCGTCGAGAAGTTGAGGGGGTCCAATACCGTAAAGATGGACCGCCGCTACTTCCTCATCAGTAAAACGAGGAACAGATACGAAAATATTGTACATGTCTGACCTCGCCAGTGCCATCCGGCAAGCACGCTTGGTCTCAAATTCCCAAGACTCATTACGATAGCGGAAGATAAAAACATCGTCATCAGTTACGCCATCTTCAGAGCCCGGTCTCATCAAAGACGGATAATGCATCAACAGCCACCCCATCAAATAATGGTAAGGCAGCTGGGTCCGTTCAAAATCTTTCATCACATCGCGAGCAATAACCTTGGATATGAAAGTACGAAGGCCACGGTGTACGCTGCACACCATGGCCGAGAGGAGAGCTAGCCGGACTCACAAAACTAACTTCACAGTCGGAATGATGAAATTGCGACTGATCCTCTCGATGGAACCCGCTCCGCCCAAGACTACAAAGTTTCGCAGCCATATCATTAGAAATCTCGCCAGGAGCACCTTCTTCGACAACTCGTGGGTGTCCTGATAAAAATAACCGAAAGAGTCGATCTGACTCCCGAACCTGTCACTAGAGGTGGTCACCCTTTTAGCTGACGACATTAAGGCTTTCACCGCCTCCTGGGACTGAGGATGGCGGGGAGTAACTTGACCTGAAGCATCCGTCGAGAAGGGATAGTGCACCCAGTCCTTGGTATGAGGGGCATTCCCTTCCGAGCTGTTCTCCTTTATGGCGATTTGATGACATGTGCTATAAGAGCACAATATCTCTTGATAAAGAGCTACGAAGCCTGGATATCGCCTTTCCAACTCTTCGAACTCCTCGTTCGTGGGAGTATACACCTCAAAAGCCTCGTCCCCCCAAGGAAGCTTGGAAATTGCATGCATTTCGTGGAACGCAAGCCCTATTTTCCCTACGGGCATATAGAAGGTCCCCGTACGGCGATTATACATCTCCAGCAGAGATATAAACAGTCTCTTATTTATAGGCAAGCCATGGCTGGTGCCCCGAATAGCATGATAAAGACCAATCTTGCCCAGAAAGGCCTCATACTTTTACAAAATCCACGTAGACAGATTGGTCCACGAGGGAATCGAATGTACCCAGCTGGTGAGCATCAACCGACCAATGGGATAGGATCCCTTCCGAGCATGTTGGTTCATAAAGGTGTCGGCTGTAGAAAATGTGAAATTGGGACCCGGCACATTCAAGAACGTACCCGGGGCCAACCCTATTACAGAATAGCTGGTGTGCACCTTGCCTGCACACACCGACTTCAGGCTGTTGTTATAATGGATGTCTTCCACGAACATCCCACCTCGGGTAGGAGTTAAAGAATCTTCCATCTTTCGGTCCAGTGGGAGCATATTGAACCAGGATAAAGGGAAGTGACGCTGTATCTTGGGAATGCGGATCGCCATCCCGTTAGAAACAAAACTCCAGTTCTCTGACACCTCCAGAATCTGACTGTTCTTCACAGTCAAGACGTCTCCAAAGAAGAATGCGGGCTTCAAGTATTTCCCTTCTAATTTCCCCGAGTTCATCATATCATTAAGAAAATAGAAAGGCTGATTCTTGAGGGCATTTGATCTCGCCGGGGGCTCTTCACTCAGAAATTGGTCAGCCATGTATTGGACTATATGGTCGTACCTATAGCCCAGAGCGGCTTGGGCTCTGCCTACCAGGAGCTCTCCAGCAGCATTAACCGGCAAATTCACTGAGGAGAAGACAGAAAAAGATAAATTAGAAGGATGGACAAAAAGAAACTAATGGGTGCTTTCGAGCTCATACGGCTCCAACTTAACAAAGCCTCGTGCGGCTCAGGAAATACTTATGCGATTCCAGTTCACCAAAGCCTCATGCGGGTCAGGGGAACGCTTATGCAGCTCCAACTTACAGAAGCTTCATGCGGCTCAGGCTCAGGAGAATACTTATACGGTTCTAGTTCACCAAAGCCACATGCGGGTCAGGGGAACGCTTATGCGGCTCCAACTTACAGAAGCTTCATGCGGCTCAAGCTCAGTAGAACATTCATGAAGGGTCATACGGCGGTACTTTCATAAGGCCCGCAGGGATCAGATAAGTTCGTGCGAACCACGTAAAAAACATATGCGTGCGAGTCTATGCGGCTCAGTGTAACTTATACGGCTTTGTTAGCAAAGCGCTTATGCGGCCACAGTGGCTATTCTTATGCGGCTCGCGGCTCGACCATAGGATGAACATACGACTCACATGAAAATAAAGGCTCGTGCAGAAAGCATGCGACATAGCCATGGCAGTTAGGGTTCTTTAGAACCATATAAAGTCCTTACCAGCAATGGGATGATGGACGTCAGGGTGAGCTCCAGGCACGACGGCCGACGAAGGAACGGCCGCGATTGAAGTAGAGGCAGTCTTCTTCGACGAAGATGTCGTCTTCTTGCCCTTAGCCGCAACGGTCTTCTTGGGAGCCATTGGCAATTGAAGAAGAAGATGACAATGGAGTAGAGAAATTTCGAAGTAAAGGAGACAGTAAAAAAGTTTTCTCTCTCAAACTCGTCCTATTTATAGGAAGACAAGAGATGGGGGAACACGTAGATTGATAACCGCCTCGGAAAAGACGAAACCGACTCCTCGGATCTCATTCCCTCTCTCATAAAGGAGATTCACCCAGAGCATAAAATCCAAAAGATTTAATGATCCGACCCTTGGGATCTCCCCTAATGACGGCACTAAAACGAATTCGAGGCAATTAATGACGCGCACACGTGGCAAGGATCTATGCGGCCCTAAAAGTCGGCTGATTGACTCAATGCGGCCGAAACATCCATGCGGCCGAAACATCCATGCGGCCAAAACATCCATGCGGCCGAGACATCATATGCGGCCAGAAGAATACATGGCCATACTTCTTATTCAAAGTATTTCAATTTTGCAAATTGAAAACTTTGAAGGGGGTCTTGTAGAAGCATAGAAAAGAATAGAGAAGGATCCATGCGGCCAGAGAGCCCCCTGCGGCTCAGACAGTTCATGCGGCTCAAGTATCCATGCGTCTCGAGTGTCTATGCGGCTCAAACAAGTCCTATGCGGCTCTAAGAGGAGCCACGTGGCCTACAAACAGCTCTCTCGTTTTTGTATTAAATGCCTTGACGGCTGACAGCTATGACGAGGTGACAGTTCTGACACGAAGATATCATTATGACTCCCTCATAATGACAGATTCCTTGGGAAGCGATGAAAATCTCTGACACAATATCCCGAGATTCAGAAACTGTCATGCGGCTTTAACACGTGGACAGTTGTATGCGGCCCAAGCGGAGACTCCCCTATGCGGCTCACGAAGACCAGCCTCATGCGGCTCACGAAGACCAGCCCCAAGTGGCTCACAAAGACTAGCTCCATGCGACTCATGAAGGACAGCTCCATGTGGATCACGAAGACCATCCCTATGCGGCTCATGAAGACTATCTCCATACGGTTCAATCATACTCATGCGGCTCAATTCATTATCATGCGGTCCAAATATTCAGATGGGGGACCACTCTTAGGCAGCCTGGACACATGGTCAGCTTTTTGTGGCCCAACTTTCCTGCGGCTCAGATTTCTGCTGTTATGATACGTGGCATGATAGCAGGGCACGTGGCATCAGATTGATCGAAGTCTCTCAGCGAATCCCAATAAAATATTGGGATCAAATCAGATCATTTGCAAATAAGCCAATTAAAGACACGTGTCGAGAAATCCGAAGTTGGCGTGACAAATCACGAGGATTTATGTCAATCAGCATTAATTATCCACAAAAGATTTGATGCAATCACATTTATTGCTCAAATCTCGCTGAACGGCCCAGATTTAATGATCCTTAGTCGCCAACTTTCAAGAATAGGCAATCATTGTAAACCCTAATGAGGCCCTCCCACTCTTATAAATAGCAGGGTGCCATTCCCTTGCAAAGAGATACGGAGAGACACATATACACAGACAGATACAGAGAGAGATACAGAGACAGACGCACATAGAGAGCCAGAGAGCCTGAAGAGAGAGCATTTCTTCGTCAAAGCCCGTCAGTTCTTCTACAGAGTCCAAAAGCTGCACCCGATCGTCCGAGGAGTAATGCAGAGCTGCCGTCGCTTTCCCGAGCCTCTATCGTCACCCCCCAGAATCTAAAATAAATAATTGTACTTAGACTGCTGTACCTAGATTTTCGTCCCTAGGCTTTCTTTGTACAAGCGAGTTTGTATTGTGAAGTAAAAGTCCAGTCCTTCGATAATTGTTCTGTCCTTTTATATTTCATGGCAAACACTATCATCTTTAAATCCGCCCAACATTCCCGCAAGTGGTTCTCATTCTACCAAAAAGAACCTATTTTCCTCGGGAAGCCCTTCTCTTGGCTCACTTTTCCCGCTCATCATGAATACTTTACGTTCTCCGGGATCGATGAGCTTCTCGAACGACAAGTGGACTACTACCCAAATGCCATCAAGATGTTATACTGCAATTTGGTTCTCGCCAATAATGGCCCCGAGTTTGAAACCAAAGTCGGTGGACTGAAAATCATTGTCACTGCCTCCTCTATGGCCAGCATTCTTAGCCTCCAAGAGTGGAAGACCTATCGCTCTCTTCTGAATGCTCTCGACCATACGACCATCTCTCCTGACCTCAGCTACGAGGAATTTCTTTTCAACATCTATGGTCATTCTGCTGTTCAGAGGCCGGAGGACAAAGATCTCAATCCCTTCTTGCACGAATTTCATCACATCCTTTGCCACACTATTACTCTAAAATCCGGGAACCTAGATAGCCTAACTGTTGAGAAGATGATTGCCATATACTACCTCGTCTCCAGGCAACCTTTTTTCCTCGCCAAATCAATTATCTTTACTATGATCCTTATCCGAGAATCTCCTCATTGCTCTCTCCTTTTTGGCTTTTACATCACTATGATCCTCGAGACTAATAGGGTTGACCTGACCAACTACATGTTGGTGATCCTCGTCCCACTCCAGTTGCCAAAGCCAAGGCCCGTAGCCATGCCACTTCAGTAGTTGTTGCTGACCCTGCCGCTCAGCCTGCTACAATTCTCACTCCTGATGTTCGCCGCTACATCGACCGTAAGTTCGACTACCTCTCTGTCTCCACTACGGAGCACATTTAGACGGCCACCCAAGGACTTGGCACCCACATTCACCATGGCTTCATGTATCAGGCCCACTATTTCCAATGCATGCTTGAGGAGCGCAACTTGTATGTCAATCCTAACACTCCTCATCCTAATTTCCCTGGGCCTTGCTTTACTGATCCAAATGTCTATGGGTTTATGTACCCTGATGGCGTTGACCCTTATGGTGCTTTTACCCCGACCCCAACCGATGATGAGGATTAGGAGGCAGGCTCGTCTGGTATACCTGACAATTGAAGGATCTCGCTCTTGTGGTGTGGTGTCTTATTTTGCTTAATTTCTATTTTTATGTTGTGCCATCCTTCGTGGGATTTTAGAAATGGTTTATATCTTGTGCAGTCCTTCGGGGACTAGACTTATGTTGTTTTAACTTTTTCTTGTGTTGTCCTTCATGGATTGGTTTCATGACTGTCTTATGCCTAACAATGTTCTAATCTACTCAGTTTTTTTACTATCATGATATTGTCTGATATCTTGTCTTTATATTTATTTTGATTCTATATTACTTCCTGCCATTTTGTATAAATGCCAAAGGGGGAGAAACTGTATTGAGGGGATATATCACATTACGGGGGAGCTATCTCCTAAAACCGTACATTTTGTCAATTATCAAAAAAGAGGAGATTGTTGGTACATCGATTTTTATATATTGACTATATTTAACTTCTGTACTGTTTTAGCCATAAAATCTCTCTACAGAAATAAACGAGGCAAACAAAGATAGAAGAATGATGACTTTAATAAAGTCTTATGAAGTTTTTCGGAAGAAAGATGAAAAGATTTTCCAATCACTTAAAAACGACAAACACTTTTAGACACTCAAGAAGACGATGCCAAGGCTAAAGAATTCCAGATCAAAAGATTCTCTATTTTTCTAAGCGTCTGTAAGTGTCTAAGAAATTATGTACGCACTTTAGTAAGGATGACAAACCAATATGATGTAAAATCTAAAATAAGTAATTACGATGAGTCGGATAATCCGTCGGATCTCCGCAAAAATTCGACGGATCATCCGATCGAAAATGATAAATTTGTGCATAATAGTTCGAATAATCCGCCGAAGTTCCACGGAAATCTGACAGATCATCTGATCAGAACCATCAAGTATTGTGCGCATAAGTTTGGATAATTCGGCGAACTTCCATATCATTCTGTCGGATAATCTGGCTGCCTTATTGGCCTTATTTAAATTCAAATCCAACGACATCTATCGGCTGCATTAAATGCATCCAACGGCTCTATTTCTAGTCGTTACTGTAGGCCGGATAATCCGATGGATTTTTGCTGAAATCCATCGAATAATCTGATTGTCGGCTGAAAGCTCTTTATGACTTTGGATTTATATAAATAGGCATCATTTCGCTTCATAAAGACTAGTCCATTTGAGCCTTAACTTTTCAACTACCAAAAGTGCTCCACCATTACTCTACAAAGCTTTTATTTGTCATTAAATCAAAAGTGCTAGAATATTCAAGTGTTGTAGATTTTTAAATTGTTCAAGAAGATCAAAAGCCTTTTCTCTTTCTCTTAAAGTTGGAGTTGACGAGCCTTCGGAGGAAAACTCGTGCATAAGAAGTTGACGAGCCCTCAGAGAAAAACTCTTATGTAAGAAGTTGACAAGACTTCGGAGGAAAACTCGTGTGTAAGAAGTTGACGAGCTCTTTGGATCCAAATTCGTGTTAGAAGTTGACGAGTGCTTCGGATCCAAACTCGTGTGTAACTATTTACTCAAATAGTAGATTATAGTCGGAGAGAGTTCCAGGACTGGAGTGCCCTTTGGGAGGATACCAGGATACATCGAGTGTTTGATTCTCTCTCATTTATTATCCTTTAAATTGCTATTTATTATTGGTAATTATTTTATTACCCTATTCACCCCACCATCTAAGTTTCTACATGCATGCCCTTGGTCAATGCTTTCGTTGTCGGGGGGTATTGTCGCCAAGCTCCCACTTGGGTAGAGCAACTTCATTGCAGACATGCACCGTAAGAAGATGGAGATGGACCTTGCGCATCCCTTCCACTGCATACATGTTGAAGATAAGCTAGGAGCTCAACTCAAAGTGGATACCCTGTCCAAACAGATAGCCAAGGCTATCTTTGTGCAAGGTGGAGACTCTAAGGGGAAGCAGAAGGCTTCTCACAAGAAAAAGAAGGACTTCAACCATATGTAGGTGAAGTCTATTCCGTTTAAGCCAAAGCCTAAGCATGATGGGACTTGTTTTAATTGTGGCAGAAAGGGCCACATCAAGAAGGATTGCAGATCCAAGCCCAAGCCGAAAGGGCAAAGTGAGGCCAACTTGGTTGCTATGATTATGCAGGTTGACTCAACGGGTGTTGACACTAACTCATAGGTGGACACTGGTACATCTTGTCATATTTTTTCTAAGAAGTATTGTCCACCACATACCAGCCTATATCGAAGAGGGTTGTGGTGGTGAACCAGACACAAGCTGAAGTTCGTAGGATCGAGACGGTAGTACTGAATCTGACGCTTCAGGATGTGAAGCACATACAGACGATAGCCAAGAACCTGATCTGTAGAAGTTTTCTCTGTAACGCGGTCTTGAGAATAGACATTAACGTTTGTTAAATGGTTATGTCCTATAAAGGAACATACTTCGAAAAATCCTTTTGTACCGAAGGGATGTTTAAACTTCAACTTGTAACTCTGACTAATAATGTTAATACAGTCTTTGTTTCTGATTATTCTCTTGATTTGTAGCATAATAGACTAGGATATATTTATTGTAAAAGAATTAACAATATGTCAATTCTCGAACTTATCTCTAAATGTGGGGGTAAGGAGATAGAGAAGTATGAAGTCTGTGTACAGACGAAGATCACAAGAAAATCATTCAAATGGGTTAACTGAAGCACAGATCATTAGAATTTGTACACTCAGATATCATTGACTTCAAATAGTTTTCTATAAAGGTCGAGATGAAGTACTTTATTACTTTTGTCGATATCATCCCAAAGTACGTTTTTGTCTATATGCACAAGTCTAAAGATGAAGCATTTGAAAAGTTTAAATGACTTCAAGGCTGAAGCCGAGCGTCAAACTGGACAACAGCTCAAGAGACTGTCACGACCCGCTCCCGAATAATCGAACACGAGTCAGACACGCCCAGCCTTCGTCGTTGGGCACGACGAAGTAAGCTGTAACAATCTAGGGAAAATTAACCAGATAATCTTGAACAAGTATGAAATCACAGCATCTATAAATGTATCCCAATCCCAGAGTAAAGTACAAGTATCAGAATTTATTACATTCCAGCAAAATGAAAGATAAAGTCTACTAGTGTCAAATACAAGGTAAAAATATAAAATACTAATGGTAAAGCTCTAGGCTTCTGCAGCCTCTAAGTCAAGAGCAACTCCAGCTAGCTCTCCTGTATCAACTAGCTCTCGTCCATAATAAGTGTCGTACAGGGCCACCAACTCACCTGCAACATATTCTATTCAGGAGCGGAGCAAAGTACAGTTCTAGGTAATGAAACATGAACGTGATATGAACTGAGTACAGGAAAATAAAATACAGGAATGAACATGAAAGTACAGGAAATAAGTACAGGAACTATAGTACAGGAATATAAAGTACAGAAACATGTAAAGTACTAGAATGAAATTATAATCCTGAAGTACCAGACATGATAAGTGCACAATATCAAAATACATCTAGTCCATGTGACCGGCTGGGGTGAGAACATGCACAGGAGTACATGAATATGGTACGACTTAGGGCCCGCGTGCACGATGCGAGGCCTAAGCTAGGCACATGAGTATAGTAACCAGGATTGGTCACATGGCTAGTGTATTTCCCCATCCGACACTAATAAGTACAAGAACCAGAGTACAGGAGTACAGGAGTACATGATGTCGTGCCATGACGTGTCACAAGAAAGAGTACAAGAATGTAAATGCACAAAATCGTAGAAAAGTACTTGCCTGGCTCCGAAAAAGTACTGGTAATCAAGAAAGCTGGATATCCTCCTGGTTATTAAGTACAAGTTGATTAATATCAATCTACAAGTTTCTTTTGATATTTCCAACTAATTATCTAAGTCTGACGTTGTTCTAATTGTATATCAAGAGCTAGTCATCATATTTTTAAAGTAAGGAAATATAGATGAAACTATTTAGAACTCTACTAACTCTAAAACATTACTGTTCATAGTTTAGGAAGCCCTTTAGACTGGACCATGCTAATTATAAAGGTATTGCTATTCATTATGTTACCAACTACTAAATTATTTGAAATATTGAAATAAAGTTACTGGAGATAAAATATTAAAGATAAAATATTACACCAACCTCATATTACTAATAACCACCCAAACCTTATTGTCAGATCCAACCAAAGTAGAAGTCAGTAATTTCTTAATATGGCTACTTCTATATAGCCTACTTGTAAATCCATGCCAACCCATATTCTTCACATAACCTATTCTTTTACAATAAAACTTATAAACATGGCTGCTAAGCAATTTGAGCTAGAAGCCAAGGTTCAAATCTCAACATCAAAAATAGTTATAACTAAAATAATATGCAAAACTCAATATTAAACTTATCTGGTTTGTAAAATAGAAAATCCACACCAAAATAGTTATACAACTGTATTGCACAAATAATTTCCAAAAATATACCACTCTATTGCAGTTCTAAAGATCAGCCATAGAGTCGAAGGACTATGCCAAACTGAGCAATTGTCACATGAACACTGCCACCCAGACACATGCTGCCAATGGACACGAACAACACCGATTAGGACACGAACAACACCGAGCAGGACACGAACAACACCGAGCAGGACACGAACAACACTGATCAGGACACGAAGAAAGTCTTGGTCACGATCCGAACAACATTCAGAAGTAAACTCGAACACGCATCCAGAACGAATATAAAACATGCAAGAACATACCGCTAGAATCAACCCAAGCATCCACGTAATTGAGTAACAATATTTGAAAGAAGGAATTACCTGAAGGAATTCAAACTGTAATAGGACACGAATCAGCAGTAGACACGTCCCAAGTGTCAGATACAATCGTCAACAATCCGATCTATACACACGTTAAGTCCAACTATCAATTCCTCTAAAATATGTTCAACAAATCAAACAACCGTAGAAAAAATCGATTGTCAACACAAGAACTTCCTAATCCGTCAAAATAACAATAATTCCCAAGCTAAAACTTACCAAGAGATTTTTGTGGAACGACCGATCACTTCCTGGATGAAGAGCTGGATAGCCTCGATCTAGGATCTCAAGCCAAAAATGAATAAATATTCAATTTAAAATGAATCGAACAGAGGAAAAGTTTCGAGGGAAAAATCAAGGACCCACCAAAAATTTGACTGGCTGGTCAGGAGGCAAAGAAAATGGTCGTCGATCGTCGAGAACGCTGCCGAATCTCGTTGATCAAATCAAAGACCCATTTCCCGAATCTCCTACGAAGAGGAACTCAATTAATTGAATTTGAAAACAAATCAAATGATTTAGGGAATAATTGTTGAGATCTACTCACGAGATCGAAGCCGAGTTCCTTGTCGGACAATAAAGAGCCACAGAGCTCTTCTTTCCTCAACTCGAAGATCTTCGGAGAACTTTGTTTGGTTGCCGCCGCTGGAGACAAGGTGATGTTGCTGCTACTGGCTAGGCCGTCGAAGACAAGGTGATGTCACCGTCGCCATCTCGTCGGAGTTGGAATTTTTTTAAGGCTGAGCTCGAAGAAGGTTGGTGAGGATGAGGAAAAGTTCGGCTAAAGAATTAATTGGATTACTCTCTCTCTCTCTACAGACTTGGTTTATAAGGAAAGAAAACACATTTGCCAAAAGCCCCCCTTCCCCGCCAAATGGCTATTGAACACATACAACCCGCCCCTTTTCATTATTTACACCCTAGCCCCTCCGCTCAAAACCATTTTCCAAAATAGTCCCTCTCCTTTTCACTAATTGCAAAAATCTAAAGAAAACAGTTAGGATATTTCTAAAATTGAGTAGGGACCACTAATTGGTTATAACAAACTTTTAAATTTGAAAATCTGCTCCTAAAATCATTTATCTCCAAAATAGAGATCCCAATTATTTACTATTTAAAGCTAAACTTATTATTATATAAAAAACTTAATTTCAATTTCTCAAAATTAGGGAAGTAAAGTTACAAATCTCTCTCCCTTGAAAAATTTCGTCCTCGAAATTCGAAGACCCACGAAGTAAATCACACAAAAAAAAGAAAAATTCAAACACAAGTCATTTATTAAAAATAGAATTCTTAAGCACAAGAATACAATCAAGCAAACAAGCTAGGATAGCGCTCTCGCATCTCGTCCTCACGCTCCCATGTAGACTCTCCTGAAGAGTGGTGTCTCCACATGACACGGACAAGTGGAATAGTCTGGCTCCGCAGGTGCTTCTTACTCCGATCAAGGATCTCCACTGGCTGCTCCTCGTAGGTCAAGCTCGGACCCACCTCTTGCTCTGAATAGTCCACCACATGGCTCGGATCTGGAATGTAGCGTCGAAGCTGTGATACATGGAAGACGTCGTACACTCCCTCCAAACTAGCTGGAAGCGCTAGTCGGTATGCTACCTCGCCAATCCGTGTTGTTACGTCGAAAGGCCCGATAAATCTCATACTGAATTTCCCGCCTCTGCCAAATCTGATGACGCCCCTAGTCGACGAGATCTTCAGGAACACTCTATCTCCAACCGCGAACTCCAGTGGCCGTCTGCTGCTGTCTGTCCAGTGCTTTTGTCGATCCTGTGTAGCTCTGAGATTCTTCCTGATCAGTCTGACTTTCTCAGCTGAGTCCACTACCATCTCTGGCCCAAGCAAAGCCCTCTCACAAACGTCGTCCCATGATAAGGGTGTGCGACATCTCCGCCCATACAGTGCCTCGAATGGGGTCATCTCAATGCTAGCCTGATAACTATTGTTATAGGCAAACTCTACTAGATGCAAATGATCCTCCCACGAACCACCGAAGTCAAGTGCGCAAATCTGCAGCATGTCCTCCAATGTCTGAATAGTCCTCTCGGACTACCGTTCGTCTGTGGATGATAAGTGGTGCTGAACTTCAACTGCGACCCCAAGCTCAACTGTAGGCTCCTCCAGAAATATGATGTGAAGCGACTGTCTATGTCTGAAATGATGCTCACGGGCACCCCGTGAATCCGCATAATCTGTCGCATGTAGAGGTCTGCAAGCTTCTCGGTCGACAACCCAACCTTGAATGGAATGAAATGGGCAGACTTTGTCAGTCTGTCCATAATCACCCAAATAGCGTCCTTGCCACTGGGAGTACGCGGCAATCCAGAGACGAAGTCGATGGTGATATGCTCCCACTTCCATTCCGGAATATGTAAGGGCTGGAGTAGTCCGGCTGGTCTCTGGCGCTCCGTTTTGACTTCTGGCACACAAGACATCTGGAAATAAATCTGGCAACCTCTTTCTTTATCCCATACCACCAAACGTACTCTCGCAGATCCTTGTACATCTTGGTAGATCCAGGATGAATAGAATACTGCGACTGGTGGGCCTCCTGCATCACTTCTTCCCGCAGATCCTTGGGCACAGACAACTGGTTTCCGTGCCACAGGGATCCATCCTCTGTAATAGTGAAGTCGTCGAGCAATCCTGCCTCTGCCTGGCCTCTGAGACATTGGAGTCCCTCATCAAGAAACTGGGCCTCTTTGATCTTCTCTAACAGTCTCGACTGTATCTGCATGTGCATCAGCTGCCCTCCTACTCCTGGTAGAACAATCTCGATCCCAAGGCTCTCAAGGTCCTCCAAAAGATGTCGGTCCATAGGGAGAAACATAGCAACAGGATATCGACTAAGAGCATCTGCTACCACATTCTTCTTCCCAGGGTGGTACTGCAGATTAATGTCAAAATCTTTCATGAGTTCCAGCCATCTGCGCTGCCTCATATTCAGCTTCTTCTGAGTGAAAACATACTTCAGACTTTGATGGTCCGTGAAGATGTTCACTCTCTCCCCATACAAATAGTGCTTCTACAGTTTCAAGGCAAAAATGATAGCCAAAAGCTCCAAGTCGTGTGGGATAATTCTTCTCTTGTTCTGCTCAAGCACACATAACATAACTTTCCTTAAAGCATCGTTGTAGATGACGAATCCTTCCGATCCCGATGGCAAAACTAGAACTGGTGTTGTCCTGAGTCTTCTCTTCAATTCTTCAAATGCTGACTGGCAGGCGTCGCTCCCAATGAACTCCTCGTCTTTCCGCGTAAGCTTGGTCATCGGCTCCGCTATCTTGGCAAAATCTTTCACAAACATCCTGTAATAACCTGCTAGACCCAGGAAACTATGAATCTCTGCTATTGACTTGGAAGGTGCCCATGCTTCAGCTACTTCAATCTTCTTGGGATCTACAGAAATCCCCTCACTAGTAACCACATGCCCTAGGAACTCCACTCTGTCCAAGAAAAATTCATATTTCGAGAGTTTTTCGTACAGCTTCTCCTTCTGCAAAATCTCCAACACAATCCGCAGGTGCTCCATATGCTCCTCATCGGTCTTCGAATAGATCAAGATGTCGTCAATGAAGACAACGACAAACTTGTCTAGATACTTATGAAAAACTTTATTCATCAAGTTCATAAAAACTGCGGGGGCATTGGTGAGTCCGAACAGCATCACCAGGAACTCATACTGGCCGGATCGGGTGTTGAAAGCTGTCTTCGGAATATCCTGTTCCCGTACCTTCATCTGGTGATACCCCGACCGAAGGTTAATCTTGGAAAAGACCTTCGCTCCACTAAGCTGGTCAAACAGCTCATCAATCCGCGACAAAGGGTATTTATTCTTGATGGAGATGTTATTGAGTATACAGTAATCAATATACATCGTCACAGTCCCATCCTTCTTGGGCACGAAAAGTACCGGTGCTCCCCAGGGTGAAGCACTGGACCGAATAAAACCTTTGCCCTCCAACTCATCAATCTTGGCCTTCAACTCTGCAGCTTCCTTAGAGTTGATCTTGTAACAATGCTGAGACTTTGGTGCTGATCCAGGCACTAGGTCGATGCTGAACTCTATGTCTCGATCGGGCGGCAATCCTGGCAACTCCTCGGGGAAGACGTCATGATACTCTGCAATCAGTGGATGCGACAACTCCTGGTCTTCTATAACTGCTCCGAAGTAACCTCCCCCTGGCCTTTCTGCAACTCGTCTACAGATCTCGAACGGTGGAACTCCTGGCGGGCTGAAAGTCACCTTCCCCTCATGGCAGTCTATTTTGGCAAACTGCTCGCACATCCAGTCGATGCCGAGGACTACGTCGAATCCGGGCAATGGCATCACTAGAAGTCGAGCCCTAATCTCCCTCCCAGCAATAGTGATAAGGCAGTTCACCATCTCACTCACTGGCACTACCCCTCCTCCTGTCATAATCCGATACTTCCTCCTAGTGGGCTTGGGTGTGAAGTCGTGTCTATGCAGAAACTCATATGAAACAAAGCTACGTGTGGCTCCAGAATCGAACAATGCAATGGCAGGAAAGGAATGTAAAAGTGTAGAACCTATGATTACATCTGGTACTGCCTCGTCCTCCTCAACTACAACCATGACCTAAGCATGTCCCTGTTGTGGTCCTTCCCTCTGCTGATGCTGTGCAAACTGCTGCTGCTGAGTGGGTAAAGCCGGTCCCCTCTGTGGTGCAGCTTGTAGAGCTCTGGGTGGTGCAGGTGGTGGTCCTCCAGCTCCTCTAGGTCCTCCAGTTAGTCTAGCTATAGCCTGTGGGCCATCCCTCATCTGGTGTGCATCTGATCCGCATAATAAACAGAGTCTGAGCCTCTTGCGGCACTCGTCGAAGCGGTGTCCCAGTCGGTAACTGAATGTGCAAGTAACTTCCTACTGTTGTCTCTGATGCTGATGTACATGAGATCTGGCTAGACGGTGATGCTGTTGTGCCGGCTACTGTGGCCTCTCCTGAATCTGAGTCTGGACCCTTTTTGTTGGTACCTGGAAACTGCTGCTCCCCACGTTCCGATCCCTCTTTCGCTTCGGATCTGCCTCATTCTCTACAGCCTGAGCAATCTTGAGGATGCTCGCATACGTCGTTGCCTGACTAATCGCCACTGCGTGTCGCAGCTCCCTGGTGTGACCTTTCTTGAATCTCCAAGCTTTGTCCTCCTACGCTCTGACTAGGTTCTCCGCGAACCTGCTGAGTCTAGTAAACTCTAAAGTGTATTGCACAACCATCATCGTCTCCTGCTGCAGCGTCTCGAACTGCATCCTCAGCTCATTCTGCTCTACCTCTGGAAAAAAAACTTCTCCTTGAACAGAGTATAGAAATCTGTCTAAGACACCTGGGGCACCGCCAAAGGGGGCTTCTCCCGGTACCAAACTCTGGCCAAATCGAAGAGTCGCATGCTAGCCGCCTCCACCTTCAGATTATCCGGGATCTATGCCATCTTTAAGGTCCTCTCCGCATTCTCCAGTCATTCATCCACATAGATGATCCCCTCATTGCCCCAGAAGACCATCGGGTAGCGGTTCTGGTACTCCTTGGCCGTCCCTGGTCTCGGTACTGCTGGTGCTGCACGTGCTGTTGGAGCTGGTGTTGTTGGCTCTCTGGTCCTGAGTGCATCAAAGACGGTCGCTCTGAGCTGTACGGCCTTCTGACTCTGAGCCTCCCTAAACTGCACAGCCCGAAGATTCTGGGCCTCCATAAACTGTTGGAACATCGCTATCACCTGAGCGCCGTCAAACATCATCGTCGAGGGTAGCGGCGGAAAGATCGTAGGCGATGGTGGAAGCTGATCTGCTAAAACGTCTGGTGCGGACTGATCCGAACTGCCTGTAACTCCGGGCTGCTTCACGGTCTTTCTCATAGTGACCATCCTGTAATAGAAAGAAAACTTCGTGATTGATAAAAACCTAACCTACCAGAAAATGTAAATGTTTATATAATAACCATATGTACCCGATTTTCTATGCTGTGATTCAAGTTTCCCTACTTTAAATCAAGTCCCATAATAGTACTCTAATACCTAGGTATTATTAGGATAGACCTGTATGGGCCACCACTAAAAATATGTCACGACCCGCTCCCGAATAATCGGACACGAGCCGGACACACCCAGCCTTCGTCGTTGGGCACGACGAAGTAAGATGTACCAATCTAGGGAAAACTAACTAGATAATCATGAACAAGTATGAAATCACAGCATCTATAAATGTGTCCCAATCCTAGAGTAAAGTACAAGTATCATAATTTACTACATTCCCACAAAATGAAAGATAGAGTCTACTAGTCTCAAATACAAGGTAAAAATATAAAATGCTAATGGTAAAGCTCTAGGCTTCTGCAGCCTCTAAGTCAAGAGCAACTCCAGCTAGCTCTCCTGCATCAACTGGCTCTCGGCCATAATAAGTGTCGCACAGGGCCTCCAACTCACGTGCAACATATCCTATTCAGGAGCGGAGCAAAGTACAGTTCTAGGTAATAAAACATGAACATGATATGAACTGAGTACAGGAAAATGAAATACAGGAATGAACATGAAAGTACAGGAAAATAGTACAGGAAAATAGTACAGGAAATAAGTACATGAACTATAGTACATGAATGTAAAGTACAGGAACATGTAAAGTATAGGAATAAAACTATAATCCTTAAGTACCAGACATGATAAGTGCACAATATCAAAATACATCTAGTCCTTGTGACCAGCTGGGGTGAGAACATGCACAGGACTACATGAATATGGTACGACTTAGGGCCCGCGTGCACGATACGAGGCCTAAGCTAGGCACATGAGTATAGTAACAGGGATTGGTCACATGGCTAGTGTATTTCTTCACCCGATACTAATAAGTACAAGAACCAAAATACAGGAGTACAGGAGTACATGATGTCATGCCATGACGTGTCACAAGAAAGAGTACAAGAATGTAAATGCACAAAATTGTAGAAAAGTACTTGCCTGTCTCCAGGAAAGTATTGGTACACAAGGAAGCTGGATATCCTCCTGGTTATTAAGTACAAGTTGATTCAAATCAATCTACAAGTTTCTTTATATATTGCCAACTAATTATCTAAGTCTGACGTTGTTCTAATTGTATATCAAGAGCTAGTCATCATATTTTTAAAGTAAGGAAATATAGATGAAACTATTTAGAACTCTACTAACTCTAAAACATTACTGTTTATTGTTTAGGAAGCCCTTTAGACTGGACCATGCTAATTATAAAGGTATTTCTATTCATTCTGTTACCAGCAACTAAATTATTTGAAATATTGAAATAAAGTTACTGGAGATAAAATATTGAAGATAAAATATTACACCAACCTCATATTACTAATAACTACCCACACCTTATTGTCAGACCAAACCAAAGTAGAAGTCAGTAACTTCTTAATATGGCTACTTCCATATAGCCCACTTGTAAATCCATGCCAACCCATATTCTGCACATAACCTATTCTTTCACAGCAAAACTTATAAACATGGCTGCTAAGCAATTTGAGCTAGAAGCCAAGGTTCAAATCTTAACATCAAAAATAGTTATAACTAAAATAATATGCAAAACTCAATATTAACCTTACCTGGTTTGTAAAACAGAAAACCCCAATATAGTTATACAACTATATTGCACAAATAATTTCCAAAAATATACAACTCTATTGCAGTTCTAAACATTAGCCATAGAGTAGAAGGACTATGCCAAACTGAGCAATTGTCACATGAACACTGCCACCCTGACACATACTGCCAATGGATACGAACAAAACCGAACAGGACACGAACAACACCGAACTGGCCACGAACAACACCGAGCAGGACACGAACAACACCGATCAGGACACAAATGACACCGATCAGGACACGAACAAAGTCTTGGTCACGATCCGAACAACATTCAGAAGTAAACTCGAACACGCATCCAGAACGAATATAAAAATGCAAGAACACACCACTGGAATTAACCCAAGCATCCACGTAATTGAGTAACAGTATTTTAAAGAAGGAATTACCTGAAGGAATTCAAAGTGTAACAGGACACAAAACAGTAGTAGACATGTCCCAAGTGTCAGATACAATCGTCAACAATCCGATCAATACACACGTTAAGTCCAACTATCAATTCCTCTAAAATATGTTCAACAAATCAAACAACCATAGACACAATCGATTGTCAACACAAGAACTTCCTAATCCGTCAAAATAACAATAATTCCTGAGCTAAAACTTACCAAGAGATTGATGTGGAACGACCGATCACTTCCTGGATGAAGAGCTAGATAGCCTCGATCTAGGATCTCAAGCCAAAATTGAATAAATATTCAATTTAAAAAGAATCGAACAGAGGAAAAGTTTTGAGGGAAAAATCAAGGACCCACCAAAAATTTGACTGGCCGGTCAGGAGGCAAAGAAAATGGTCGTCGATCGTCGAGAACGCTGCCGAATCTCGTTGATCAAATCAAAGACCCATTTCCCGAATCTCCAACGAAGAGGAACTCAATTAATTGAATTTGAAAACAAATCAAACGATTTAGGGAAGAATTATTGAGATCTACTCACGAGATCGAAGCCGAGTTCCTTGTCGGACAATAAGGAGCCACAGAGCTCTTCTTTCGTCAACTCGAAGATCGCCGAAGAACTTCGTTCGGTCGTCGCCGCTGGAGACAAGGTGATGTCGCTGCTACTGGCTAGGCCATCGGAGACAAGGTGATGTCGTCGTCGCCATCTCGTCAGAGTTGGAATTTTTTTAGGGCAGAGCTCGAAGAAGGATGGGGAGGATGAAGAAAGTTCGGCTAAAGAATTAATTGGATTACTCTCTCTCTCTCTCTCTCTCTCTCTCTCCACAGACTTGGTTTATAAGGAAAGAAAACACATTTGCCAAAAGGCCCCCCCGCCAAATGGCTATTTAACACGTACAACCCGCCCCTTTTCATTATTTACACGCTAGCCCCTCCGTTCAAAACCGTTTTCCAAAATAGTCCCTCTTCTTTTCACTAATTGCAAAAATCTAATGAAAACAGTTAGGATATTTCTAAAATTGAGTGGGGACCACTAATTGGTTATAACAAACTTTCAAATTTGAAAATATTCTCCTAAAATCATTTCCCTCAAAAATATAGATCCCAATTATTTACTATTTAAAGATAAAACTAATTATTATATAAAAAAATAATTTTAATTTCTCAAAATTAGGGAAGTGAAGTTACAGAGACTCAGAAGTGATCGAGGCAGAGAGTATAAGACTCATGAATTCCCATCATTTTGTAAAGATTATGGAATTGTTAATGAGACGACTGCTCTGTACTTCCCTCAATCCAAATGTCTTACAAAAAAGAATAACAGCACATTAATAGAGATGATAAATTCAATCATGTTAATTATGGATCTTCTAAATTGCTTCTGGTGTGAAGCTGTGCTTACGGCTACTTTCATTCTGAATAGAGTGTCGTACGCAACTTCCGATGTCACTTTTTATGAACTCTAGTTCAAGGTCAGACCCAACTTGAATGTTATTCGAGTGAGCGGGTGTCGGGCATATGTGAAGCTTCTAGATTGAAGATTCAGATGCTGGGAAGAAGGACTATAAAGAAAATTTTCCTTGGTTATGCAGAGAAAAGTGATGCTCCGAGGTTTCTTGATATTGAGTCAAATCATATCATTAAATCTTACGATACAAAATTCTTTGAAGACAAATTTGCAAATCACAAGAAAATTGTTCTTACGGACATTCTGAAGAATAGTATAAGTATACAGAAGGTGAAGCCCCTAACAAAGATGTAGTCCAATAAGAAGTTAGTTTAGAAACAACGATTGAACCAGAACTCACAGTACCAGTATCTAAGCGAGTGAGGCGATATAAGGACTTCGGAGAGGATTTCATCACCTATTATGTGGAAGCAGATCTGCTTACCTATGATGAGGTGATGAAGACAAGAGATGTTGTCTTCTGGAAAGAGGCTATCAATGATGAGTATGACTCGCTAACCTCCAACAACACTTGGGTATTGGTCGATCTACGTGAAGGAGCAAAACCAAATAGATGTAAATGGATCTTCGAGAAAAAGATAAAAATCGATGGAACTGTTGACAAGTTCATGGAAAGGCTGGTTGCTAAGGTGTTGTCTCAGAAGCAGGGAATCGATTATTTTGACACATATGCTCATGTAATACGGATAACGATCATCAGGATGCTGATTTCTCAAAGTGCAATTCGCAAGCTAGTTATTAATCAGATGGATCCATGAATGGTGAGTTGACCGAAGAGATTTACATACAACAGCCAGAAGGATTTCTCGTTAAGGGCCTTGAAGATAAAGTCTGCAAGTTGGTGAAATCATTATATGGTCTAAAGCAAGCTCCCAAGATATGGCATGAGAAGATTGATAAAGTCATAAGTTCAAACGGCTACAGGGTCAGTAAGATGGACAAGTGTGTTTATACACAGTTTGCTGACAAAAGAGGAGTTGTTGTTTGTCTATACGTGGATGACATGCTAATCATATGTACAAATGTAGCATGTGCCACTGAGATAAAGAAGTTCCTCTCATCTAAGTTCAGTATGAAGGACTTATGAGAAGCTGATGTTATCCTAGGGATAAAGTGATGGAACTGGGGATTTCCAGGACCCTTCCTTTGGTGTACGTATTGATCGATAGAAAGTTAAACAGATCTAATACGTGTTCTAACCCTTCATAGGCGGAAACTAGGGTTCACGAATTATAACTGCGGCGGAAAGGAGACAAGTAATTCCTGGCAATCTTCAGTGGACGATCCCAAGATCTTCTGCACGTATTCCTTCCTCGAGTTGGACGTCGTGTGGGAGACGATCTCCCATCCTTTTTTTCTCCTTGGCAGCCCTCTCTTTCTCTCCTTTCGTAAATCATGAATTTGGAAAAAGTGTTAGATTTCTGATCAGTAATCTGGCGGCCAGAGAATAGAGGATATACATAGGCTACGGCAGGGACCATGTGGAGAAATTAGGGTTAGGCCTTTTAACGGATCTGGATATCCCGTGTTCAGCCCGAACACATAATCCAAGCCCATTAACAATAGCTCGGTCCACTAATGAGCTATTGTTGTACTACCTCCCTAATCCCAAATTATGTTTGTGGGCTCCTTTTATTATATGCTCGTTTGGCTCCCCTTGTTAAGATATCGTATGTCCGTCGATCAAATTAAGTTACTGACAACTATATTGATTCGACATCTTTTATCCTTAAGTAATACCGCTCAACTTTGTTTGTCATGTCGGATATAATCCACCTGTAGGGTTTATATGACAATTCTTATGAGCTCCTTAAGGGGACATCATCAACCCGATGTATTGGAACATGGATTCCATTTATAATCAATAGTCCATAATACATACAATGTTATTACTCAATTCATAGAGGTTGTTGATCCATAATGAATATCACTCTTTTATGAGTCAAAGTAATGCACACTACATATACATGTCCGTTATTATCTCCGGATTAAGAGGACAAGCATCCATAATAACAGAGGTATTTGTTCTCTTATGTAGTCAATACAAAGAGAACAATCTCAAGTGGTCATGTTCAATACACACAAAGTATACTAGTGTAAACCTATAGTCAAGATAGACTAATACCAGATTACACTACAACCTTTCCAATAGATTGTCCAAGTCCATCTAGGTTGTGAACTATTTATATACTCCATAGGGAACTGATAATATGATCTTCTGTGTGACACCACACACCATATTATCTACAATATAGAATATCAGACATTTGTATTAACACTTGCAACAAATACAATATAGAAATATTTGCCCATATGATTCTTATTCAAAATTTAAGGAAGTTAGGTTACTAGAAAAGTGATGCTTTTAGTATATAACCCTAACATAAAGATCATCCGATCGGACACTGGAGTGGCATTGTCACAATCTTATTACATTGAGAAGATGCTCACATGTTATGGATATCAGAATCTTCCTGGGATCGATACTCCGAATGTGACAAGAAGCTGAAGCCAAATCCAAGGGAAAGCATCAGGCAGCTGGAGTACTCAAGTGTTATCTGGAGTTTGATGTGTACGATAACTACCACAAGGTCTTACATAGCATTCACCATAGGGATGTGGTGTCGGTTCGCGAGCAATCCAGGTATGGAGTACTAGAAAGCTGTAAAGAGAGTGAAGAGATATCTCAAAATGACTCAGAAGTATGTACTTCACTATAGCGGCTGTCCAACAGTAGTGTAAGGATTCAGTGATGCAAGCTGGTGCTTAAAAGTAAAGAGCAAAAGGTCTACAAGAGGATATGTCTTCTCCATGCATGGATTTGCTATATCGTGGAAGTCGAAGAAGCAGACTATGCTCTCATATTCTTCTATGGAATCTGAGTTCTATGCACTGGCAGCTGCAACGGATGAAGCAAAATGGCCTCCTGAGCTGATGTTTGATCTTTCTATAGTTTGTGCACAGATTTCGATGGTACCGATATACTACGACAATCAGACGGCTTTCACGATGGCAACAAATGATCTCTTCAGTGGAAAGAAGAGGAGTGTGCGATTGAGGCACAAGGCAATGAATGACCTTATCCAAAGAGGAGTTATTATCGTGGTAGATGTTCCGAGCTTGGAGAATCTGGCGCATCCGTTCACCAAAGGTCTCAAACACCAGCTGGTCGAGGATATAGTAACAAAAAAGGGTATGAAGACATGATGATATTGTGTCTTTGTAATTCTACCACAAAGTTTTATGTTATTAGTTCAAAGAGAAATCTACTAGACATCTACCTTCTGGTTCAAAGAAGGATCATTGACTGTGGAAATATTAGGAACAATTGGTAGTCCTTTGAGACATTGAGGGGTTACGAACCCAGAACCACTGTTCTAGAAGCATAAAAAATCTCAGCTGAAGATATTCCTTCGCCAAAGCGTAGAATATGCAAAAGGCTGAGGCCCAGTGCTAAAAAACCAAAACAGAAGATATGGAGAGAAGTCCCTTTATTGTCTTATCTACCAAAGTCTAGTACAGACACATCAGGACTATACATAAGGGACTAATTCTTTTATTATAGAAAGGACCTTTTACCGATTCGACAAAAGCCTAGAGGGATCTACAAGGGATGCAGTCCTCATCGAAGTGCAGCCTTCATTCTTCTCGATACACACGTTGGAAGATTGATCATCACCGAAGCATGTTCTGATTTTTTTGTGGGCGTAGCCTCTCAGAAGCATATCAGTAACTCAACACATTGAAGAAGTCAGAAGCCTTCAAGCCAGAGGCACATCCATCGGCCTGTGCCAACCTCCGAAACAAGATGGTGGTAGGCCCCCCTCCCCATCTTTTATTTCAGAAGCCTGTGTCTTCACTCCAGACGCACAGTAATCCACAGAGTAAATACAACGAAAAGACATCCTAGACTAAAGGTGTGTTATCCACAGTTAATGTATCCTGCTGCTGATCCAGGTCACAACAATCCTCTAAGGTAGTCCCATAATATGTGGTACAGAGCGCCTCGTCCTCATCCTCTGTAATATTTTCAACAGGTCCAGTCAGAAAAGGAGCGAGAATAATACATCTCATACAAATTATAATAGGTTAGGAAATATAAATATGCTAGAGAGTAAGATACATGAAACTGAAAGAACAATATGATGTAAAAGAGAGACTGTAGGTAAATATCTACAATATATATATAGAGAACTAATCAGTGACTAGTGATTCAGAGTACAAGATAAACATGTGAACAGTTGGATGTGATTCATGACTATACTAAAGAGGTGATTCATGACTATACTACCTTGGAATTATTTACATGTTTAGTTCTACTCACCCATCCCCAATCAATACACAAGAATCCAGTCAAGTTACTTTAAGATTCATGACTACGCTACTTGGCACACAAAGAGTGATTCATGAATAGATTCGTGAAGGTTCTGTGATTCATGAGAGTTCATGAATCACAAGCAGATTCATGATAGATTTATGATAATAGAAGCATGAGATACATGATGTAAGTGAAACGCAAGAGACATGAGTATCTGATTCTCCCGAGAGGGATAACATCTCATGAAGGGATCCATATAGTACTAATCTGTGTTACCAACGTGACAGCATCAAGTAAAGTAATCTAAAGCAGGAATATAATCTTAAACAAGATATGAAATGATCAGAGAATGTACTCGCCTGATATCCTGAATATCTGAAGAGAATATACTGTCCGAGGAGTGGTGTCTGGCTCCTATAGAACAGTACAAGTCACTACATGTCTAAAATAGTAAAATAGACTGCTACAATGCATTATACATGATATTTGGGTCAATCTAGGCTAAAGTCAACCTTTGGTCAACTCTAGTCAATTATACTAGTCAAACTAGGTCAACTTGGTCAAGCCTAACCCAAATAAGTCTCACTAAGCCTAGCCAGCCTATTCTAGGAAGCACACTCCATCACAAGGCCATACCAGTCTATCAACACACCAATCACACGTTTATACATGTCTTGCACATAGGCTATCACATATGAATCTACATAGGCTATGTGCCATAGGCTATATGCCATATAGACTATATCACACATATTTCACACAATATACATACACTAAATTAATATAAATAACATACACATATATATATATTACATTATAGGCAATATGCATATACATTATATATTACATATGAAAATCCAACAAATTAGAGATATTATATATATACATATACACATAGAGAGAAAGATATGTGTGTGTGAGAACATGATAACAGTTGTGTATATGTGATAGGGGCTATTTGTGTGCGTGTATGAATGTGTGAATGAGTGTGTGCATGAGTGACAGTAGGTACTAGGGTGTTTCCAGATTTGGGATCATGTGTGAGTGTAAATAAATGTAGGGAAACATCATAGGTTATAGGGTATCCAATCTCAGGAAAATAGTAGGGTGTCAATGTGATTCTCAGTTTTAGGTAGGTGTTGTGTCAATGGGTGGGTGATAGCTAACAGTGTGTAATAGGAAAACAGTGTTGTCATGGTTAGGATTTCAGTTGACAGTTTAGATAGGGGTGTGTGTAATATTCTCAGATTCTAATGTGCAATACCAGTGTGTGTATACTGGAACAGTGTATCAATGTTTCAGGAATATGTGATAGCAGTGTGAAATCTCAGAAAACAGCTTTCAGTATTTCTAGTTTACACATCAGTCCTAAACCAATTCAAAACCTAATTTCCTTTGTCAACATCAAACCTAACATGTTGCTAATACTTCAGACATATGGGGATGAAATATATTGCAAATTAATCATGGAAAATAGTTTGAAATCATATTTAATCTCAGAAATTACATAACAGTGAATGTGTATCAGAAAAATTAGGGATTCTCAATTGGAAGCCCAAATTAAATCAATAACCCACAATTAAGGGTTGGTAATCAAAGTGTCAAGTGTGTACGTGTCCAACATGGTCTCTGTGTCCCACCAAGTGGACACAATCGTATCCAAGACACTAAGAAAGCACACGAACACTGAAACTGGACACGACATCGTACGCGTTTTCACAGCATTCGTGGACACGACACGATGCGAACTAGGACACGTGCTCGTGTCTGGGGGTTCGCCTAGGATAGGGCTACACCCTAGGCAGTCTTCCACGTGTCCCCATCGTGTCCACAACGGATACGAGACCCATATTAGAAGGCCAATGCACGCGTACGTGAGACAGTGCATTCTCCATGCGCGCGACCCCGTGTGTTCGACATGATACCATTGGCCGTGAGGCTTGGGGGACTAGTTCACAGACATGGCCCCCTCCTCAATGCCAAGTGGCAGCTACTCTCGTGTAGTGTGCGCCACACATACGAAGTCGAGCAGCAGAGGGAACCCTAACCGTGCGCACGCGCGTGTCCATGTCTTCGTGTGGATACGACACGACACTAAAACATGAACCAAAGACACGAATTCAAACACAAACCCTAGATCTATAAATCCATTCAAAAAATAGCACAAAATATTGGGTGTGGCATTTCATCGAACACCTACAATAGAAAACTGATACGTGTCCGATACGAACACAAAATCGAATGCAATGGACACCAAACCTTTACTACAGCTAGGGGACACATAGATCTAGGCTACCATGCAAAGAAAACAGAATTAAAATAAAATTTGAAGGGTTTACCTATAGGTTGCAATGATCAAGAAAAAGCCCCAAATCAAATAGTTCCCGTTGCTAACCAAATCCTTCAAAATGCTAAAAAACTGAAATCACTCTCCATGAACATCAAATAAAAGGTGATTAGAAACTATTGCAAAATATTTGGATTAAAAAGGAATTAAAATGGATTTAATATGAATTAGGGAAGATAGGAATTTACCTTTCCTTTCTAAAAGTTGGCTGAACACAAAAGGGGCAAGAACAAAGGAAGGAGATAAAATAAGGGGGGATTCCTAGGTTGGCCGGCCACTTAAGGGCTTGGTTAGGGTTAGGGTTTCACTAATGGGCCTATGGGCTATGTTTCATATGTCATGGAATTAATTCCTTAAGTCATAAGTCATTGCACCTATCATTATTTCTCTTATTTCAAACTATTTTCTAAATAACTAAAATGGGTTAACTTAAGTTAGACTAGGGTCACACCATGCTAACCCAGTCACCATAGCTAGGGTCAACTTCTAGGATTGTCTCAAAGTCTCAATTAGTCAAAGTCAAAATAGAAATCACCAATTCAATAAATCAAAATAAATTCAAAAATTCATAATGACCAAAATACCCTCAAGCTAAAATATGGTAGTGACAGAAGCACGGTCTACTCATTGCCCCAGAAGCACAACAGCACTTAGTCCGCACCAGAGGTACAGGAAGCATGGGTCCACCCCAATTGGTTTGTTTAAACAGCCTCTTGTAGAGAAGATTGGGATTAAATCGTGATTGATATCATATCAGATTGATTAAATCTTAGATGAGGATCAATTAGACTCCAAATCTAGGATAAAATCCCAAGATTTATTCGGCTGTATTCGAGCAAGCAAATTAGCTCGCGCCGCATGTCACCTCCTTCGGTTATGTTTATAACCACCAGAGATCTCATTTGAGAGGAATCTCGATGTCTGCCACGTGTCAGCACCGCAGAAGCCCGTACCGTGCAATGACGACAGATTCTTTCATATCTCAAGAACCTTAATGCACATCGCATATGTGGTCGATTCTCTAAAAATAGAAGGATTTCTTCTTCCACCAAAAGGTAGTGAAAAGATAGAAGGAACATTAGCAATCGATAATCTTCAAAGGAGCAGCGATCTCCATCCAAGAAGAGTCGACCACCCTCATCCACCTATCAACCAAAGAACCAACCAACCACCCAACTATTTTCAAGGGATCTTCTCATCCAGACATCCTCTTGATCAGTGACCCCAGAATCCCATCAAAGGTGCCAGAGAGCAATAGCAAGGTTGATTCGTCGTAAGATCGTAAACGGAGTGAAGGAGCCACTACAATGCTCGATCTCTACCGTCACACTTTTCCAGAAACCTCTTCTTCCTGTACTTAGAATATCTGTTTAGGACTTCCTTCTTTGTGTACAGATACCTTATACGTTCAATAAAGCAAAAAGTTCGTTCAACCTTTTGTTACGTCAAACAAAATGGCAACTCTGCTAGGGACTACCTTCTCCTCGAACGAGAAGGCGGTGACGCATTCTGATGACAACTTGCTGGAAGCTTCTCAAGAGATACTGGTCGTACGCTTCGACCAACAGGCTTTTGAAGATCTCTTATCTGATGAAAATTCAAAGACTTCGAAATGGTTCGTACAACCGAAGAAGACTCGACGTGTCTGGAGGCCTAAGACGGCTAATGCCAGCAGCACGATAGCGGGAACTGCGTCTCAGGATCCCCTCAACGCCAAGGCTATAGAGAAGATCCCAACTGCTACAGCCTTATTCCATCGTCCGATTCCCGTCCCAGGAAAGCATGGCTAAGAAGATAGTGGTTCCATGGTTGATCTGACAATGGAAGGATGCCAAAGGAAGCGCATACCGGTCCAACCCCTGACGACATAAGTATTACCGGTAAGGAGATATGTCATCGACAAAATCGCTTTCCTTTCAGGTAAACCTTCGGCGAACTCTGAATACTACCCGCCTGTTGGTGGTAGTAGGAATAGATACCAGGTGGCTCGTGCTTCGTACAACAAACGTGCGACACCAGTGACAAATTAGAGGCCCTTGTTGAGAGTAACACACGCAGCCGACGGAAGGCTACACAAGACTGGCTCTCGCACTCCGATGCCATAACTAGTCGAATCACTCTTCTACTGGGGTACTCCTGTGCGTAAGCCAAGCCAGGGAGTACGTCCCACGGAGAGGAAACCACACGAGCAGCGTTCCAATATGAGCGATAGGACGCTTCCTCACCAGACCCGCTGTGACCGTGCTTACATACAGCTTCCCTGCATGTACAATGGGAGTGCTATAATAGAATATACAACCCTCTCCTAAGTGGAAAAAGAATTTGTGTAACAAGACGTGCCTAAATCAAGGCACTTTTGTACCCAGATTACCATCAACTGCCGTTGTCAGCAGACGGCTGAGCCATCGTCGAACAGGCATTCCGTCTTCCAGAGACTCTACTCCACGCCGACCCCATGCCAGAGGCTTAGCAGGGGGTTTGTGAGCCATAGAGAAGACGAGCCTGTATTGCCCAGAATCCTTCTATATCGGTTGCTAAACCGAAGAGGAGGTTAGAGAATAGTAAAGCTAAGGTACCCGATCTAGGAGTGCTCTAAGGCACTCGTTCCAATAATGTATTAGGTGCCTTATCAAAAACTGGGGTAGCCAGCCTCTTACCATGCACGACAACCCTGTGTTCCAATTTGACGAGGCACAATACTGAGTCCGAAGAAGATCATAATCTTACCGTTGGCGCAGCCATTCACTAGATCGGGGGTAGCAACCATATTGAGTCCGAAGAAGATCATAATCTTACGGTATATCCTCAGGATAGTGAGACTCAGGCTTCTGAGCTAGAAAGTGAAGGATCCATGGCTCCTTCGAGTCATCCTCACACTCGGTCTGTGTTCATGGCCGATGGTAATGAGAAAGACAACAACGAAGCTCTCAGACATATTGAAGTCCTCGAGACAAAGTTAGATACACTGACGGACACCATGAAGACCTTGTCCTCGGTCATAATCGACCTCAAGAGTAGTATGGCCCCCGCTGCCTCTACACCTACACGTGATTTGGCAATCAATAGCAAATCCAGTAGGTTGCCTACTGCTAATCAGGCAGGATCGTCCTCGTCTACTCCATCGGCTACAGGCTCCGTAATGCCGGCTGTGATACAGCAGGCCTTCAAGGAGCTGTATGCTCGTCATGATGCCAAGGAGAAGCAAGCAACGCTCCATAAGATATGGATCCGACAGCCATACCATGCAGAGTGGGACGACGTCGTCTATTATTCCAAATACAATCTGCAGACGCTTACACCTTATAAAGGGAAGGGGTCTCCCCGATAATACTTGAGGTACTTTGCCTCAGTAATAGGACACCTAGCAAAGGATGACACCCACTTGTCAAACATATTCATAAGAGCCCTGCAGGGGGTAGCCTATGAGTTTTTCTGCAGTCTTTTGGACGATTACATCTCGTCATTTGAAGACCTGAAGACTCGGTTCTGTTGATCCAAACTGGATCGCAGTCAACCTAATCTTCATAATTAACAAGATGATATATGCTATGATCTAACTTGACACATTATGCTACATCAAAGCTCCAAGAACAGACAATCACCAAACATCAGCTCAAGACAAACATCATCGATTGCTATGACATAAAATTGTTTTCTTATTCTTTGAGTCTGTATTTTACTTTTTCTTGGGTCTAGGCTATTGTAAGTTGAGTCGCACTGAGTATCTCAACCCTAGACTTTACATCCAAAGCTCCACAAACAAAAGTCCAAAAACCTACCAAGCCCAAAACAGTCCATTGAACATTCTATCCCCAAGGAGACAGAGTTTGGGCCAAACTCTGCCCCACACAGAGTTCGGGCCGAACTCTGCTCCCTTAATTTCAGGACCTGATTTTTAGGGCTGGCTAGTTGCTAGTTGTCCAACGGCCAAAATTTGAATATTTGGGACCGAGTTCTGGCCGAACTGCCTCTCTGGACTAGTATATATAGGCCTTAATTTCTCTCATTTTCAATTATCCAATCTTCTCATCTTATCTTCTCCTATAGCCTATACATTCAAAAGCTTATTCTTCTCATCTAACTAGCAACAAAACTTTTGAAGCCCCCAAGCAGCTCAGTGCGAGTCAACTAGAAGTTTGTGTGCAAGAGTTTCAAAAGAAGTTACAAGGATAATTCCAAGTCTCGACATCTACAAATCTGTAAGAATTTGGCATACTCTTCTGAGTAATGGCACGTGGTTGTACGCTATTTCATAAATAGTAGATTTTAATACTGAGCTACATAGAGTTCTCAGGCCTGGACTAGTCCTCCACGAGAGAAACCAGGTTAAAAACTATTGTGTATGCGTATTCTTCTCTGATCTCTATTTATATTGCGCACTTATACTCTGATTATTATTTCTGTTGGGTAAACTTTAAAAGTGTTATTTTTATTTGGCTATTATCGACACATACTCTATTCACCCCCCTCTAGAGTTTCCTATACGTACTTCAATTAGTATCGGACTAAGATCCTAAGAGCTGATCCATGGCAACACACAACCTATATTTTCCAACTATGGTGAAGGACAGTCCACAAATAGGCCACCCCTATTTGACGGAACCAACTACACCTATTGGAAAACTAGGATGAGTTTTTATGTTAAGTTTCTAGACTTTCATCTGTGGACCATCGTCACGTATGGTTAAAAAAGCCTGCCAGAATAGCTGTCGAGGGTACTCTTGTTGAAAAACCCTACGACAAATATTCTGACCAAGAAAAGAAACAGGCAAGTCTAGATACTTGGGCTATTAATGCTCTCTTTTGTGCAATAGACATGACTTAATTCAACAGGGTCTCTACATAGTCCACCTCACACGAATTATAGAAGCTTTTGGAAGTGACTCATGAAGGAACCATACATGTTAAAGAATCAAAAATCAGCCGTCTGACACAAGAATACGAGACATTCAAAATGAAGCCAAACGGGGCAATTACTCAAATGTTTACCAGATTCCTCGACATCGTCAACCCTCTATCTTCCATTGGCAAACCATATTCCAACCATGAGAAGATACACAAAGTGCTAAGAGAATTGCCAAAGATCTGGAACCCCAAGGTTACAACAATTATCGAAGGGAATAATCTTACGACTATGTCACTAGAAACTATGATGGGCAAGCTAATGACGCATGAGCTCGACCTCAAAGATTTTGAAGAAATAGCCCCAAAAGAAAAAGAAATTGCCTTAAGAGCTCATCGTCGAAGAACCATCACAAAGGAAACAGATGACGATGAATCCGAAGGTGACGATCAAGCACTCATGGTTCAAAATTTCAAGAAGTTTCTATGCTTCGACCGAAGAAAGAAGGAACAAAAAGACGATGAGGAAGAACCCACCTGCTTCGGATGCAAGAAGACGGAACACGTCAGAAAAGATTGTCCTATAGCAAAGAAAGAAGCAGATACGTAAAACTGTACAAGGCCAACCTCAAAGAAGTATGCCAACACTAGCATCTGGCACAAAAGCGAGGCCAACGATTCAGACGAAGAAGATGACTCTTTGCATGACATTGCAAACGTCTGCCTAATGGCAACTTCGGATAAGGTAAACGACTCTTTTGAAGATTTCTCCTTTGATGAACTCGGTGACGCCTTTAGTGATCTTCTTCTTGAAGACCACAAAAAGGTTATTAATAAGTATAAGCATGCTAAGGAAATGATCAAGACCCATGAAGTCGAGATCCACATACTTTCTTTCTTACTTGAGAATGTTAGAAACACTGCACCCACGGAAAGTATTAAGGATGTATTTAAGCTTAAATTAAGCTTACACAATGTCGAATCTCTTATTGAGAAGCAAACACATGATATCACTGCTTTAAATAAAGATCATGCTGAAGAAACAAATAAATACAAGATTGCGACTGCTAGAATACATGGCTATACTACTAAATATGATGAGTTGTATGTTGCCTCTAAGAAATTAGAAATTAGACTGGGAAAGCAGGTGATTCAACCTCAAACTCAGTCTCACAGTCACAACAGTTATAAATACGAGACGGCTCAACATAAGAGAGCACGTCACCACAAGAACACTCATCATCATACTACTCAAAATCATTCCTTTATATACACTTACTCACATGCAGCAGGAAAAACACACACACGTAAATTCCATCATCATCCTGCTGTACACAATCACCATTATCATCATGCTGCTACACACACTCACTACAGTCATCCTACTGCTACACATAGCTATAATCATCCTGCACCCACATATAGACACAACTATCTTCCTGCACCCAATACCAATATGCATGCTACCTGCACTTACAGTGGTTTACACGGACACATATCACCGCAGTATAGATTTAGAAAACTAGTTGATATCATTCTATATGCATGGGTATCGAAGACTAACTTTTCAGGACCCAAAAGAATATGGGTACCAAAGGTCACATCTACTCATGGTGTAGGTGGACCATCCTTCTCAAACTAGAAGCAAATGGATTCTCGGTAGTGGGTGCTCGCGACATATGACTGGAGATGCTATTCTATTCGCAACACTATCGATGAAAATGGAAGGATATATATCCTTCGGCAACAATTTGAAAGGCTATATCATAGGTAACGGTACAATTGGTTATCTTCCTTCTCTCGTTATGAAGGATGTCTGTTTAGTAACCGTGTTAAAACATAACTTGCTAAGCATTAGTCATCTTGCTGATCATGGATATGATATTAACTTGGGGAAAACTAAATGTTGTATCTATGATAGATCAACTGGAGACATCGCTTTTGAAAGGATAAGAGAATATAACATATATATTTTATATCTATCTAGAGATACTAACAATATAGGAATATGCCTCTACACCCACAAAGACGAAAGACTATTATGGCACCAGTGCCTTGATCATGCCAACATGGATACCATATCCAGATTATCAACCAAGAAGCTAGTAAGAGGCCTGCTAGACACGACATTCAAGAAAGACATGGTACATGTCAAATGTGAAAAGAATAAGGCTACCAAATCTTTATCTAAATCCATAAACACTGTAAGTACCACCCGACCATTGCAATACTTCATATGGATCTATTTGGTCCTAGTAGAGAGCCAGTCATGGCGGTAAACTCTATACTTTTGTTATCGTTGATGACTTTTCAAGATTTACTTCGGTTTTCTTTCTCGTAAATAAAAATGATACTATTTTAGTTTTCAAAGTTTTTGCTAAAAAGGTCCAAAATAAAAAAGGCTACAAGATTACTCGTATCTGAAGTGATCATGGTGGCAAATTCGAAAATTTTAATTTTGAAAAGTTTTGTGATTTAAATGGCTTTAATCATGAGATTCTTGTCCTAGAACTCTTCAACAAAATGGTATTGTGGAGCGGAAGAATAAGACTCTTGGCAATATGGCTAGAGTCATGTTGTACCAATATTCTCTTCAAAAATATTTTTGGGCAGAAGCTGTCAGCACAGCGTGCCACGTTTTGAATAGGGTTTTGATTCGACCGATTTCGAAGAAAATACCCTATGAGCTTTCGTTTGGTAGAACTTCAAATGTTTCTTACTTTCGAGTGTTTGGTTGTCGTTGTTTTATCCTGAATACCAAAGACAACTTGGGCAAATTTGATGCCAAAGCTGACGAAGGTATTCTTCTTGGTTATGCTTCCAAGAGTAAGGGGTATAGAGTGTTCAACAAACGCTCCATGATTGTTAAAGAGTCTACTAACGTAACTTTTGATGAGGACAATAGTATAACTAACATTCCCGATGATGATGAACTAGCAACCTTCACTCCTGTGGATACACCACCCGAAACCAACTTTTTGGAGGGCTTACCAAAGAAGTTCTAATTCAAACCTTCGCATCAAGAAAACTTGGTAATAGGTGAGGTATCGAATGGGGTAACTACTAGATCTTCTTTGAGAGATTTTATTGCTAGCACTGTTTTTATTTCTCAAATTGAACCTAAAAATATTTTAGAAGCTTTTAACGATGAATTTTGGATATCTACAATACAAGAAGAACTTAATCAATTTGAACGAAATCAGGTTTGGGAACTTGTTCCTAGACCTGCTGATCATTCAATCATTGGTACTAAATGGGTTTTTCGCAACAAAATTAATAAGGACGGTTCGGTCACTCGCAACAAGGCTCATCTCGTAGCTCAAGAATACAACCAAAAGGAGGGTATCGACTACGATGTGACGTATGCTCCTGTTGTACGACTTGAATTTATTCGGATGCTTTGCGCCTTTGCAAATTTCCAAAATGTCAAACTTTTTCAAATGGATGTGAAAAGTGCTTTTCTAAATTGTTTTATTAAAGAAGAGGTTTTGGTCAAGCAACCCCCTGGTTTTGAAAATCACAAATTTCCCGACCACGTTTTTAAACTTAAGAAAGCTCTTTACGGCCTGAAACAAGCTCCTCGAGCTTGGTATGAACGCCTTAGTACTTTCTTACTTGATAAAGGTTTTTCAAAAGGGAAAATTGACACTACAATTTTCATAAAATCCCTTGATGACACTGTTTTGTTAGTACAAATTTATGTAGATGATATCATATTTAGGTCTACTAATGAGGGTCTATGCAAAGAGTTTGCCAAATGTATGCAGAATGAGTTTGAGATGAGCATGAATGGAGTGCTCAACTACTTCCTTGGACTGTAATACTCGCAAGACGTCTTCATCAGCTAGTCGACGTATACAAAGGACATGCTAAAAAAGTTCAAGCCTGAAAACATCAAACCTATCAGCACTCTTATGGCTACTACAACAAAGCTGGAACTTGATGAAAGCGGTAAACCGGTCGATCAATGTAAGTATCGAGGTATGATCGGTAGTCTATTGTATTTAACTGCTAGTCGCCCTGATATTATGTTTAGCGTTTGCTTAAGTGCTAGATATCAAGCAATATCTGAAGAATCACACATGACCGTTGTTAAGCGTATCTTGAGATATCTTAAAAGAACGATTATGGTAGGTGTCACGACCCGCACCCAGTGTAGGGGCACGAGAAGTGGGTAGGTCCAGCCTACGTCGTAGTGTCGATGGTTGAACGATGTTCTAAGTCATGAACATGACTAACCACAAAATGATATACTATCCAAACGGAGGCCAAATCATAAAAGGTAAAACTCAATCACAAATCTAGAGGTGGAAATAGCACGACGTAAAAGATAAGGAAATCCTCGAAACTGAGGTACAAACAGAAGTAAAACAAAACCAAGTTAACAACCACAAGTCTCAACATCTCAAATATAATACAACTCTGAAACCATAAACAACCAATGACATGAAAGATAAGATAAGAACTAGCTATCTAAACTAGACAAGGGTACCATTCTCAGTAGCTGCCTGAACCTTCCGAAGGTCCAGGTCGCAAGTATCATCTAAGAAAACTCCGTAGTAGGTTGTATAGAGTTCCTCATCATCCTCTGTAATATTTTCAACAGGTCCAGTCAGGACAGGAGCGAGCATAATATATCTCACGCAGTTCATATCATGACATAAAATATAAAGTATAAAAGAGTGTAAGATACATGGACTGTAAGCGAATGTACATAAAAACAAGAGATTTGATAACTGAAAGTATATACATGATAAGTAAGAACCGTAAGTGACTAGTGATTTGAGTACGAGATGGCATGTAATTGGCTTGGGTTGCACATAATATAATATGGGTTGCACATGAAAGACACTAGCCATAAAGGCTGTGCCGCACATGAGAAACACAATAATCACATGAATAGTAATTGAGTTGCACATGATGGCTAAATCATATGACCATTTATACTCACCCCTACCCGCAATCAATACGCGAGGATCCAGTCAAGTTACGTACGCACATGATGTTTTGGTTATATATGAGACACATGAGAAATATGAGAGTACATGATTGTACATGAGTTATACATGAATAACATGAACGCATTGGACACATGATGTACGTGAAAAGCACATGACATTAGTATCCGATGCACCTATAGAGGGGGATAACATCTCATAAAAAGATCCATATAGCACCAATCCGTGATAATAACGTGACAGCATCATTTAAAGTGATGTAGAGCAAGAATATAAGTCCTAGCAAGTATGAAACGATCAGAGAATTTACTCGCCTGCGATCTAAATGTCTGAAGAGAATATACTATCCAAGATGAGGTATTTGACTCCTATTTAGAGTAACACAAGTCATGATGTATACAGAGGGGTTATAAATGAAGTTAACAATGCTTTCTATATGATTTCTATGTCAATCTACACTAAAGTCAACACTTGGTCAACTTTAGTTAACAATACTAGTCAAACTAGGTCAACTAAGCCATTCTAGGTCTAAACCTAGTCTAGCAAGTCTTTCTAGGCCTAACCAAGCTATACTAGTAATCAAAAACATTTACAAACACAAAGCCAAATGTAACACACACATATATATATATATTTTATATATATATATATATATATATATATATATATATATATATATATGGATACTAAAATATACCTCACTTCTATAGGCTAATGCCTAACAACAAGTATCAATATATATACACATATATATATATATATATATATGTATATATATATATATATATATATATATATATATAAAATATATATATATATATATATATATATATATATATATATATATATATAAATATATATATATATATATATATATATATATATATATATATATATATATATTTTATATATATATATATATATATATATATATATATATATATATATATGTATATGTATATATTTTATATATATATATATATATATATATATATATATATATATATTTTTATATATTTTTATATATATATATATATATATATATATATATATATATATATATATATATTTATTTTATTTATTTTATTTTTTTTTATTTATTATTTATATATATATATATATATATATACATAGATATATGCATTCATTCTTATTATCATATATCCTCACACTATCATATATTCACATATTTATATATACAGCGGTGAGTTATATATAGTGTGTCATGAGTGTCATATGAAAACAAATATATGCATATAGGGTCAAAACTTAGTGTGTGTGTGTTTGTGTGTGTGTGTTATGAGTGTCAAGGTGAACTTGTAAAGGGGGCAACATACATAGTGAAAAGAGTATAAAGTGTTAATGTGAACTAGTGGCATCAACGTGTCAATGATGTAGTATAGCAGTAGCATGTAGTATGGGGAGTTAATGTAAACATGGTGTCAAAGTGTCAAGTATGTGTCAAGGTTGTAAAGTATATAATGTGATGTATATTAGTGTATAAAGCATAATGCAGTGTATAGAGGTGTGTTAACTGTGATAATGTAAGATGAGAAGTGTATATATAACAAGAAGGGGTATATGACTACATAGTGTATTGTGTCTATGTACAGGCAATGGTAACAGTAGTTAACTGAATCATGGATACAAAAATATAGCTAGTATAGTAGGTAATTGTATATACATATGTGTAATATATATAATTTCAGGAAATTACATTGCATTAATAGTAAATACAAGAAATATGTATATGCATGAAGAAAATGACCTCGAAATGTACTGAACCAAACACCAACAAACCCAAACATGAATCCCAGACATCCCAACATGTTATCTCAGTTATAATTGAACAAATTAACATATAATAAAAAGGATTAAACAAATTAAAGACCCAAAATGTGAACTATGTAAACAAAGTATCAGAGATCGAAAGGAAAACACAAATCAACATACGAAAACCAATTAAAATGTCAAATTAATTGTGCCAAAGTGATACACATGTAATTATGTGTCTCTGAGGGTTGATTCATGTCCACAAACTGGACACAAAGTGTCCAGGCACGAATTGAACACACACAAACACAGAGCGCGTTGCACAGTCTCGTGCGGTGGGTTCGTATCCTCGTGGACACGACACAGGCCACGCCATGCTACGTGCTCACACCCACGTATAGCCCAGGCATAGGGCTACACGATCGACACTTACTTTTGTGTCCACGTTGCGTCGTGTCTCGATACGAGATGCGTATCAGAAGGGAGTTTTCGCGTGCAACAGTGTGGTACGAAACCAGTGCACACACGAGAACTCCTTCGATAGGACACGAGGTGACACGAAACTCAAGGGGGTGTTGTCAGAGGTTGCCCCTACCTTTATGCCAAGTGGTACGTGTCCACATCCTGTGTCGTGTCCAGAATCGCAATTGGGTAGTAGAACACGCGCGTAAGGGCTCATACGGCGTATTCTGTCCAAATTGGGACACGAAAATGACACGACATGATGCTCAATGCATGGGGAAATGAAAACATACATGTAGGGCTATCATTTCATGAAATTAGTTTTGAAAAAGAAGAATAAAATGTTCACTTAGGCATTTCATCGAACACCATGTATATGAAACTGATACGTGTCCGACACGCACATCTAATCAAGTCCAATTCCTACCAAACTTGAGGGACATCTAGCGTATACCTTAATGAATGCAATTATGTAAAGAAATTAGGAATTTGAATGAGTTTGATTAGTTTTACCTATTGAGGGTGAAACCTCAATGAAAAGCATAACGAATAAGACCTTCTCTCCAACTTGCAATGATCCCAAGCCTCCAAATCCTTGCTAGCTACCCACCAATGGTATCCACTACTATAGGGGAGTCCAATGCAAAAGACTAGGCTCAATTTGGAGGAGAAATGAAGAATTTGGGGTGATTTGGGGAAGAACACTATTAGGGCTTTGTGTAGGAATGAAAAAGAGGCAAGAACTTGTGAAGAAATTATTAAATAGAGGGGGCTCTTGATGGCTGTTGGAATAGGCTAGGGTTAGGGTTTTACAAATGCTAGATGAGTGGCTAAGGTTTCTCCACATACAATCACGTCCAATCAAGGGTTCAACTTAATTCTAAGGTTTTCCTTCTACAAATATCTAAGGAAATATCCTACTAACATAATATCTAGATTTTAATCTAACTTAGCCATTAAGTCTCTTCACTTTCTAACTAAGCCTCCATGAACAATATTAACATCTAGGTTAGGTCAAAACTAGGTTAGTCTCTAATAAAAAGATTAGCACCAAAATAATCAATCAAAATTTATTTTCATTAATAAGTCAAAAATGACCAAAATAAGGCTAAAAGTTACAATTATTCATCCTAATCACATGGTTAGGTCCTAGTGGTCAAGGTTAGTCTCTAGATCATGCAGTCTCTAGGGTTACACTTGCAAAACATCAAAATCACAAGTCGCAGATTTAAATAGTTTTAAATTGATTAAAATCATCAAAAATCATGACATGCTTTAAATATCATTATTAAATTATTCTAATTACAAAATTTCAAAATTAACCTAATTTTAGAGAAGTGGGTGTTACAGTAGGCTTGTGGTATCCCAAAACCACTTCCTTTGACTTAATCAGATATTCCGTTGCTGATTTTGCGGGATGCAAAGTCGATCGTACGAGTACCAGTGGCACGTGTCATTTGTTAGGAAAGGCTTTAGTCTTATGGTTTAGCAAGAAGCAGAATTCTATCGTACTATCCACAACAGAAGCTAAGTACATTATAGCTGGTCGTTGTTGTGCACAGATTCAGTGGATGAAGCAAACTCTTGAAGACTATAACTTATCTTTCATGCACATACCTATTTCCTGTGATAACACTAGTGCTATAAACTTGGCCAAGAACCCAGTATGTCACTCACGCACAAAGCATATAGAGATTAGACATCATTTCTTGCGTGACCATCAACAGCACGATACTATTAACTTAGAGTTTACTGACACCGAACATCAGCTAGCAGACTTCTTTACTAAACCACTAGTCGAAGAGCGCTTCCATTTCCTTTGTCGAGAGTTCAAAATATTGGATGAAACTGTCATACAATAATACGTACCTGTGTAACTAACGGTTATGACATACATCATTTATAATGAGTCAGCTTTGGGTACAAGCCGAAAGGGCCCTTCTGACAACGAGGCGTAAAAGCCTAAGCGACTCGGTGCACTAGTCTTCGAACTTCCGCTAGCTTGGATCCGGCCCCTATAGCTACCCCAAGGTAGTTTCACTGTAATGATCGCTATCTTATCGGTCATTTATTATATGGCTACATTGTTTTTATGACTTATATCACTCCATTTTTCAAATTCTAGACTTTTTCCTATTTAACCATTTCCTTTTCTGTGTTCTGGAATAGACAGGCAGAGTTTGGGACAAACTCTGCACCCACACAGAGTTCCGACCGATGTGCTTGCTCACAAAACCTTTAGTTGCTCCCAGTCATTCATTTTTTTGATCCGACGGCCAGGATTTCACCTGACCTACTGGCCCCGACCTACTTAAACCCGAAACCCCTTCTCTCTCTTCACTTTCATCTTCTTCTACCTCCCTCCAAACTCTTTTCTCTTAAACCCTAACCCTAGAAAACCAATATCTTTAGGGCTTTCTTCTTCCAAACTCAAGATCTAAGGAGTTTTGAAGGATCTCTTCCATCTCCAACCATTTGTGTGAGGTATAACTCCTTTTTGTCCTCTCTTTCAAATTCTCCCTTTTTATTATCAATGGCACCAAAACTTATTTGTAGAGGAAAGAGGAGAAGAAGTGAAGGAGCATCATCTTCTAACCCTCCTCCTCTACTTCCTCCTCTTATCCATCCAATATTCAATCCACCATCTCCACAAAATACTAACACCTACAATGAGCAACTTTTTGTCTCATTAGATGCTTCCAATGAGTGGTTTTTCGACTTTCGCACACGTAGTGTGTTTTCAGGACATCCGATCAACTTTACAATATTTTTGGATTATGATTCACTATTTCATGACTTAAATCTAGATGAACTTGTTTTAACTTCATCCCCTGTCTATTTAAATGCCATACAAATGTTCTACTATAATTTGACTCATGACAACATGCAGATTTATTCCCGTGTCGTCGGTATTGATATATCGTTTGATGACTTCGAGCTTGCCGACTATCTAGAAATCCCGGAACCCAACTCTTGGGAGAAACTCGTCGATGCCCAACGGTTTCAATATCCCGATGGATCTTCTCTTGAAAGCTTCAAGGACGACTTGTGTACCCCTAACACCCATCCTCGCAAGCTTAGAGCATAATTCCTCAACCTCTACTTCTATGAACTCCATCGGATTATATTCTCTTCGATCTTGCCCAAAGTCGGATCAATAGATGAAGTTTCTTATCTTAAGATATCTGCACTCTATCACTTGCACTTACATGTTCCATTCAACTTCCCTCGCACTATGATGGACTGGATGATTAGTGCGAGAACCAAACCACGATCATTGGTCTATGCCATGTATCTGCCGATGATCTTTCGTGCCTTTCGTATCCTTCTTGATGAGTGTCAGTTTCTTCCTGATCCTGCCTATCTATCCAAGGCACGGAGGACGCTTGCTGCTATTGCCCCTCCTGCTGAGTCTTCTGACTTTGATGCTCTTGTTGCTCCTAATGCCTCCGAGCCTGAGCTGCCTGCTACTCTGGACTCCATCCAGGCGATGCTTCGCGATTGCTTCCGTTTGGAAGACGACCGTTGGACTTAGCTGGATTACGGTACCGTACCACCCTTCAGATGAGTGCTATCAGCAACTCGCTGCACGACCTCCAGTACACCCCGGCCACCCATCCTACTATGCCATTCCCTATTGTACGGGACCCTTCTCGTGAAGGTTACCATATTGACGACACATGGGTCAGGCGGTATCTGGACCCAGATGCGGCCTTCGTCGACCCTCGTCGCTCTACAAGCGATCCTTCAGACTCTGCTAGTCCATCTCGTGCTCCATAATGGCCGTGATTTAGTACCTGCTGATGCTGCTGTTGATATTGGCTATAGTTTCATTCTGTTTTATGTAGTAAAAACTTTGGGATATCGTATTTCTATTTTTATGCATTGTATTTCCTTCCAAATTATGCACTTTGGTTTTTATGAGTTATAAGACTACTAGTAGTTTCTCTCTATGATTGTGGTTACATGTTGTGTGATTACATGTTTTTATTTTGTCTACTTTTAATGGGGGAGCCACTTTATCATTTTATCTTTTTGCTAAATGACAAAGGGGGAGAATACTTGGGATATTGGATTATGCTTTGGGAAATCTTGATAATACATATGATATTTCTATGAACAAATTTTTTCAGCTTCAATATATATTACTGTATTTGCTTGGATTAGAACTAGTCTCAGGGCATATCCAATTAAGGGGGAGCCGACATGTTCATCTACGGGGGAGCTATTATCATTATTCTATGTGTCTAGGTATGAATATTGCGACATACAAATATCGTATTTTTGTCAGTTATCAAAATGTGGGAGATTGTTGACCCAAATTAGATCGCAGTCAACCTAATCTTGATAATTAACAAGATGATATATGCTATGATCCAACTTGACACATCAAGCTACATCAAAGCTCCAAAAACAGACAATCACCACACATCATCTCAAGACGAACATCATCGATTTCTATGACATGCTACTATTTACTTATTCTCTGAGTCTATATTTTACTTTTTATTGAGTTTAGGCTATTGTAAGTTGAGTCACATTGAGTATCTCAACCCTAGACTTTACACCTAAAGCTCCACAAACAAAAGTCCAAAAACCTGCCAAACCCAAAATAGCCCATTGAATATTCTGTCCCCAAGGAGACAGAGTTCGAGCCGAACTCTGGCCCCTTAATTTCAGGACCTGATTTGTAGGGTTGGCTGGTTGCTAGTTGTCCAACGGCCAAAAATTTCAATATTTGGGACAGAGTTCTGGCCGAACTCTGCCTCTCTGGACTAGTATATATAAGCCTTGATTTCTCTCATTTTTAATCATCCAATCTTCTCTTCTCCTATAGCCTATACATTCAAGAGCTTATTCTTCTCATCTAACTAGCCACAAAACTTCCCAAGCCCCCAAGGCATCTGCGAATCTGTAAGTAGTTAGCGTACTCTTCTGAGTAAAGGCACGTAGTTGTATGTAATTTCACAAATAGTGGATTTCAATCCCGAGCTAGATAGAGTTCTCAGGCCTGGACTAGTCCTCCGCGAGGGAAACCAGGTTAAAAACTGTTGTCTGCGTATGCTTCTTTGATCTCTATTTATATTCTGTACTTATACTCTGATTATTATTTTTGTTGGGTGAACTTTACAAGAGTTATTTTTAATTGGCTATCATCGACACATACTCTATTCACCCCACTCTAGAGTTGCCTACACGTACTTCAAGTTCGTGGACCGATTCTACGAAGGAGGCGTAGATATGACCATGTCGACCCTCATAGGAATTGTCCAGAGGGAGAAAGAGCCTGTCCGCGTATACATCGAGCGCTTTCGCCAGGCAGTCCTCAGATTACCACCCGACATGCCTGAGCCCATGCTTATGGACTCCTACCGTAAGAACATTATGCCCGCTATAAAATTATGGCATAGTGCTCCCTGCACGGAGTGGACGTCTTTTATTACAGCGGAGGATGCCTCACAAAGGAAAGCCCAGGACGCGCAGCTCCTGGGGCTACACTTTTCTGCACCCGAAGACAAGAGGAGACGCTCATCCAGCAACAACCCTAAAGACGGAAAAGGCAAGCAAGCCATGACCGTTAACATCTCCAAAGGTTCAGCAGCTGCGAACCCCAAGTCTGCGGAAGCGCAAAGGCCGAGGGAGACTTACTCTTTTAATGACGAGGATATGCTAGAGCTCATCGAGATGCTTATAAAGAGTGGCAAACTGCCCATCCCGGCGCCCAGGCGTCCTAATGAAATGGGAAAGGTGGACCATCCCAAGTACTGCCATTATCACCAGTACGTCCATCACTCAACACAGGACTGCTATGTGTTGAAGGGGAAAATTCAGCACCTCATTAACGCCAACGTCATATCGTTGGATTACGAGAAGAAGACTGTCACGGCCAACATGGTTATCCTTCAGTTCGAGAGTTTTCCAGCCACAGAGGTACAAGATGGCGTTATCCCTATTCCAAAGGCAACGATGGAGGTAGTCAACCTTCCGCCAATACGGGACAATGCTCAAGGGCTCGTCCCGTTCTCCACGCCTCAAGGCGAAGTCATATGGATACATCCTGACTTGGTTCCCGACATGATGACATCTATGACCCTTTCTGCCAAAGGGAAGAAATGCAAGGCATGCCGCATGGTCTCGACGTCAACCGACGATGCTTTGGTGACCAACTGCTCGGCGTAGAGGCAAGAGAAGAGCCAGGCTCCAAACCAGGAGGAGGCTCCACCAAATACTCCCTCTATCCTAGATATATCAGGAGTAGGTCCACCTAAGATCGCTGAGGCACCAGAGGCGGATCCATCCCGGGCCCTTACCATAGACAAGCAGAAATAGAAGAAGGTTCACTTCGACAAACCTCTCAGAGAGGATCCGACAATCGGGCCTATCAAGCCCTACAACTTCGTTATTCTAGCGTAGCTGGCTAATACTCTGGATAGATTATTACTTTTCGAGCTCCTCTACCTCTTTAAGGAGACCCGAGGTACCCTCAGTGAAGCTTTACAGAATGCTGGGTCCTTCCTCACCCAGGCTCGACCACCGAAAGTGGATCCTACAGCTTGCCCATATTGCTACAGCATGGTCGAAGTGATTTCCAGTATCAGTTTCACCCAACAAGACATGATGCTAAAGAATAACTAGCACAATCACCCCCTGTACTATACGGGGTATGTCGGTTGCATTAAGATCGACCGCATCCATATCGACCTAGGTTCCTCTTTGAGCATTATCCCAAGAAGCCAGCTTCAAACTTTAGAGGTTCCGATGCATCGGTTGACAGCCTCGAACACAATAATCAGTGGCTTCAACGCGGAAAAGAGCGAGCCCTTGGGCAAAATTTGCCTGAAATATCAGACCGGCGACCTTTATACTGAAGTGATTTGCTATGTCATTGATGCAGACATAAATTACAACATGCTGCTGGGGGCGACCATGGATCCATGAGTACATGATTGTCCCTTCCACCCTACATCAGTGTATAAAATATGTGGACAATGATGGGACTATCAAAACGGACTTCGCTAATATTGACCCGTTTCGAGCACTTGAAGCCTACTGTACAGATGCTGATCTGTACAAGTCAGTCCCCTGGGATGATGACATCAATGATGTTGATGATGAGGCAGAGACAGCATCGGAAAGCGTAGCAGTGGCCGAAGAACCTTTAAAGGTTCGACTGAAGGGGAGGCCTCCCAAAGTGTCAGCGCATTTTGTTGTTAAGCTTCGGGGCAAAGCTCTACCTTCGTCTCCAATGACGATTGAAGCTGGTCAGGATCCTATACGAATGAAGTTACCCCAAAGGTCCCCAAGGCCGACCATGAAGGTAGAGGAGCAACCGACCACCATTCCCTTGACGGCCAAGCTGAAAGGGAGGCGTCCTCCTTCTCCTCTAGCGGCAGTACTAGCCCTCACTGACGAAGAGCTAGAAGATTACATCTGCGCCAACAGAGGCCCACTCTTTCAATGACGTAATCCCTCAGGACAAGATATTCCACTTCTTTAACAGAAAGTTGTCATCAAACTACTCTGGCGTATGCTGGAACAACAAATATTTCCTGGACAATTCTCTGTGTAAACTACAGACGCAAGTGACAACTGCCAACCATGTGAGCCGAGTTGTCCCTGCCCGAGGCACCTACTTTGTAGTTCCGGCCAGGAAAAAAAGAGAGGAATCCATCATATTCGGCCGATTGGAGCATCTACAGCGAATAACTCCCGAAGACCCAGACCTCGATAGCGGCAAAATGCAGTTCTACCGCTACACGTCGCAGGTCAAAATCCTTATTCAGAAAATGGGCTACGACCTGAGTAGCAACAAAGGGATCAATTATGGCAAAGGCCGGCGTCTTCCCTTATGGATTCGAGCTCCCAATGAAAAAGCTAAAAACTACTACCAACGCATTCGTCGAGGGCTGCGGTACGTTACACCTACGACCACCTCAGAAGATTCAGAAGAAGAACTCATGAGGCACTCACATTCTTTTGACTCCTCAACTTGGGACTCTGATACCGGCATGGGTCAAGTCTTGAAGAAGATGTTGTCTTCTAACATGATCACTAATCAGTTAACCGTCGAAGACAATCAGCGTAGGCGGTTGCAAGAGTTAGAAGCATTGGATATAAAGCGCTTGCTCGTGCAGGAAAGGATTGAGCTTTACCAAGCTCGCATCTCTGGGGCCTTCAACAAAAAGGTCCGCGAAAGATCCTACTAGGTGGGCGACCTCATCTTGGCAGTACGGAGACCGATAGTGATGACCCACAAGACGGCTGGAAAGTTCAGCCCAAGTGGGAAGGACCATTCGTCATAGAAACGGTGTGCTCTAACGGTGCTTATAGGCAAGCTAAGCCTGATGGGGACTTGCTAATGATGCCCATCAACGACAAGTTACTAAAGAAGTGTTACGTCTGAAGACAGAACCATCATAGGCACCCACATCCCCTGAAAAGGGTTCCCATGAGTTCTGGTATGGGGATCTCTCGCTCTCCTACCAATATATTCTTTCAAGTAGATGAAGCACTTCACGTCCAGCTTACTGTAGAAGCATGGAAAATACTAAAGAAAATGACTCATGCGGCCAGGAAAGATCCATGCGGTTCAGAAAACGCATGCGGCTCAGGGAGTCATGCGGCATAAGGAGCTATGCGGCCTGAGGTATTCCACGCGTCTCAGAAGATACTTGTCCTGACAGTGCTCCCCTCCGACCCATGCTGCGTTAATTGCTTTGACTGCTGACCCCTCTGAAAAGTTGACAGCCCTGACACAAAAGCAGGTAATTATGACTCTGTCATAATGTTGAATCTCTAGGGAAGAGAAAAGAGATCTCTGACACAAATCCTCCGAGAGCCATAAAAATGCCACGTGGCCTTGCCACGTGGTCGTTCGTATGCGGCTCACTTCTCATGCGGTTCAGAATGAATCCTATGCGGCTCAGGTCAAGAAAGCTTCATGCGGCTCGAGCAAAGAACTTCTCATGCGGTTCAGAGTGAATCTGTCCTATGCGGCTCAGGCCAAGAAAGCCTCATGCGGCTCGAGCAAAGAACTTCTCATGCGGTTCAGAGTAAATCTGTCCTATGCGGCTCAGGCCAAGAAAGCCTCATGCGGCTCGAGCGAGGACTTCTCATGCGGTTCAAGAGGATCATGTCCATGCGGCTCGGGCGGATATGAACCTATGCGGCTCACAAGGATTACTCCCCTGTGGTTCAAGGGCTCAAGTAAGGGCTACTGCCCAGACAACCCTGACACGTGGGCTTGACCATATACGACTTAAATTCATATGCGGCTCACTCGTCATGCGGTCCAGATTCCCCCAGCAGCTCCTAGGACACGTGTCCTAAACCGATTAATTCCTCAGATTTGCTGCCATTAAAGATTGGGTCAAATCCCAATAATCTGGGACACGTGGCAGAAGAATAGATCTAATTTATTCGCAGATATCAGAAGATCATTATAAGGAAGATTTATTCCAATCAACATTAATTGCTAATGGGATTTGGTGTAATCTACACCTAATGGCTCGGATTCGTCATAATCAGAAACGAACGGCCTAGATTGATCAATCCCCAGGCCGCCGCCATCTCCAAGAGCTAATCATTGGCAACCCTAATGATCACATCCCACTATTATAAATAGCAGGGTGCCATTCCCTTGCAGATATACAAAATATATACAACATCAGAAAGAAATACGTATATACAAAGAGACTTCCCCCCATAGTCAGAGAGAGAATACACATAGAGAGAGAGAAGCCAGAAGAGCAGTCAGAGGGAGAGCAAGAAGAGCATTTCTTCATCAACGCCAACCATCTTTTCACAGGAGCCAAGGCTGCATACCGATCGTCCAAGGAGTAAGGCAGGGCTGCCGTCGCCTTCCCGAGCCTCTATCGTCCCCCCTAGAATCTAAAATAAACAATTGTACTTAGACTGCTGTACCTAGGTTTTCGTCCCTAGGCTTTCTTTGTACAAGCGAGTTTGTAACGTGAAGTAAAAGTCCGGTCCTCCGATAATTATTCTGTTCTTTTATATTTTATGGCAACCACGATGGCGACTCTGCTGGGGACTAACTTCTCCACGGCTGAGGAGTTGGTGACGCAATCGGATGCAGCCAAACTTGGCTGTACGCAACAAAAGATGGTCGTCCGCTTCGACCAACAGGCGTTTGAAAAGATGCTCCCCGAAGGAAGCGCTGGCCCGGTCCAGAAGCGCGCCCGCAGTACGAAGGCTCGCAAAGAGTGGAGGCCAAAATCATTTGCTCCTTCCCAAGCCCTCGATGGAATATCCTCTGTTGCTCAAGACGGCGAGAAGGACTCTCCTGCGGCCCCACTTCAGACCGTAGACAACTCTGCTGTCCCCAAGTCCGGCAGAAGAAAACACTATGATGCTGGACTTGCAGGGGCAAAAGGGAACTCTATGAGATCCGAGCCGCATAAGGGTATTAGCCGCAGGGAGAAAGCTCATGCGGCTACATCCGCCAGCCGCATAGAAAAAACTCATGTGGCCAAATCTGTCAGCCGCATAGCTTATGCGGCTACAGTTGCCGACCACATGGATGAAACTCATGCGGCTAACAAAGTCAATCGCTTGCAGAAAACCCATGCGGCCACAATTGCCAACCGCATGCGGCCAGCCTGCACGGTCGTGACTCCTAGCCGCATAAAAACAACTCATCCGACGGCAGAAGACAACCTCATGCAGACAGCCTGCACGGTACCCAACTCTAGCCGTATAGCATCCGTTTCACGCTTCTCTCGATCAGCCTTCGACCGTCTCTCATGCGGTCCTGACTCTGATGGTTCTCTGGATGATAAGCCAGACTCTGTGGTGTTCAACTTGGACTCCTCCTATTACGCACCCGCAAGTGCCAAAAGGGGGAAGTCTATCGCAGCGTAGGCTCACCAAGCCCAGGCAGCTGTCCCAACCTCTAACTATCGGGGCGATCCGTTGATTATCACACGGGCCTCTGATGGAAAGTTGTATAGAACCGCTCGAGTCCAGCCTCTGGCGGCAAAAGGACAAAGTGGTTCCTCTGATCTGCGTGAGGCGATCCTCCACAAGCGCAAGGAAAAAGAAGGAGCCTCGGCGTGCAAAGAGTCCTCGCTTGGACATCACTGCACCCAAATCATCGTCAACTGCTGTTGCAACAGTGCGGCATCAATGGAAGACCGGCCGTCCGTCTTCCAAAGACTACGGCATCCGAGCTCAGAAGATGAGGCACCTCCTGTCGTCTCCTGCAATTCCGCTCAAAAGGTCCCCGCCGAAGGGAGAGGGAAAAAGACAAGTATCTCCAGTCCTAAGATAACAACCACCATAGCTAAGAAACTGTCGTCTAAACGGTTGTCCTCCACCGGAATATTCCAACACACCCGTTCAAAGACAAAATCTGCTGTAATAGGAAATTCATCATCCACATTGCTGGGGGTCGTGGAAACTGGGGGGAGCACTCCTCCGAACATCCACAACAATCCGATGTTTCAAGGAGCCGAGCCCAGGGAAACCACTCTCCCATCAGGTACAACAGACGCTAATGTCCCCGAGGACATCCCTGGCTCTCAAGACGAAGCAAGCTCCGAGGCTGGGAATACCGTTCCCTCCGAGTCTGAGCCCGAAGAAAACATTCCCACCTACCCCGATGACTTCTCGGTGCATGGGTACGACTCGGAGGGCATATCCTCCACCGTTCCTTCCATCACTCCTCATGTAAGGACGGTATTCATGACGGACAGCAACCAAGGAGGTTCCAGCGATCGCCAACGCATCGACACTTTGGAGGCTATACTGCAGGCCTTGGTCAAGTCTGTAGATGAAATCAAAGCCGCTCTTCCAACTCTGTAAGGAGGAACGCCTGGCCAAACAAGCATGGGTGCCGCGGTCAATGTGGACTCGAACTCAGCAGCACCAAACCCGGGCAATAGTCCTCCCGAAATAACAGCCTCTGTCACGACGGATGAGGCCCGAGAAGTAAGAAGAGAGGTCCAGGAGCCCCGAGCCATGTTCCATGCCCGAGAAAATGCTCAAGACCTCAGAATGCGGCAACCATACCCTGCCGAATGGAGGGATGTTCCATTCCCACCAAAATATAAGCCGTTCAATATCAACCCGTGTGATGGCAAGACCTCAGCAAGTCGATACATCACTTACTTCAAGGTCACGACCGACCATCAGCCCATGATGATGCTATCCTCACGCGATTATTCATTGGGGCATTGGAAGGAGTCGCCTTCGATTGGTATCGCAATCTGCCAGACAACTGCATCCACTCCTTCGCCGGCTTCAAGCGCCTGTTCTTAGAGAGATTCTACGAAGAAGGACAGGACGTCACCATGTCCACTCTCATGGACGTCGTCCAAGGGGAGAAGGAATTAACAAGGAACTACATTGAGCGGTTCCGCCAAACCACCATGAAGCTGCCCTCTGGAAATCCAGATTCATCTTTAATTAAAATTTGCCAAAAGAGACTGCTCCCAACAATCAGTCTCTGGATGGGCGAAAGTCAATACAAAGATTGGAAGACATTCATCATCAGCGCCACAAGTGCCGAAGAACGACTGAAGAAGGCTCGCCAACTGGGATTGCACATCTCGGAAGGAGAAAATAAGGGAAAGCGTCCCAACAACGATAATGGGGGTAGCCCCTCTAACAATCGGGACAGCAAGGGAAAGCAGGCTATGGTGGCCGATACTGCACAAAAACCTGAGCCGAAGCCAGTAGACAAACAATGGCCGCAAATCGATTACTCCTTCGAAGACAGTCACGTCAAGCCCATCTTGGATATGCTCATACAAGGGGACATGATTCAGCTTCCTCCACCAAGACGGGAACCGCGGCGGGTAGAGATGGAGAATCCGAAATACTGCCATTATTATCGCTATGTTCATCATGCTACACACGATTGCTACCAGCTGAAACGGTACATCCAGAACCTCATCGATTCGAACGCTCTGGCCATCGATTTCGAAGAGGTAACCGTGGCGGCCAATATGGTGTCGGTACAATTCGGCAGCTTTTCTTCGACGAAGACTCAAGACGGGGTGATCCCCGTCCCTCTGGCGACAATAGAAATTACCAATCTCCCACCTCCCCGAGATCAGACTGCCGGTCTAGTAGCCCTCACCACATCACAAGGGGAGGTCATGTGGATCCATCCAGACTTGGTGTCAGAAGTGACTCGGCCCACACTATCTACCACCGACAAAAAGAAAAGTGGAAAAGTCAGGACCTGCCACACAATCTCGGTAGACAACGAGAAAGCTACAGTCGTCGTCACGCAGTCCGGGGCGCAATCCCAACCTGTGGTTGACAATCCAGCTGAAAATCATCAACCCACTACAACTGATGCTCCGGGACCGGCTCAGCCTTCGACGACCGACAAGCCTAGGCCGAAGGAGACTCGTTTTGACAAATCCCTCCGAAAAGAAGTATCCCAAGGGCTAGAGAGGCCCTACAACTTTAACATCTTAGCATAATTGGCTAACACACCGGCCAAGTTGTCACTATACGAACTCCTAAGGCTCTCCAAGGACGTTCGTATTGCATTGAGCGAAGCACTCCAAAATGCTGATGCTTATCTGGCTCAATCCAACCTCACCGGGGAGGACTCACCTATGGATCTCCAAGACAGTGCCTGCACGGGAGCAATGCCCAATATCGTCTTCACTCCGCAGGACATGCTCATCAAGACCAACCTACATGATCGCCCGCTATACTACACAGGGTACATCGGCGACGTGAAGGTGGATCGGATGCACATAGATCCTGGCTCTTCCATAAGCATCATCCCGAAGGGTCTGCTACATCACCACCGCATCCCGATGCATCGTCTGACGCCTACAAGCACCGCCATTAGCGGTTTCAATTCGGACAGGAGCTACCCTGTTAGGAAGATTCGTCTGAAGTGTCAAATTGGCGACCTCCAATCCGAAGTCACCTGCTATGTCATAGATGCAGACACTTCTTACAACATCCTCTTGGGGCACCCATGGATACATGACTACATGATCGTACCTTCCACGCTACACCAGTGCTTCAAATATGTCGACAAACACGGCTTCGTGAAGACAGAATTTGCTGATATCGATCCCTTCAAAGGGGTCGAATCCTACTATTCGGACTCCTGCCTATACGAAAAGTCGAAGAGGCACCTTGATGAAGGAAATGAACAAGCTAGCACCGAAACAACCACGAGATCAGAAGGACCCCTGACGATCCACCTCCAAGCTAGCAAACCAGGCAAGTTCGTACCACTTACCGCCACTCTGCGGAAGGACGCAATCAGCCTCTCAGTATTGGAGGAGCAGATGATAATTCGGCTGCCACGGTCCGACCAAGTGTCAAGACCCACAACGGGGCCACTGACAATCAGACTGCCGAGAGTCAGTCAAACGGAGAAGCTCAATCCCTCCGATAGGCCACTGACGATACGCCTTCCCAGGAAGGGTCGTCACCCCGATGCGAGGTGTGACGCTTCTAGCGAACCGGCCACTCCTCGCTCCACATCAAGTGCCAAAATGGGGGTCGCTAGTCTGCCAACGACTCCACGCTCTGCTCCATCAACTGAACCACTGACAATCAAGCTTTCCAGGATGTCCTCTCAGTCTTCGTTCACACAGGGGGTAGCCGAAGAGGAACCGGAGCTAGCCAAGTATGTGGCCGCCCACACTGATGTTCCCTTCGTAGATGATGTAATCCCCTAGAAAAGATATCTTACTTCATCAATAAAAGGTTATCTTTGAACTACACCGAGCTCAATAAGCTATGTACAATGTATGCTATGGAACACGATATAGGCTCCCACCTACACACACAGGTGACAAATGTGTACACCGCGATCCAGCTTACTCCAGTAGAAGACGCTTACCGAATATTCGAGGGAGGAGACCATCCAATCATCTTCGGCCGGACGAACAACCCGTATCCCCTTACCATAGAAGAAACAGGGGTATGAAGAATGCCTCTTTATCTCTATAGCCCCCAATCCAAATATCTCATGCAGAAACAGGGGTATGATCTGGAGATGATGCCAGGTTTGAACTACGACACTGGGCGACGATTACCTTTGAAGCCACCAGTCCCGGCGGGCAAACCACGAGACTACTATAGCAAAACTCGATGCGGGTTGGGGTATGTAACGCCTACTACAACCCCTGAGAGTTCAGATGAAGAATGCGACTGGCAGTCACATTCAACCGGGTCACCAACTTCGGACTCGGATACCAGCATCGGAGATGTGTTCAGGCAAGTTATGACAGTCAGTATGGCATTCGCCGACGCTTACGAAAAAGACGAAGACATCCCAAAATCCTTGAGCTAGAGCCGTGGGCCCAACAATTGGACGCATAATGGGAAAAGCGATTCGAACTGAGAGAACCTCCTACTGGAGATGAGGTTATACAAGTTGACCTCGGCAGCGAATCTTCTCCAAAACCAATTTTCGTCAGTAAAAGCCTAACAGACGAAGAACGGGAGTCGCTGCTAGAACTTGTCAGGGAATACATTGATGTGTTCGCCTGGAGCTATGAAGACATGCCAGGGTTAAATCCCGACATCGCTCTTCATAAACTCAACATTCGACCAGATGCGAAGCCAGTCAAGTAACAACAGCGACGCTTCCGTCCAGGCATCATGGACGCAATCGAAGCCGAAGTCAACAAACTGATAGCCAGCGGCTTCATTCGTGAAGAGCAACATCCAGACTGGGTCGCCAACATAGTACCCATCCTCAAGAAGAATGGGAAGATTCAAATCTGCATCGACTTCCGCAACCTGAACGAGGCGTACCCCAAAGATGAATTTTCCCTTCCTATCACAGACATTATGATCGACAATACCTGCGGCTTCGAACGTATGTCATTCATGGATGGCTTCTCGGGGTACAACCAAATCAAAATGTCTCCTGATGACGAAAAGCATACATCATTCCGAACGCCAATTGGCACGTACTGCTACACAGTCATGCCTTTCGGTTTAAAGAATGCCGGCGCCACCTATCAAAGAACCATGAGCATCATCTTCAGAGACCACTTACGCAAGACAGTGGAGTGCTACGTTGACGATATAGCCGTTAAGAGCCGCCGCAAAGGAGACCATCTGCAGGATCTAAGGACGGTATTCGACCTAATGCGGGCGCACAATTTGAAAATGAACCCTACGAAGTCCTTTCTGGGCGTATCCAGCAGGAAGTTCTTAGGCTTCATCATCACTGCAAAGGGTATCCATGTAGACCCTGAGAAGACAAAAGCAATCGTGGAGATGGGACCCCCGAGAAATCTCCGCGAACTCAGAGGCCTCCAAGGGAGGCTAGCCTACAACAGGAGGTTCATTTCCAACCTCTCCGGGCGATACCGACCGTTCACGCACCTCATGAAGAAAGGAGTCTCATTCGTATGGGACGAGGAATGTTAGCGTGCTTTCGACAGCATCAACGAATATTTGTCAAATCTTCCAGTTTTGGTAGCCCCGGTTCCTGGAAAACCATTTCTGCTCTATGTACGAGCAATGGAACATTCCCTTGGAGCTCTGCTGGCACAGAACAACGACGCAGGCCATGAACAGGCCATATATTACCTCAGCCGAATGATGATTGGACCAGAGCACCGATACACCGCTGTGGAGAAAGAATGCCTCGCCCTGGTGTTCGTCATTCAGAAAATACGATACTATGTCACCGGACAAACGATACACGTGATCTCACGAGTCAACCCTCTCAAGGTCCTCATGACTAAACCAGGGGTACTCAGCTCTCGCCTCGCTACATGGGCAATATTGATGTCCCCTTATCATATGATCTTCGTCCCCCAAAAGGCAGTCAAAGGTCAATCCCTGGCGGACTTTTTAGCAGCCCACCCAGGCTCGGAGTCCTCCAGAATATATGAAGAGATCCCAGATGAGGTTGCCGACTCACATTCAATCTCTCACGAGGCTATATGGTGAATGTTCTTCGACGTTGCTTCGAGGATCGGACCTAAAGGCAACATAGTCGTCGAATTCGGGGTAGTGCTAGTCTTCCCTACCGGATTGGTGATCAACCGCGCTTATTCCCTCATAGAGCCGTGCTCTAACAATGTGGCCGAGTACAACGCTCGGGTCATTGGCCTCCAACTTGCAAAAGAGCTGGGGGTAGAATACCTTGAAGCATACGGCGATTCCCAATTAATCGTCAATCAGATCCGGGGCTCGTACGAAGTCCGCCACGAAGACATGATCCCTTATCACCAAATAGCGATCGATATCATCTCATCATTCGAGGGGTTCTTCATCGAGCACGTCCCCAGACTCTGAAATATTGAAGCCGATGCCCTAGCTGGTCTTGCCGCTTCCCTAGCAGTCCCAAATTATGATCGCCAATCAGTGGATGTGATAGGCTACGAACTGGTCTGTCCCAAGAACAATATACAATTCGTGGCGAGTTATTTCGCCCAGACGATCGATGATGCCCCAGATTGGAGACAACCATTCATCGACTTTGTCGTCTACGACATCCTGCCCGAGAATCCAAAGGAAGCCACCTCCATTAGACGACGTTCTCTCAGATTCTTCTACGATACCGAGACGAAAATGCTGTACCACTGCTCTTACGACGGATTACTGCTTCAGTGTCTGTCAAATACAGAAGCCAAAGTAGCCGTACGAGAAGCTCACGACGGTGTCTGCGGGGGCCACCAGCCCGGCCCAAATTTGCAAGACCGCCTTCGACGAATGGGCTACTATTGGCCCACAATGGTGGCAGATACGATAGATTATGCTAGAAAATACAAAGCCTGCCAAGTCCACGCGGACTTCATTCACCAACCGTCCGAATTTCTACATTCGACAGTGGCGTCCTGGCCATTCGAAGCATGGGGAATGGATATCATTGGTCCAATCACCCCACCTTTCTCCCGAGGACATCGCTTCATACTTGCGATCACTGATTACTTCTCCAAATCAAGACTTCAAACGTGATCAGCTTCCTTAAGCATCACGTCATCTACCACTTTGGACTGCCCCGAAGGATCATCTATGATAATGGTCCGCAGTTTGCAAGCCACGCATTCTATCGGTTCTACGATAAGCACCACATTCAGAATGTCGCTTCGATACCATACAACCCGGTAGCAAACGGGTTGGTAGAGGCATTCAACAAAACAATCATCAAGCTCCTCAAGAAGTTTGTCTCCTCCAACAAACGCGATTGGAATGAGAAGCTCGGTGAATGCTTATGTGCTTATCGCACCACAGTTCGAACAACCACTGGGAATACGCCATTCTTCCTAGTGTACAGGAGTGAGGCAGTTCTTCCATTAGAGACTCAAATACCCTCACTCCGCGTCGCCCTCACTTATCAATTGACGACGAATGATAACTACCGACGTCGACTGCAAGAGTTAGAGGCCTTAGATGAAAAGCGCCTCCTAGCTCAGCAAAGGATCGAGCTGTACCAAGCTCGCATCTCAGGAGCCTTCAACAAAAAGGTCAAGATCAGAATATTCCAAGTGGGTGATCTTGTTCTGGCAGTCCGGAGGCCAATGGTCATGACTCACAAGATCGTCGGCAAGTTCCAGCCAAAATGGGAAGGCCCATTTATCATCGAGACAGTATTCCCCAACGGTGCTTACCGCCTCGCTAAGTAAAACGGAGACTTGCTTATGTTGCCTGTCAACGGCAAGTTCCTGAAGAAATATTATGTCTAAACGACATTCTCTCCAGATTATTGAGTCACGTACCCGTTGGTACCTCTGAACTCACCATCATAATTCTCCAGATCATGGAGTCATGTACCCGCTGGTACCACTGAACTCGCCTCCATAACTTTCCAGATTATTGAATCACGTACCCGCTGGTACCACTGAACTCACCCCCATAAATTTCCAGATTTTTGAATCATGTATCCGCTGATACCACTGAACTCACCCTCATAGTTTGTCAGATTTCCAAGTCATGTACCCGCTGGTACCGCCGAACTCACGCTCACCATTCTCCAGATTCTCGAGTCATGTACCCGATGGTGCCTCTGAACTCACATCCCGGTCACACTTTCAGATAGAAAGATATGTATGATCATACCTCTGAACTTCCTTTCTGGAAGAGATCCTCCCCCATGATCCAATACCCGTACTTTCAGTACACAAAAAAAGGGTAATCGATCCACAAATTTCCAAAACGGCCATGTCCTCATTACCTCTGAGCCGTTTCACTTCCGCCAAAAACAAATCACCCCCTACATAGAACTTCCATGTCCTCATTACCTCTGAGTCGTTCTATGTGCCCACCTTCATTGAGCCCACTCATGTCATGTCCTCATTACCTCTGAGTGGGAAGGCTCCGTCGAAGAAACCTTCATACTTGCCATGTCCTCATTACCTCTGAGTAAGTATGATGATCCCCTTTCGACCTATTATCTGTACCCACAACCGGAGTACGCCAAGGGTAATAGGTCCACAAATGTCTTCTGTTGACCACAAATGTCCTCTGTTGACCATAAATGTCCTCTGTTGACCATCAATATCCTCCGTCGAGTTCACTCTTGCCATGTTCTCATTACCTCTGAGTAGGAAGACTCTACGTTTAAAAAACTTTCCTACTTGCCATGTCCTCGTTACCTCTGAGCAAGTATGTCAGTTCCCCTTCATCCTATTATTCGTATCCTAAACCAGGCTATGCCAAGGGTAATAGGCCCACAAATATCCTCGGCTAAATTTCTTAACACAAGCCTACCACCTCACCATGCCCCAGGAGCCCAGCTGCTCTACGGTATTCCTTTTCTCAATACCAAGAGCACCCATGACCACTTCGCTATGGCTGCTTCAGGTACCCTGACCAAAACTTGTTACCTCTACCTAAAACCAAGGTACGCCATGGGTAACAGGTCCACAAATATATCCCCTATGCGGAGGAAAACATCACCACAATATCATAGGCACAGCAAGCAATACGAATGAAGGGTAGAATTGAAAGTACTCTTTATTTGAAGGAAAAAAAAAAGCATTACATATTTCGGGACCACGTCCCTTTCAAAAAAAAAGAAAGAAAGAAAAGAAGAAGGGCAAAGAAAAGGTCGACTACATTTCAGTGTTACTCAATTCTAGGAGGCGGTCTCTCACTGAGGTGGTCTCCCGCTCAATCCGTTGCCGAGCACGACGCTCGGCCTCCTGGAGTAACCGCTCCTCATTGTCCAAGTCCAGGAGCGCCTGACTGTCATCTTCCAATTTCTTCAAGACAGCCTCCAGGTCAGTCGAAGCTTGAGTAACCCCTGTCAGCTTCCTGAACAATTAGCCTCCTGTCATTGCGTGCAGTCTCGAGTTCAGACTCCAGGAAAGTCAACTTCTTCTGAAGAACAAGGATCTGCTCCCGCGTCTCGGTAATCTCACGAGAGACAGACTCCTCCCGAGCCACAACGTTTTCGGTCGCATAACTCAATTGATCATACCGATCAGCTAAGTCGCTGAGATCCTTCAGCGCGGCCGGTCTGGTCTTATCTCGGGCCGCTCTGGTCCTCTCTATAACAGCGATAAGGGAATTCTGCTCCTCATTTATAATAGCAGGCAGATCAGCCTGCCACAATACTCGAAGCTCGGACACCAGCTGATCAGCCTCCAGCAATTTTGCCTCCAGAAGAGAAGCCATCCCTGCATCATCAGGAAGATCCCTAAGGATGTTTATTTGACCATGGGCGCATCGTCGGGCCAAGGTAAAAGAGGTCCCTCTTTCTACAGCAGCCTCGATTCCCCTCTTCAAATGACGATGGAAACTAGCAACCACGTCCTGCAACGCGTCGTTCAAAACTTTAGCAGAGGAGGGCGTCAGGGGAAGCCGGAGCGGCAGCGTCGGAGAAGTAACGCCAGAGCTCGCCACCAGGGGAACAGAGTCCGAGTAGAACGATGCATGAATAGCAGCCAACTCGTCTTTCGCCGCCCGGAGAGCTTGGATGCTCGGTAGGGAAGAAAAGTCGACTCTCGAAGCCATCGGAGCAGAGGATGATGCAAGGACCATCGTTCCCTGCCCCGACTGCCCCGAGAACTGGTTCGTTAAACTCGGGCCCCCAGAAGGCCCATCAAGACGAGTAGGGCAGTGAGGAGGTACACCCCTTTCCACCGATGCCCTATCGGTTGGGGTTGTCTCAGCGACGTCCATCCTCGGCACGGGAGGGACAGGACTTGAATGTCCAGAATAACAATCAATCGACGTAACCCGAAGGACATGATGATAGAGCAGATAGGCTTCCTCACGGGTTAAGATTCGGCTAATCTTACCAAGGGAGGGCATAAAGGCCGCGGCTCATCCATAACTGGCATGGTCCCCTCACCCGCGATTCCCGAGTTAAACTCAGTCACGTCCCCTGCCCCCGTCACCTTGAAGGAAGATACAGATTGATCTGTGTACTCTTGAATAGGAACAGGCTCGTGGGAGTCCCCGTCATCCTGGGTCACCGCCTCGACATCCTGAAACTCTTCTTCTTCTCCCGACACCTAAAAGAGGGAACGAAGACAATCAGGATTGAAACTCAAAGAAAAAGAAGGGAGAAGGGATCGAGAGCGGTTTTGCTACCTCTGACGCAGGGTTGACTTCTTCTCCACTTTCTTTTATGGCTAGCAGACGGTGCCTAGTCGTAACCAGCTTCCGGGATCGAGAAACACTGCCTACAGGAGAAACTTGCCTGCTACGTTTCAGAATAGGACCAGGCACAACAAGGGACTGATCCCTCAGCATCTCATCTGACAAAACATGTGACTGACCCACCTCTGCGCCTACCACTGGAAGGATAGAGTCATCTTCATCACGCTCGTTGCCTTCACCACCCTCAGCGGCGGAATCCAAATCTAGCACTTCGGCTCTAGTCTTTCTTTTCTTGGCCCCTTGAGAGCCCTCCTCCAGACCGGTGCCAACAATAAAACTGGTACCTGGGTTAAAACCGACTGGGGGCTTGTTCGCTATGACATGATACAGAACCGCCATGTACAAGATCTCCACTGACTCCTTAATGGCAGGCACCGAGAAAATGGTGCGAGTATGGAACGAATCATAATATTGCCAAGCTCTGATACCATCAAGAAGACTACCCTCATAACCCAGACAAGAACTGGGGTTGTCCAGACAAAGTTGGCTGTATCCAAACTGCCGTGCAAACCTGCTAGGCAGATAAGGCTCCAGAAAAACAGCATTGCGGTTACGGTACAGCAGATGTGCAGGACGGATGTTACGCAACCATAAGAGCATCTGGCAATCCAGAAGCTGAGGGGGCGCGACACCGTCAATATGTACAGTTTCTATGTCCCTGGCGGTAAAGCGAGGGACGGATGCGAAAATACGATACATATCTGCCCTTGCCAAGGCCATCCGGCAAGCCCGCATGGTCTCACATTTCCAAGGCTCGTCACGATAGCGGAATATAAATGCGTCATCATCAGTCACACCGTCTTCAGAGCCCGGTCTCATCAAAGACGGATAATGTATCAGCAGCTACCCCATCAAGAAGTGATAAGGCAACTCAGTTCGTTCAAAATCCTTGGTCACGTCGCGAGCGATGACTTTGGACGTGAAGGTACGAAGGCCACGGTGAATACTACACACCATGGCCGGGAGGAGAGATAGCCTGATTCAGAAAACTAACTTCACTGCCGAAAGGATGAAATTACAACTAATTCTCTCAATAGAACCAGCTCCTCCCGAGACTACACAGTTTTGTAGCCAGATCATCAAAAATCCTGCCAGAAGCGCTTTCTCGGACAGCTCTTGAGTATCCTGGTAAAAGTAATCGAAAGTATCAGTCTGGCTCCCGAATCTGTCACTGGTAGTGGCCACTCCCCTAGCCGACGACACCAAGTCCTTAACCGCTTCCCAAGGTCGAGGACGACGAGAGGTGACTCGACCTGAGGCATCTGCCGGGAAGCGATAGTGCACCCAATCCTTGGTGTAGGGAGCATTCCCTTCCAAGTTACTATCCTTTCGGGTCATCTGATGGCATGTGTTATAATGGTACAATATCTCCTGGTAAAGGGTCGCGAAGCCATGATACCGTCGTTCCAAATCTTCGAGTTCCTCATTAGTGGGAGTATACGCTTCAAATGCTTCGTCCCCCCAAAGAAGCTTGGAGACCGCGTGCATCTCATGAAGCGCGAGTCCCATCTCCCCTACAGGTATGTAAAAGGTCCCCGTACGGCAATTATACATTTCCAACAGAGACATGAACAGCTTCTTGTTTATGGACAAGCCGCGACTGGTACCTCGGATAGTGTGGTACAGGCCAATCTCGTAAAAAAAGGCCTCATACTTCTGCAAGATCCAAGCAGACAAATTGATCCACGAGAGAATAGGGTGTACCCAACCAGGGAACGTCAACCGACCGACGGGATATGAGCCTTTCCGAGCAAGTTGATTTATAAAAGTATCGGCAGTAGAAAATAAGAAGTTAGGGCCCGCCACATTCAGGAAAGAACCTGGGACCAACCCCGTCACAGAACAACTAGTATCCACTTTACCGGTAGTTACGGACTTCAGATTGTTATTATAATGGATGTTCCCCACAAACATCCCACTTCTGGTAGGGGTTAAAGTCTCCCCCATCTTCCGGTCCAACGGGAGCATGTTGAACCAAGATAATGGGAAGTGTCGCTCCATCTGGGGGATGCGGATCGCCATCCCGTTAGAAACAAAACTCCAATCCTCCGACACCTCCAGAACATGATCGTTCTCCACGGTCAAGGCGTCTCCAAAAAAGAACGTAGGCTTCAAATACTCCCCTTCAAATTTCCCGAAGTTCATCATAGCATTAAGGAAGTGGAAAGACTGATTCTTGATGTCATTCAATCTAGCCATAGGCTCATCGCTCGGAAACTGGTCCGCCATATGCTGAACAATATGGTCGTACCTATAGCCGAGAGCAGCCTGAGCGCTACCCACCAAGAGTTCTCTAGCAGCGTTAACCGGCAGATTCACTGAAAGAACAGACAGAGAAAAGTAAGTTAAACAGAGGGATAAAAAGAGCTGATTGGGTGCTTTCAAACCCCATGCGGCTCAAGAAAACATCCATGCGGCCCCATGAAGTTCTCAGAAGTCTCATGCGGTTCCAAAAAGACTCATGCGGCTCAAGCTCAGAAGAACGCTTATGCTGCTCCGCACAATAAAAGTTTATGCGGTTTAGCATTACTTATGTGGCTTCGCCGACAAGGCGCTCATACAGACGCGGTGGTTCTCTTATGCGGCTCGCAGCTCAGCCTAGGGCGAATATGCGATTTACAAAGGCTTGTGCATAAAGTATGCGACATAGCCATGGCGGTTGGGGTTCTTTAACTCATACATTGTCCTTACCAGTAATGGGGGGATGAACGTCAGGGTGAACATCAGGTACGACGACTGGCGGAGTAGCAGCCGCAGCCGAGGCGGAGGTGGAGGCCGCCTTCTTGCCCTTTACTGCCACGGTCTTCTTGGGAGCCATGAATTATCAACGAGGAGAAGGGCAATCGAGATAGGGAAGGACTGAGGAAGAAGAAAGAAAATAAAGAAGTCTTCTCTCTCTCTCTTCAAACTCCTCCTATTTATAGGAAGACGGGAGAAGGAGGACATGTGGGCCAATGACCGACTCATGAAGAGCGAAACCGACTCCTTGGGTTTCGTCTCCATGATTCACCCAAGGCGTCAAATCCGAAAGATTTAATGAGCTGACCCTTGGGATTCCCCCTACAAAGACGGCACTGAAACGAATTTGAGGTAATTAAGGATTCGCACATGTGGCGAGAAGCTATGCGGCTGAATCACCTATGTGGCTGAACAATCCATACGGCCAAGACTTCTATGCGGTCAGGATTTCATATGTGGCTAGAAGAACACAGCTATGCTTCTTATTCAAAGTATTTTAATTTTGCAAATTAAAAACTTTGAAGGGGGTCTTGTAGAAGCATGGAAAATACTAAAGAAAATAACTCATACGGCCAGGAAAGATCTATGCGGTTCAGAAAACGCATGCGGCTCAGGGAGTCATGCGGCATAAGGAGCTATGCGGCCTAAGGTATTCCATGCGGCTCAGAAGACACGTGGCCTGGCAGTGCTCCCCTCCGACCCATGCTGCGTTAATTGCTTTGACGGCTGACCCCTCTAAAAAGTTGACAGCCCTGACACAAAAGCAGGTAATTATGACTCTGTCATAATGTTGAATCTCTAGGGAAGAGAAAAGAGATCTCTGACACAAATCCCCCGAGAGCCATAAAAATGCCACGTGGCCTTGCCACGTGGGCGTTCGTATGCGGCTCACTTATCATGCGGTTCAGAATGAATCCTATGCGGCTCAGGTCAAGAAAGCTTCATGCGGCTGGAGCAAAGAACTTCTCATGCGGTTCAGAGTGAATCTGTCCTATGCGGCTCAGGCCAAGAAAGCCTCATGCGGCTCGAGCAAAGAACTTCTCATGCAGTTCAGAGTGAATCTGTCCTATGCAGCTCAGGCCAAGAAAGCCTCATACGGCTCGAGCGAGGACTTTTCATGCGGTTCAAGAGGATCATGTCCATACGGCTCGGGCGGATATGAACCTATGCGGCTCACAAGGATTACTCCCCTGTGGTTCAAGGGCTCAAGTAATGGCTACTGCCCAGACAGCCCTGACACGTGGGCTTGACCATATGCGGCTCAAATTCATATACGACTCACTCGTCATGCTGTCCAGATTCCCCCAGCAGCTCCTAGGACACGTGTCCTAAACCGATTAATTCCTCAGATTTGTTGCCATTAAAGATTGGGTCAAATCCTAATAATCTGGGACACATGGCAGAAGAATAGATCTAATTTATTCGCAGATATCAGAAGATCATTATAAGGAAGATTTATTCCAATCAGCATTAATTGCTAATGGGATTTGGTGTAATCTACACCTAATGGCTCGAATTCGTCATAATCAGAAACGAACGGCCTGGATTGATCAATCCCCAGGCCGCCGTCATCTCCAAGAGCTAATCATTGGCAACCCTAATGATCACATCCCACTATTATAAATTGCAGGTTGCCATTCCCTTGCAGATATACAAATTATATACAACATCAGAGAGAAATACGTATATACAGAGAGACTTCCCCCCATAGTCAGAGAGAGAATACACATAGAGAGAGAGAAGCCAGAAGAGCAGTCAGAGAGAGAGCAAGAAGAGCATTTCTTCATCAATGCCAACCATCTTTTCACAGGAGCCAAGGCTGCATACCGATCGTCCAGAAAGTAAGACAGGGCTGTCGTCGCCTTTCCGAGCCTCTATCGTCACCCCCTAGAATCTAAAATAAATAATTGTACTTAGACTGCTGTACCTAGGTTTTCGTCCCTAGGCTTTCTTTGTACAAGCGAGTTTGTAACGTGAAGTAAAAGTCCGATCCTCTGATAATTGTTCTGTTCTTTTATATTTCATGGCAAACACTTACATCTAGATTGCTCCTCTACACCTGGAAGACGCGACTACCTTGTCCACATTACCTCTGAGTAGTCATTCTTCTCACATCAGTTCTATGATTATCCTGGCTGTCTAGAAACTAGTTCACGTCCATATTACCTCTGGATTGTTGTTCTATACCTCGAGAAAGATCAAGCCTACCACGTCCATATTACCTCTAGTCAGGCAAATCCATTATGAAGACTCCTTCTTTATTCTGGAGACAAGAGCAAAGGGAATAAGAAAGCTTCTACATATAAAAACATGTGGCTACAAAGACCTATTACAGACTCTTCGTAGTAACATACACAAAAAAAAGTTAAAATTGTGGTACAAGCTCTTAATAGGGCGGGCGAGGCGGTGATAGAGCCAATCAATTCCTGGTAAAGGAAGCCACTGCCCGAAGCTGCTACTGGCCCAGCCGAGGATGAAGACCAGCACAGGACTCCCCTATCTCCCCAGCTGGCCGGAGAGAGCAACCACAGCAGCAGGCCTTGCTATTCCACGGTCAAAATGGCAAGCAATCCAAACCAAGGAAGTAGAGGTCCAAGACGCTATTGACGACCATGACATCTAGGACGCGAGATGTCTCGAGATCCAGTAGTAGTTCTACTACAGCTTCTTTGGATAAAAAGATTTGCCACCGACGGCCGCCTCAAGCAAACTCCAGGATCATCAGAAGCCGAACATCGGGCAAGCAAGGTCATTGTTGAAGCAGCTGAGTCTTCTTTTGAAGGAGGATAGTCCATTATGTAGGCTGTTCGTGTGGTCCAAGCACGAGCCAAACATCTGTCAGAAGGAAGCTTACATGTTAAGCTAAAGCTTCACTCCATGACAGATGACAGTACTGCGAATGACGAATGGAGCGTAACTATGAACTTCCTCTACTAAAGAGATTCACGATCCCTGTAAAGACGCAAGCGGCTCCAATATCAAGAAGCCATCAGGAGCCCATGCTCTAAAATGATGACTCAGGACAATTAATGCTAAGAGATAGACTTGACACTAACCATCACCCAGTTCGTACCATCTTGACATATTTTTATGCTTATGTTCAAAGTATCCTGAGCATGACTCATGTTCGGGACACTTTGAAGGGGGTCTTGTAGAAGCATGAGAAATGTCAGCTGAAGACATCCTTTCGCCAAAACGCAGAAGATGCAAAAGACTGAGGCTCAGTGCTAAAAAGACAAAACAGAAGTTATGTAGAGAAGTCCCTTTATTGTCATGTCTACCAAAGTCTAGTACAGACACATCAGGATTATACATAAGGGACTAATTCTGTTCTTCTACAAAGGATCTACTACAGATTCGACAGAAGCCTAGAGGGATCTACAAGGGTTGCTGTATTCATCGAAGTGCAGCCTTCCTTTTTCTCGATACACACGCTCGAAGATTGATCTTCACCGAAGCATGTTCTGATTTTCTTTTGGGCGCAGCCTCTCAGAAGCATATCAGTAACTCAGTACTTTAAAGAAGTTAGAAGCCTTCAAGCCAGAGGCATAGCCACCTGCCTACGTCAACCTCCGAAATAAGATAGTGGTAGGCCCCCATCTTCTTTTATTTCAGAATCCAATGTCTTCACTCCAGATGCGCAGCTACCTGCCTGCACCAATCTCAGACGTGCAAGGGTGTCATACCCTTCCCTTCGCACCCAACGCCTTCACTGTTTAGAGGTGGAGCTACTTACCTACTTCCGTATGAGGCACAAGTTGGTGATATGGTCACACCATCTCCATTCCTACGGTACAGTCATCTGCTCTGGATCAGAAGCTTAAGTCACTTCTCTATAAGAGACTTGAGAACTCCCATCGCAACCAATGCAAGTCAACCTGTCGCTCAGAAAGCACAGTAACCTCACCAACCTGAAGCATAAGCCTACTTGTCGCCTACAGCACAGTGACTATGGTAGCCCAAAAAACAGCTTCATAAGTTTCTCTATATGCACAGAAGTCTCGTTGTCATTCGAAGCCAAGTCCATTCGTCGCCTGAAAGGACACAGGTTCTATCGTCTCCAGAAGCACGGTCTACTCGTCGTCCCAGAAGCACAGCAGCACTTAGTCCTCACCAAAGACGCAGGAAGCATGGGTCCACCCCCAATTGGTTTAAATCATGATTGATATCCTATCAGATTGATTTAAATCTTAGACGATGATCAATTGGACTCCATATCTAAGATGAAATCCTAAGATTTACTCGGCTGTATCCGAGCAAGCAAATCGGCACGTGCCACATGTCACCTTCTTCAATTATGTTTATAACCACCAGAGATCTCGTTTGAGGCGAATCTCGATGTCGGCCACATATCAGCACCGCATTAGCCCGTACCGTACAATGACGGTAGATTCTTTCATATCTCAGAAACCCTAATGCACATCACATATGAGCTCGATTCTCTATAAATAGAAGGAGTTCTTCTTCCCCCAAAAGACAATAAAAATAGAGAGGGAACATTGACAATCGACAACTTCAAAGGAGGAGCGATCTCCATCCACGAAGAGTCGACCACCCTCTGTAGAAGCATGGAAAATATTAAAAAAATGACCCATGCGGCCAAAAGAACCCCATGCGGCTCAGAAAGCCCATGCGGCTCAAAGAGTCATGCGGTATAAGGGACTATGCGGCCCAAGACATCCCATGCGGCCAAAAGAACCCCATGCGGCTAAGAAAGCCCATGCGGCTCAAAGAGTCATGCGGCATAAGGGACTATGCGGCCCAAGACATCCCATGCGGATCCAAAGACACGTGGCAGGATAGTCCTCTTCTCTGCCCCCTCGCATTAATTGTTTGACGGCTGACAACTCTGAAAAAGTGACAGCCCTGACACAAAAAGAAAAAATTATGACTCTGTCATAATGATAGACTTCTAGGGAAGAGAGAGAGATCTCTGACACAAATCCCCCAAGAGCCATAAAAAGGCCATGTGGCCTTGCCACGTGGGCGTTCATATGCGGCTCAAGCAAAGACTTCCCATGCGGTTCAGAATAAAGTCGTCCTATACGGCTCAGGCCGAGACAGCCTCATGTGGCTCAAGCAAAGACTTCTCATGCGGTTCAGAATGAATTCGTCCTATACGGCTCAGGCCAAGACAGCCTCATGCGGCTCGAGCAAAGACTTCTCATGCGGTTCAAGGGGACCATTTCCATGCGGCTCAGGCGGATGTATCCCTATGCGTCTCACAATGATTACCTCCCTGTGGTTCAAAGGCTCAAGGGAGGGCCACTACCCAGGCACCCCTGACACATGGCCCTAACCATATGCGGCCCAAAATTATATACGGCTCACTCGTCATGTGGTTCAGATCCCCACAGTGGCTCCTAGGACACATGTCCTAAGCCGATCAATTTCTCAGATTTACTGCAATCAAAGATTGGGTCAAATTTCCATAATCTGGGACACATGGCAGGAGAATAAATTTAATTTATTCGCAGACATCAGAAGATCATTATGAGGAAGATTTATTCCAATCTGCATTAATTGCTGATGGGATGGTTCAGATTCGTCACAATCAAAAAATAAACGGCCTAGATTGACCAATCCACAGGCCGCCGCCATCTCCAATATGTAATCATTGGCAACCCTAATGATCACATCCTACTATTATAAATAGCAAGGTGCCATTTCCTTGTGAGAATATACACTATCAGAGAGAGATACGCATATACAGAGATTCTTCCCCAATAATCAGAGAGAAAATATACAGAGAGAGAGAGCAGCCAGAAGAGTAATAGAGGGAGAGCAACAAGAGCATTTCTTCATCAACGCCAACTATCTCTTCACAGGAGCCAAGGCTGCATACCGATCGTCCAAGGAGTAAGGCAGGGCTGTCGTCGCCTTCCCAAGCCTCTATCGTCACCACCCAGAATCTAAAATAAACAATTGTACTTAGACTGCTGTACCTAGGTTTTCGTCCCTAGGCTTTCTTTGTACAAGCGAGTTTATAATGTGAAGTAAAAGTTCGGTCCTCCGATAATTGTTCTGTTCTTTTATATTTTATGGCAAACACGATGGCGACTCTGCTGGGGACTAACTTCTCCACGGCTGAGGAGTTGGTGACGCAATCGGATGCAGCCAAGCTTGGCTCCACGCAACAAAAGATGGTCGCCCGGTTCGATCAACAGGCGTTCGAAGAAATGCTCTCCGACAAGAGCGCTGGCCCGGTCCAGAAGCGAGCCCGCACAAAGAAGGCCCGCAAGGAGTGGAGACCCCGATCCTTCGTTCCTACTGAAGCTCTTGCAGAGATACCCTCTGTTGTTGAAGACGGCGAGCAAGACTCTCCTACGGCCCTACCTCAGACCGTAGATAACTCTGCTGTCCCCAAGTCTGGCAGAAAAAAAATACTATGATGCTGGACTTGCAGGGGAAAAGAGGAACTCTACGCGATCCGAGCCGCATAAGGGTGCTAGCCGCATGGAAAAAGCTCATACGGCCACATCTGTTAGCCGCATGAAGAAAACTCATACAGTCACATCTGTCAGCCGCATAGCTTATGCGGCTACAGTCTCCAACCACATGGATGAAGCCTATGCGGTTACTGAAGACAATCGCTTGCAGAAAGCCCATGCGGCCATAATTGCCAATAGCATGCGGCCAGCCTGCACGATCGTGACTCCTACTAATCGCACCAAAGCAACTCATCCGGCAGCTAAGGACAACCGCATGCAGGCAGCCTGCACGGTTTCCAATCCTAGCCGCATAGCGACCGTTCCACGTTCCTCTCGATCAGTCTTCGACCGTCTCTCATACGGTCCTGACCCTGATAGTTATCTGGATGATAAGCCAGACTCTGTGGTATTCAACTTAGACTCTTCTTATTACGCACCCGCAAGTGCTAAAAAGAAGAAGTCTAGGACAGCACGGGCTCATCAAGCCCTGTCAACTATCCCAACCTCTGACTATCGGGCCTTCCCGTTGACCATCACAAGGGCCTTTGATGGGAAGTTGTATAGAACCGCTCGAGTCCAGCCCCCGGCGGCAAAAGGACAAAGTGGTTCCTCTGACCTACGTGAGGCGATCCTCCACAAACGCAAGGAAAGAGAAGGAGCTTCGGTGTGCAAAGAGTCCTCGCTTGGACGTCATTGCACCCAAATCATCGTCAATTGCTGTTACAATAATGCGGCAGCGACGGAAGATCGGCCATCAGTCTTCCAAAGACTACAGCATCCGAGCTCAGAGGACGAGGCACCTCCTGTTGTCTCCTGCAATTCTACTCAGAAAGTCTCCGCCGAGGAGAGAGGGAAGAAGACAAGCATCTCCAGCCCCAAGATATCAACCACTACAGCTAAGAAACTGTCGTCTAAATGGTTGTCCTCCATCGGAGTATTCCAATACACCCGTTCAAAGACGAAATCTGCTGCAGTAGGAAATTCATCATCTACATCGCTGAGGGTCGTGGAAACTGAGGGTAGCACTCCTCCGAACATCCACAACAATCCGATGTTTCAAGGAGACGAGCCCGGGGAAACAACTCTTCTATCCGGTACAATAGACAATAAGGTCCCCGAGGACATCCATGACTCTCAAGACGAAGCAAGCTCTGAAGCTGGGGGTACCGTTCCCTCCGAGTCCGAACCCGAAGAGAACATTCCTACCAACCCCGATGACTTCTCGGGGCATGGGTATGACTCGGAGGGCACATCTTCCACCGTTCCTTCCATCTCTCCTCATGTAAGGACGGTGTTCATGACGGACAGCAATCAAGGTGGTTCTAGCGATTGCCAACGCATCGACACTTTGGAAGTTATACTGCAGGCCTTGGTCAAGTCTGTAGATGAAATCAAAGCCGCTCTTCCAACTCTGTAAGGAGGAACGCTTGGCCAAGCAAGCACGGGTACCGCGGTCAATGTGGACTCGAACTCAGCGGCACCAAATCCGGGCTATAATCCTCCCGAAGTAACAGCCCCTACCGCGACAGATGAGGCCCGAGAAGTAAGAAGAGAGGTCCAGGAGCTCCGAGCCATGTTCCATGCCCGAGAAAATGCTCAAGACCTCAGAATGCGACAACCATACCCTGTCGAATGGAGGGATGTTCCATTCCCACCAAGATATAAGCTGTTCAATGTCAACCCGTATGATGGCAAGACCTCAGCAAGTCGGTACATCACTTACTTCGAGGTCACCACCGACCATCTGCCCCATGATGATGCTATCCTCACGCGATTATTCATTGGGGCATTGGAAGCAGTCGCTTTTGACTGGTATCACAATCTGCCGGACAACTGCATCCACTCCTTCGCCGGCTTCAAGCGCCTGTTCTTGGAGAGATTCTACGAAGTAGGACAGGACGTCACCATGTCCACCCTCATGGACGTCGTCCAAGGGGAGAAGGAGCTGACAAGAAACTACATTGAGCGGTTCTGCCAGACCGCCATGAAGCTGCCCTCCGAAAATCCAGATTCCTCTTTAATTGAAATTTGCCAAAAGAGACTGCTTCCAACGATTAGTCTCTGGATGTGCGAAAGTTAATTCAAAGATTGGATGACGTTCATCATCAGCGCCACAAGCGCCAAAGAACGATTGAAGAAGGCTCGCCAACTGGGATTGCACATCTCGGAAGGAGAAAACAAGGGCAAGCGTCCCAACAACGACAATGGTGGTAGCCCCTCCAACAATCAGAACAGCAAGGGAAAGCAGGCTATGGTGGCCGATACAGCACAAAAACCTGAGCCGAAGCCAGCAGACAAATAATGGCCACATATCACTTACTCCTTCGAAGACGGTCACGTCAAGCCCATCTTGGACATGCTCATACAAGGGGACAGGATTCAGCTTCCTCCACCAAGATGGGAACCACGGCCGGCAGAGATGGAGAATCCAAAGTACTGCCATTATCATCGCTATGTCCATCATCCTACACACGATTGCTACCAGCTGAAACGGTACATCCAAAACCTCATCGATTCGAACGCACTGGCCATCGATTTTGAAGAGGTAACTGTGGCAGCCAATATGGTGTCCGTACAATTCGACAGCTTCCCTCCGATGGAAACTCAAGACGGGGTGGTCCCCATCCCTTTGGCGACAATGGAGATTTCCAATCTTCCACCTCCCCGAGATCAGGCTGCTGGTCTAGTACCCCTTACCACATCACGAAGGAAGGTCATGTGGGTCCATCCAGACTTGGTATCAGAAGTGACTCATCCCACACCATCTTTCATTTGTAAGAAGAAGAGTGGAAAAGTCAGGACCTGCCACACAATCGTGGCAGACAACGAGGAAGCTACAGCCGTCGTCACGCGGTCCGGAGCGCAATCCCAACCTGTGGTTGACAATCCAGCTGAAAATCATCAACCTACTACAACTGATGCTCCGGGACTGGCTCAGCCTTCGACGACCGACAAGCCTAGGCCGAGGGAGACTCGCTTCGACAAATCTCTCCGAAAAGAAGCAGCCCAAGGGCTAGAAAGGCCCTACAACTTTGACATCTTAGCGCAATTGGCTAACACACCGGCCAAGTTGTCGTTGTACGAGCTCCTAAGGCTCTCCAAGGACGTTCGTATTGTATTGAGCGAAGCACTCCAAAATGCCGATGCCTATCTGGCTCAATCCAACCTCACCGGGGAAGACTCACTCGTGGATCTCCAAGACATTGCCTGTACGGGAGCAATGCCCAACATCGTCTTCACTCTGCAGGACATGCTTATCAAAACTAATCTGCACGATCGCCCATTATACTACACAGGATATATCGGCGACGTAAAGGTGGATCGGATGCACATTAATTCTGGCTCTTCCATAAGCATCATCCCGAAGGGTCTGCTACATCATCTTCGTATCCCAATGCATCGCATGACACCTACAAGCACCGCCATCAGCGATTTCAAATCGGGCAGGAGCTACCCAATCGGGAAGATTTGTCTGAAGTGTCAGATTGGCGATCTCCAATCCGAAGTCACCTGCTACGTCATAGATGCAGACACTTCTTACAGCATCCTCTTGGGGCGCCCATGGATACACGATTATATGATCGTGCCTTCTACGCTACACCAGTGCTTCAAATATGTCGACAAACACGGCTTCGTGAGGACAGAATTTGCTGATATCGATCCATTCAAAGGGGTCAAATCTTACTACTCAGACTTCTGCCTGTACAAAAAATCGAAGAAGCATCTTGCTGAAGGAGATGTACAAGCCGGTGCCAAGACAGCCACAGGATCAGAGGAACCTCTAACGATCCACCTCCAAGCTCGTAAACCGGGCAAGTCCGTACCCCTTACTGCCACTCTACGAAAGGACGCGATCAGCCTCTCGGCGCAGGAAGAGTAGATGATAATTCGGCTACCAAGGTCCGGCCAGGTGCCGAGATCCACGACGGGGCCACTGACAATCAGACTACCGAGAGTCGGTCAACCCTAAACGGAGAAGCTCAATCCCTCCGATAGGCCACTGACGATACGCCTTCCCAAGAAGGGTCGTCACCTCGATGCGAGGTCTGACACTTCTAGCGAACCGGCCACTCCTCGCTCCACATCAAATGCCAAATTCGGGGTCGCTAGTCTGCCAACGACTCTACGCTCTGCCCCATCAATTAAACCACTGACAATCAAGCTTCCCAGGTTGTCCTCTCAGTCTTTATTCACACAGGGGGTAGCCGAAGAGGAACCGGAGCTAGCCAAGTATGTGGCTGCCCACACTGATGTTCCCTCCACTGATGATGTAATCCCCTAGAAAAGATACCTTACTTCATCAATAAAGGGTTATCTTTGAACTACACCGAGCTCAATAAGCTACGTACAATGTATGCTATGGAACACGGTATAGGCACTCACCTACACACACAGGTGACAAATATATACACCGCGATCCAGCTTACTCCAGAAGAAGACGCTTACCGAATAATCGAGAGAGGGGACCATCCAATCATCTTCGGCCGGACGAACAACCCGCAAGCCGACCTCGGGTCAGATGCCGAAAGACTGCCTCTATATCTCTATAACCCCCAATCCAAATATTTCATGCAGAAATAGGGGTATGATCTGGAAACGACACCGAGTTTGAACTACGATACTGGACGACGATTGCCTTTGAAGCCGCCAGTCTCGGCGGGCAAACCACGAGACTACTATAGCAAAACTCGATGTAGGATGGGGTATGTAACGCCTACTACGACCCCTGAGAGTTCAGATGAAGAATGCGACTGGCAGTCACATTCTGTAACACCCAGTTTTCCAGATGAGGGTATTTTTAAAATTTTGCATTTAATTGAATTTTATATTTGGAATTTAATATATTATTAAGAATGGTGTGATTTTAATATTATTTAATTGATTGCCATGTATTGTGATTAGCCTAACTTGGTTTGGACCCAACCTAGATTAGTCATAGATAGTCTCAGCTAACCATGGTTAGTGATTATTAGCATTAATTATATTTATTAGAATTAATATGATTTTTAGTGATTTTTAGTGGAATTGATTTTGGGCCTATAGTTGACTTTGACTAGTGTTGACTAGAAGACTAACCTAGTGACTAACCTAGGTTAAGACCCCTTGGTTAGGTTAAGTAAACTTATTTTGACCTACTTTAGTGAAGTTTAAGTCATTGAAACTTGTTTGGAGAGATTTGGAGTTGATTTGACTAATATGGCTTATGACTTCATAAGTCATGATTAATGACTTAGAACTTGGCCCATGGCCCATAACTAGAAGCCATAACCCTAACTAAACCCTAAATGACCAGCCACATAGGGATCCCCACCCTATTTAAACACTTATTCATTAGGGTTGCCTCTTTTTATCATTCCAACACTTGGAGAAAAGAGAGGTATTCTTCCCCCTTCCAAAAATTTCCATTTATTCATTTGATCTCCTTTTTCATCCTAGTCACTTGCATTAGGTTCTAATTTCTGTATATTTTATGATTCTGGAGGTTAATCTCAGCTTTGGGCTTATTTGGAGCATTTGGCCATCAAGAGGAACACCCCCCATTTGGAGCTTTTCCATACAATTTGCACCTATAGGTAAAACTCCTCAAATTGATTTAAATTGTTGTTTTCTTTGCATTTAGGGCTAGATCTAGGAGTTCCCTAGCTGTCCCTAGAATATGGGCACAATTTGTGTCGGTTTTGTGTCCGTATCGGACACGTATCCATTTGATAGGCTAGGTGTTCGATAGAATGCCCCTTAGGAATTTATTTTCGATTTTTGAAAACATAATTACATGGATTGATAGATCTTGGTATGTACATTAAATTTTGTGAAGAGTGTTAGGTATTTTGGTGTCTTGTTGTGTCGGATTCTCGAGTTGGACACGCTGTGCACACACGTACACGGTGTCCTGCTACTCGTGGTCAATAACTCCCGACACAGGACACGTGGACACACCATTTTTGGCGAGAAGCTTGGGGCATCGACTGCCACCATCCTTCCAAAAAATGGGAGCACGTGGTTGCGTGTGCGAGGAGAAATCCTCCTCGCACTGGCCGTACTGGCCGCGCGCGCGCGTTGTGCACGCATGGGTTTTGGCCACTGACACGCACTTTTATTTCAGACACGGGGACACAGGAACGCGGTGCAGGGTGACACGTTTGCAGCCCTATATGGGGCGAACACACGGGCACGAGCACGAGTCGTGTCGTGCCCTGTGTCGCGCGTGGGACACGCGTGCACACGTGCACGATGCAGCCTGTGCACAGAGTGCCTGTGCATGTTTTGAGGCTAGGACACGCCGTGTCCGACTCTAGGGTGACACGAAGAGTCCCTGGGACACGTGCACCTGTGTATGATGTGTTACCAACTTTAAATTTATCAATTTATCATGATTTGGATTCGAAATTGGATTTTTTTTTCTCATTTGACTGATACGAGTATCAGTCGGTATATCCGAATCTCCATTTTCCTGTTTTAAAACTGATGTTTAATGTTAAATAATGTAATTGATATCCATTTTATTATGCCTACATGTATGTACACATCTGAGAAATTAGCTAAACATGTTAAGGTTTGTGGTTGGCATTGTAGAATTGGTTTTTTTCAAATTTAGCTTGGTTGAGTTAACTGCTGTGATACACAAACTGCCCTGTCACTTGCCCACACACAAAAACTATTTTTTTATGTACTTTCATACTGAACAGAGATTAGGAATTGTTAATTGGATTTGTATGTGATTCATGAGTATGTTTTTGAACTATTTTGTTTTGGTTTTATGGCAATACTGTAACTGATATGTTAATAACCAAATTCTTAGTTTTCAAGTTTATGAACTTTGTGTAATGTTAAATATGAGAATTCAATCATGAGTTGCTTTATCTGGGTTTAGATTCATGTAGGACTGAACTGTTAGCAAGGGGGATTTGAATCTGGGCTAGGATTTTGGGGATGTATAAAACTGTCATATTTTACTGAGATTGCAATGGTGTTAATGAGAAGCTATATACACACACAGTACCTATATTGTCATATTTTACTGAGATTGCAATGATGTATGAACTGTCATATTTTTACTGAGATTGCAATGGTGTCCATCTATCAGTCTCCATTACTCTTCTTATCCAGTCATTAACCTATATTGTCCAGTCCCTATCTCCACATGGTAATAGCTAATGGATAAGGATAGGCACAGGGATGGAATGTCTCAATTCCTATATGTTTCAGACCATGGTTGGTTTAAACAACTTATTTCACTGTTCAGTCCCTTGAAATTGTCCACTGCTCTCAGTTTTCAGCCACCATATTGTAGCCTACCATATTTCCTATGTGACAGCCCTTCATGTTGACAGTGCTACTGGCACTATGGTTCAATATCCCTTTTCTACCACACACATTCCTCTCTAACACACTCCACCTTGTCATACACACACATAAGTACCCTCACACCCTCATTCACTAACACCCCTTTGGCACATTTGCCTAATACTCATTCCTTGATAACACACACATGAACACTATAGCCTACACTCATATGCACCCACTCTATGACACTTAACCACTCAACACAACCTATATAACCCATACACACACTTTATGCAGTAACACATTGTTGAACACACATTGCACTGTATCATGCTCATATACACACACACACATTCAACCTTGCCATGACACTATGCATATTTTCCCCTCTCTATCTCACTATATGTATATATAAATATATTATCTAAATGCTTGATATAATAATGTAGCCTATATATATGTGTGTGATAACTGTTGGTCCCTTGACGAACAATCGATAGAAAAAACACGAGTTCAGAAACAATTGTAAAGACAATGTTTCTGGCAACAACACCCTAAAGAAGGTGAAGTTGTTTTACGAGAATCTAAAAAGATTATTTCGTAATATTTCTCGAAGGCAACAGAACCGTATAACTTCTAAAGAGAAGCGACGGTATTCTCGAAGGCAACCGAACCGTATTACTTCTAAAGAGAAGCGACGGTATTCTCGAAGGCAACCGAAAGAGGGAGGAAGAAGAAGAACGGATCTCGCTGGGGTGTAGAACACCGACGCTCAAAGCTATACCCGCAGTACGGATAAGCTCCCAGGAACCAGCAAGTTCAGGAGAACTTCTGGAACGCTCGTAAGTCAATATTTGAGACTTGAACGGGCTTCCTGGACTTAACAGACTCCCTCAACTCTCTTCTTGGTGCATCTTTCAAAGGAGGCCAAGGGGCTCTATTTATAGAGTGGAGTTGAGACTTCACCTCTTCTCCTATCCGATGTGGGACTAAAATACCAATACTCAAAAATAGAGTTTGATATTTTAGATCATCCCACAATCAGCATAGAAGTGTGCCAGTCCACGCCTACCCCCCGAACACTCCCGTGCATGCACGAGACATCCTGGAGTCCGTGTCCGAGTCCGAGTCCGCATCCGCACAACAAAAATTAACTTTCATCCTTGTTGGATTTAATCCTTTTTCCTTCTAGAAAATACTTCCACATGGCACAAACTTGTGCCCCACTACACCTCATGTGCACACCTCAACACAAGCAATGCATTATATTGAGATAATCACCATTTGGTGTAGCCGATGTGGGACTATCTTTTCTAGTCCAAAGGTAAAAACACCAACAATCCCCCACATATCTCAATATATGGGTTGAGCGTTCCCCACAGTGATTGTCCATCATGCATTAGGAGAGATGTCGCTACGACTTGAATCTTCCCGCATAGGTTAAATAACAACATGATACAAGAATGGACTAAGCCTTGAATTCTGCACCATAACTGCAATTCTTCCTACTCACATAATGACATCAACTGTGCTTCTGGCTGCATATTGAAGGCCTTGTGCCAGCCTGGTTTCAGTGTATAATTTTGGGCGTCTACAAGCTTACCCTCAAGAGACGGCCTGATATCTCTTTCCATACACTATAGGTGAGTTCTTTATAAAGAGTCATGGCATGAAGCATTGCGCTTCTTTGCGGTGCTACGCCGCTATGACATGGCTTAAAGCCGAGGCTTTACCCCACCTGGGTACCTCATCGTAGTGTCATACTACTGTAGCATGAGGTCACAAGCCCCTTTGTAGTGCCAAACTACCCAGCATGAAGCCTTGCGCTCCCGTACGGTGTTACGCCGCTATGACATGGCTTGCGAAGCCGAGGCTTTACCCTACCCGGTACCTCTTCGTGGTGTCATGCCACTGTAACATGAGGACATCGTCCTCTTTGTAGTGCTGTCTACCTCTCTTTATTACGATTATCATACAGCATTAGGCTACCTGCCTATTTGCGGTGCTACTCCGCTGTGACTTAGCTTGCAAAGCCGAGGCATTATCCCTACCTGGGAACCTCATGGTGGAGTCACCCCACTGTAGCATGGAGTTTCACTCCTTGTAGTGCTGCTCTACCGTGCTTTCTGTAAAGCACACCAGGCATTCACTCTGCCTGAGAACTCATTAAGGCGTTTAAGCCATCCTTCCCACAGGATCAATTTTCCGCAGAAAATATATAGTAGACAACAGTGGTTATGGGTCCGTAACCCTTCCATGTTCCGCAGAACAAGTACCCACTGTTAACTGATATTATTCTAGTCAATGATCCTCCTTTGAACCAAAAATTAAATGTCTAGTAGATTTCTCTTTGAACCAATAACATAAAATTTTATGGTAGGATTACAATAACACAATATCAGAAAGTCTTCAAGCCCATCTTCCTTGTTGTGTCCTCGACCAGCTGACGCTTGAGACCCTTCGTGAACGGATCCGCCAGGTTTTCCTTACTCCGAACATCGATCACTGCAATGACTCCCCTTTTGATGAGATCGTTCACTGCTCTGTGCTTCAACCGCATAGTCCTCTTCTTCCCGTTGAAGAGTTCATTTGATGCCACTGCTGCTGCCGCCTGGTTGTCACAGTATATCGGAATCGCCAGTATCTGAGCCCCAACCATTGGAAGGTCATATATGAGCTCCCGAAGCCACTCTGCTTCATCTGCAGCAGCGTCCAATGCAAAGAATTCAGATTCCATGGAGGAGCGAGATAACATAGTATGCTTCTTCGACTTCCACGATATAGCAGCTCCACCCATGGCGAACATATATCCACCTGTGGAATATTCGCTCTCCACCTCTGAACACCAGCTAGCATCACTGAAGCCTTCCACTACTGACGGATCTCCGCTGTAGTATAGTGCATATGTCTGAGTCTTCTTGAGATATCTCATAACACGCTTCACAGCTTTCCAATGCATTACGCCTGGATTGCTCGTAAATCGACTCAGCATTCCCACTGCAAAGGCTATGTCAGGCCTTGTGGCAGTAGTAGCGTACATCAAACTTCTGATGACGCTAGCGTACTCCAACTGCCTGATGCTCTCCTTCGAATTTGGCTCCAGTTTCAGATCACTCCTGTACGGTGTATCAATAATAGGAAGATCTTGATACCCGTAGCGAGAGAGCATCTTCTCAATGTAATGAGACTGTGACAGCGCTATTCCAGTGCCTGTCCGGATGATCTTGAGCCCCAAGATTACGTCGGCATCCCCCAAGTCCTTCATACTGAACTTGGTCGAGAGGAATTTCTTTGTCTCTGTGACGCAGCTTAAATCCGTACCTAGGATTAGCATGTCGTCCACGTATAGACAAACGATTACTCCTCTTCCGTCAGCAAACTTCGTATAGACACACTTGTCTGTTTCACTGACCCTGTAGCCATTTGACCTTATCACCTTGTCAAACTTCTCATGCCACATTTTGGGAGCTTGCTTCAAACCATACAGAGACTTCATCAACTTGCAGACTTTGTCTTCCAGACCTCTGACGACAAAACTTTCTGGTTGTTGCATGTAGATCTCTTCGGTCAGCTCGCCATTAAGGAATGCCGTTTTCACATCCATCTGATGTATCACCAGCTTGTGTATTGCTGCTAAAGCAATTAAACATCTGATAGTTGTCATCCGAGCTACTGGAGCATAAGTGTCAAAGTAGTCGATCCCCTGCTTCTGAGCAAATCCTTTGGCCACTAGCCTGGCCTTGAACTTGTCAATGGTTCCATCTGCTTTCATCTTCTTCTTGAAGATCCATTTGCATCCGATGGGTCTTGCTCCTTCTGGTAGGTCGACCAATACCCATGTGTTATTGGAGGTGATTGAGTCAATCTCGTTGTCAATCGCCTCCTTCCAGAATATAGCATCTCTGGTCTTCATCGCCTCATCATAGGTAAGCGGATCTGCTTCCACATGATAGGTGACGAAGTCATCTCCGAAGTCTTTCGGCCTCCTCGCTCGCTTAGTTGACGGCTCAGCGAGTTCTGGTTCAGCTGATGTCTTCTGGACAACAGCTCCATCTTGGACTACCGGTTCGATAAAGACCTCTGTCTGCTTCGCACCCTCATTATTCTCCGGAATGTCCGCGAGAATAATGTTCTTGTGCCTTGCAAACTTTTCTTCAAAATATTCAGCATCGCGAGATTCGATGATATGATTTGACTCGATATCAAGGAATCTCCGAGCATCACTCTTCTCGGCATACCCCAGGAAGATCGCCTTAGTAGTCCTTGTCCCCAGCTTCTGAATCTTCAGATCCGGGAGCTTCACATAAGCCAGGCACCCCCACACTCGAATGACATTCAGGTTGGGTCTGACTTTGAACCAGAGTTCATGAGAAGTTATGTCGAAAGTTGCATATGGCACTCTGTTCAGAATGAAAGTGGCCGTTAATGCAGCTTCTCCCCAATAGCACTTTGGAAGACCCGCAGTCAACAGCATAGAGTTCATCATCTCTGTCAACGTTCTGTTCTTCCTTTCTGCTACTCCGTTGGATTATGGAGAATACGGAGCCGTCGTCTCGTTGATGATTCCATGTTCTTTGCAGAATGATGAGAATTCGTGAGACCTATATTCCCCACCTCGATCACTCCTCAGCCTCTTGAGTTGTTGTCCAGTTTGCCGTTCAGTCTCGGCCCTGAACTCCTTGAACTTCTCGAATGCTTCGTCTTTAGATTTGAGTAAATAGACGAAGGCATACTTGGAGAAGTCGTCTATGAAAGTAATGAAATACTTCATCCCGGCCTTTGTAGAGAATTGTTTGAAGTCACAGATATCTGAGTGAACCAACTCCAGAAGATCTGTGCTTCGATTGACCCTGTGAAAGGGTTTCCTTGTGATCTTCGTCTGAGCACATATCTCACATTTCTCTACCTTACCCCCACACTTGGAGATAAGTCCTAGACTAGACATTTTGTTTATTCACTTACAATGAACATGTCCTAGTCTATTATGCCACAATTCAAGAGAGTAATTCAAACTAGTGATAGTATTAACATTATTATGCTGGGTTACAACAAGCTGAATTTTGTACATTCCTTCAGTCTGAAAAGCTTTCCCGAAGAAAGTACCCTTCTTGGACATCACCATTTGGCCAGCATTGATGTCCATCCTCAAGCCTGCGTTGCAGAGCAGGCTCCCAGAGATCAGGTTCTTTGCGATTGCAGGAACATGCTTCACACCTTAAAGCGTCAGAATGTTCCCCGATGTAAGCTTCAGCTCCACCGTCCCGATCCCCAGTACTTCAGCTTGTGCCTGGTTCGCCATCATGACTTTCTCGGAAGTAGGCTCATAGGAGACGAACCAGTCCTTGTCTGAACAGACATGACATGTCGCGCCAGTGTCTATCCACCAGTCCAAGTCTGCCCCCACAGTTGTAACCTGTGCTATCATGGCAACCTGATTAGTAACCAAAGAAACCTTGTTAGGCTCATCTTGCTCTTTGGGCTTGAACTTGCATTCACTTTTATAGTGATCCTTCTTGCCACAGTTGAAGCAAGTCACATGGGACTTGGACTTCTGTTGCTTGAATCCTGGACCCTTCACTTTCAGATTCGAGAAGTCCTTCTTCTTGTGGTGAGAAGCCGCCTGCTTCCCTTTGTTCTCTCTGGTGGCTTGAACCAGATTTGCCGTTGCTAGTTGCTTGGATAGGGCGTCCAACTTCTGTTGAGAGCGCATTTCGTTCTCAACATGAATCTCACTGAGGTGATTATTCAGGCTAATCTCCATCTTCTTCCTATGCATCCTTGCATAGATGTTGCTCCATCCTGGAGGAAGTTTTGCCACGATCCCTCCAACGACGAACTTGTCGACGAGGGGCATGCTATCATCCTCCAGTTTCTGGCACAGCTTCAGGAACTCTTTCACTTGGGGCAGCATGGTCTTCTCGTCTTCAAAGACCCATTTGTGGTATTTTTCAACCATGAACATCTTCGACCGGGCCTCGTCGTCGTCATACAGCTTCCCCACGGACTCCCAGATCTCTTTGGCAGAAGTCTTCTTTGTGTAGGACTCGGCGAGAGAGTCTTCCATGGAATTCAGGATCAGCAGCCTGCATATGCTGTTATCCTTTTTCCACTTCGTCTGCTTGCTCGTAGCAGCGGCCAGAACAGCAGCAGATCCTATTGCTGGAACGATTGGTTCTTCCTCATCCAACACGTGATCAATATCCACGAGTTGAAGGTTCAGAGTCACCTTTCGCTTCCAGATCTGGAAGTGTTCACCGTCGAATTTCTCCAACTTGTTAAAGCCGGTATCGACAAGCGAAGCACGAGTGTTTTCCATCGAATCGTATAGCTTTGAGATTGTTGGTCCCTTGACGAACAATCGATAGAAAAAACACGAGTTCAGAAACAATTGTAAAGACAATGTTTCTGGCAATAACACCCTAAAGAAGGTGAAGTTGTTTTACGAGAATCTAAAAAGATTATTTCGTAATATTTCTCGAAGGCAACAGAACCGTATAACTTCTAAAGAGAAGCGACGGTATTCTCGAAGGCAACCGAACCGTATTACTTCTAAAGAGAAGCGACGGTATTCTCGAAGGCAACCGAAAGAGGGAGGAAGAAGAAGAACGGATCTCGCTGGGGTGTAGAACACCGGCGCTCAAAGCTATACCCGCAGTACGGATAAGCTCCCAGGAACCAGCAAGTTCAGGAGAACTTCTGGAACGCTCGTAAGTCAATATTTGAGACTTGAACGGGCTTCCTGGACTTAACAGACTCCCTCAACTCTCTTCTTGGTGCATCTTTCAAAGGAGGCCAAGGGGCTCTATTTATAGAGTGGAGTTGAGACTTCACCTCTTCTCCTATCCGATGTGGGACTAAAATACCAATACTCAAAAATAGAGTTTGATATTTTAGATCATCCCACAATCAGCATAGAAGTGTGCCAGTCCACGCCTACCCCCCGAACACTCCCGTGCATGCACGAGACATCCTGGAGTCCGTGTCCGAGTCCGAGTCCGCATCCGCACAACAAAAATTAACTTTTATCCTTGTTGGATTTAATCCTTTTTCCTTCTAGAAAATACTTCCACATGGCACAAACTTGTGCCCCACTACACCTCATGTGCACACCTCAACACAAGCAATGCATTATATTGAGATAATCACCATTTGGTGTAGCCGATGTGGGACTATCTTTTCTAGTCCAAAGGCAAAAACACCAACAATAACTATATTAACTTAGTATAATATACAATATGTGTGAAAATATGATATGACCTATATGGCACATAGCCTATGGTATGTACCCTATGTGATACAGCCTATGTATATGGCTTGAATGCCAGTATGGGTGTGCAGTTGGCTTGTATAGCCTAGAAATTGGGGGTGCTTACTAGAATAGGCTGGTTAGGCCTAGTGGAACTTGTTTGGCTTAGGCTTGACCTAGTTGACTTAGTTTGACTAGTGTAGTTGACTTGGTTTGACCAGAGTTGACTTAGAGTTGACTTGACCTAGATTGACCTAGAATTCATATAGATGCATCATAAAAATCATTTGTCTTATTTTGAACACATTATAACCTGTACTGCTCTGTTTAGGGCCTTGTGACTCCGGTGCAGACATCTGATATTACACTACTCCTTTCAGAGTAGCAGGCGAGTACATTCTCTGATAGTTCTTCCATTTACTTGTCAATTATTGTACTTCAGTTCTAGATAGTTTTATGTGATTCTTACAACACGTATGGATATTTCTGGATTCATGTATGCGACACACATACCATTAGTCTGGCCTCTATTTCTGGAATCACAACTGGCATCATCTTCTGGAATCACTACTGGAACCACCTACTGGAATCACCCTGGAATCTTTTGCTGGTATCATTATGTTTGGCTGGACTCACCCCGATTTCTCGTGTCGTTTTCTAGATTCATTTGTACTTGTGGACGGGGAAATATTGGAATAGGCATGTGAACATACCCAAATACTGGAACCACTCCCTTGGAATTATACTGGAATGATAGCCATCTCATACCCGGCCAGGTGTGTGATGTGCCGTATTACCTACAGCCATTCACATGTCGATTCCGATATTTTAAAATACACTGTTAGAGTATAGGCTGGACTCATCCTGGAATCCTTGATCACTATAACTGGAATCGTGCCTTACTGGATTCATCTTGTATGAGATTCATCCTGTACTGGACTTACATTAGAGTTACACTGGTTTACATTTTCTATCTGGACTTTATATCATATTACCCTGGTTCAGCTAGTTCTATTTTTACAGTCTTCATTGCTATGATTCTTCTCTTGTTTAGTTATTTACTTTCCTTATACTTTATCTGTCTTTCTTACCATCACCTGAATATAAACTGCCATTTTCATCAATACAACTGTCTATAACTGCTTTATAGTTCTCTGTCATTTACTTTGGTTTTCTAGATGAGATGTGCTCGTTCCTGTCCTGACTGGACCTGTTGCAATTTTACAGATGATTGCCCTGAGGATGCATGCCCTACATATTATGGACCCGGAGACGGGATGACTACCTTTGGCCCCGACTCTCAAGAGTGATCAGGATTTAGTTTAGTAGACTAGTATCAGTTTTCATGTTGAACTTGTTATAGAAGTTTTGAGACTTGTGTAGTATTTGAGATTTGTTGAGAGAGTTGTTATTATTTTAGTAGTTGTTCTTCTATTCTTAGCTTAATTTCTCGGTGTTTATCTTATCGTGCTTAGACTGTGATTGAGTTCAATATCTTATACTTGTCCTCCGTTCGGAGTCGATCATGATGAGTATATTATAATTGCGTGAGTTGCTGGTTAGATAGTAACCTAGGACAGCGCTCTACCGTCGACACTGCGGTGTAGGCTGGGCGTCGTTACGTATTCGTACCCTCACAGTGGGTGCAGGTCGTGACACATTTTTAGTGGTGGCCCATGCAGGTCGAGAGTCGCATTAGTGCGATATCGTGGTAGTACGACGACTTAGTTGTACTGCTGCGAGCCTGCGATAGGATTGAGAGATAGGCTTTAACGGAGAGGTACTCAATCACAGTTAAGAAAATTCTGCTTCAATTCATGCCATCTACATATCTTACTGACTTATCTTCTTACAATAAACTATCCTCCTTTGATTTATCGATTCCTGCTCAGTATTGACTTCTTTTTTGATCTACCTTCAGGATGGTGGAGACACGATCACATCGCTCTGGTACAGTAGCCGCTGGAGAGGGGTCTGCCACCTCTCGTCTATTGTAGCAGGCTGTTGAGACTGTAGCACCTTCTGTTCATGATCAGATAGGAGCTGCTGTAGCCATTGGGGGTATGCCTCCACTTGTTCAGAGGACGGCCCCAGTCATTCCTGAGACATTTCAGCAGCAGCATCAGCAGCCACCTGCAGGGACAGTTGACGTCGTTCAGCTTTTGGCTTTCTTCAGGCAGTACATGGAGGGTCAGCAGACCCAGCAGCAGAGGCACACGGTAGAGCTCAGCAGAGGCATTGATCTGGCAGTGACGGTAGTGGAGAGAGTCGTAGCTCAGCCAGCGGCAGCCCCGCAGCCATACCAGCCACGGGTGAAAGGCATCCAGGACTTCCAGAAGATGCACCCGAGAGACTTCAGAGGGACAAAGGGGATCCTGTACGCCGATGAGTGGATCGAGCATATGGAGAAGATCTTTAGGTTGGCTGAGATTCCGACGAGGCTCCAGATAGAGGCAGCGGCCAGTATGATGCAGGATCTGGCCCGTACATGGTACCAGACCGACCCGAGGGTTGGCACAGCAGGACAGACTTGGGCAGCAGTCAAGAAGCTGTTCAAGGAGAAGTTCTTTTCAGACACAGCACTGGGAGCCCTCGAGACCCAGTTCGAGGCCCTAGTTCAGGGGACCCAGTCCGTGGAGGAGTACGCAGGAGAGTTCTGCCGCCTGAGTAGATTTATGGAGGACTTGTCGGAGACGACGAAGGCCCGAAGGTTCCGGAAGGGCTTGGTAAAGGAGGTCAAGTCCTACACCAAAAATGCCCGCAGCGCTACATTTGAGGAGATCCTGGTGGACGCACTAGCTGCAGAGGATGATCTTGAGCTTAGGCTCAAGAGGGGGCAAGACTTCCAGGGTGGTAGCAGCAACGGGGGTCAGGCCAAGAGGCCCCATGTACAGGCTCATTAGGTACAGGCACCAGTGAGAGTGCAGCAGGCACAACATTAGCATAGAGGACAGGACCGCGAGGTGCCGACTTATGCCAACTGCAGGAAGGCAGGGCATGTTTGGGAGTCTTGTAGGAGGAGGCTGAAGGTTTGTCTATTTTATGGGTCTGGTGCTCACAAGATGATAGATTGTCCTGCTGCACCTCCTTATGAGGGAGCTAGGCCACCTGTAGCTCAGCACCAGAGGGGTAGAGCTTTTGCGATGGCGGTCGAGAAGACCGACGCTGCAGGTGATAGGTTAGCAGGTTTGTCCTTTTCATTCTTCCTCCCCACTTCCCTGTATAATTCCATTAGTACCTGCCAGGATATTGTTTATGAATGTTAGATAGTGTAGCTACCCTGTTCGAGACTGTGAAATAACGACCAGTAGGATTGTGTTGCTTCGACCTTGATTTGCTGGGGGTTTGACCTAGGAAGGGTACGATCATCTTAATTTCGGGGACAAAATTTTTCTAAGGGGGGTAGGATTGTAACACCCAGTTTTCCAGATGAGGGTATTTTTAAAATTTTGCATTTAATTGAATTTAATATTTGGAATTTAATATATTATTAAGAATGGTATAATTTTAATATTATTTAATTGATTGCCATGTATTGTGATTAGCCTAACTTGGTTTGGACCCAACCTAGATTAGTCATAGATAGTCTCAGCTAACCATGGTTAGTGATTATTAGCATTAATTATATTTATTAGAATTAATATGATTTTTAGTGGAATTGATTTTGGGCCTATAGTTGACTTTGACTAGTGTTGACTAGAAGACTAACCTAGTGACTAACCTAGGTTAAGACCCCTTGGTTAGGTTAAATAAACATGTTTTGACCTAATTTAGTGAAGTTTAAGTCATTGAAACTTGTTTGGAGAGATTTGGAGTTGATTTGACTAATATGGCTTATGACTTCATAAGTCATGATTAATGACTTAGGACTTGGCCCATGGCCCATAACTAGAAGCCATAACCCTAACTAAACCCTAAATGACCAGCCACATAGGGATCCCCACCCTATTTAAACACTTATTCATTAGGGTTGCCTCTTCTTAACATTCCAACACTTGGAGAAAAGAGAGGTATGCTTTCCCCTTCCAAAAATTCCCATTTATTCATTTGATCTCCTTTTTCATCCTAGTCTCTTGCATTAGGTTCTAATTTCTGTATATTTTATGATTCTGGAGGTTAATCTCAGCATTGGGCTCATTTGGAGCATTTGGCCATCAAGAGAAACACCCCCCATTTGGAGCTTTTCCATACAATTTGCACCTATAGGTAAAACTCCTCAAATTGATTTAAATTGCTGTTTTCTTTGCATTTAGGGCTAGATCTAGGAGTTCCCTAGCTGTCCCTGGAATTTGGGCACAATTCGTATCGGTTTCGTGTCCGTATCGGACACGTATCCATTTGATAGGCTAGGTGTTCGATAGAATGCCCCTTAGGAATTTATTTTCGATTTTTGAAAATATAATTACATGGATTGATAGATATTGGTATGTACATTAAATTTTGTGAAGAGTGTTAGGTATTTTGGTGTCTTGTTGTGTCGGATTCTCGAGTTGGACACGCTGTGCACGCACGTACACGGTGTCCTGCTACTCGGGGTCAATAACTCCCGACACAGGACACGTGGACACGCCATTTTTGGCGAGGAGCTTGGGGCATCGACTGCCACCATCCTCCCAAAAAATGGGAGCATGTGGTTGCGTGTGCAAGGAGAAATCCTCCTCGCACTGGCCTTACTGGCCGCGCGCGCGCTGCGCACGCTTGGGTTTTGGCCACTGACACGCACTTTTATTTCAGACACGGGGACACAGGGACGCGGTGCAGGGTAACACATTTACAACCCTATGTGGGGCAAACACACGGGCACGAGCACGAGTCGTGTCGTGCCCTGTGTCGCGCGTGGGACACGCGTGCACACGTGCACGATGCAGCCTGTGCGCAGAGTGCCTGTGCATATTTTGAGGCTAGGACATGCCGTGTCCGACTCTAGGGTGACACGAAGAGTCCATGGGACACGTGCACCTGTGTATGATGTGTTACCAACTTTAAATTTATCAATTTATCATGATTTGGATTCCAAATTGGATTTTTTTCTCATTTGACTGATACGAGTATCAGTCTGTATATCCGAATATCCATTTTCCTGTTTTAAAACTGATGTTTAATGTTAAATAATGTAATTGATATCCATTTTATTATGCCTACATGTATGTACACATCTGAGAAATTAGCTAAATATGTTAAGGTTTGTGGTTGGCATTGTAGAATTGGTTTTTTCAAATTTAGCTTGGTTGAGTTAACTGCTGTGATACACAAACTGCCCTGTCACTTACCCACACACAAAAACTGATTTTTTTATGTACTTTCATACTGAACAGAGATTAGGAATTTTTAATTGGTTTTGTATGTGATTCATGAGTATGTTTTTGAACTATTTTGTTTTGGTTTTATGGCAATACTGTAACTGATATGTTAATAACCAAATTCTTAGTTTTCAAGTTTATGAACTTTGTGTAATGTTAAATATGAGAATTCAATCATGAGTTGCTTTAACTGGGTTTAGATTCATATAGGACTGAACTGTTAGCAAGGGGGATTTGAATCTGGGCTGGGATTTTGGGGATGTATAAAACTGTCATATTTTACTGAGATTGCAATGGTGTTAATGAGAAGCTATATACACACACACACAGTACCTATATTGTCATATTTTACTGAGATTGCAATGATGTATGAACTGTCATATTTTTACTGAGATTGCAATGGTGTCCATGTATCAGTCTCCATTACTCTTCTTATCCAGTCATTAACCTATATTGTCCAGTCCCTATCTCCACATGGTAATAGCTAATGGATAAGGATAGGCTCAGGGATGGAATGTCTCAATTCCTATATGTTTCAGACCATGGTTGGTTTAAACAACTTATTTTACTATTCAATCCCTTGAAATTGTCCACTGTTCTCAGTTTTCAGCCACCATGTTGTAGCCTACCATATTTCCTATGTGACAGCCCTTCATGTTGACAGTGCTACTGGCACTATGGTTCAATATCCCTTTTCCACCACACACATTCCTCTCTAACACACTCCACCTTGTCATACACACACATAAGTACCCTCATTCACTAACACCCCCTTGGCACATTTGCCTAACACTCATTCCATGATAACACACACATGAACACTATAGCCTACACTCATATGCACCCACTCTATGACACTTAACCACTCAACACAACCTATATAACCCATACACACACTTTATGCAGTAACACATTGTTGAACACGCATTGTACTGTATCATGCTCATATACACACACGCACATTCAACCTTGCCATGATACTATGCATATTTTCCCCTCTCCATCTCACTATATGTATATATAAATATATTATCTAAATGCTTGATATAATAATGTAGCCTATATATATGTGTGTGATAACTATATTAACTTAGTATAATATATAATATGTGTGAAAATGTGATATGGCCTATATGGCACATAGCCTATGGGATGTACCCTATGTGATACAGCCTATGTATATGGCTTGAATGCCAGTATGGGTGTGCAGTTGGCTTGTATAGCCTAGAAATTGGGTGTGCTTGCTAGAATAGGCTGGTTAGGCCTAGTGGAACTTGTTTGGCTTAGGCTTGACCTAGTTGACTTAGTTTGACTAGTGTAGTCGACTTGGTTTGACCAGAGTTGACTTAGAGTTGACTTGACCTAGATTGACCTAGAATTCATGTAGATGCATCATAAAAATCATTTGTCTTATTTTGAACACATTATAACCTGTACTGCTCTGTTTAGGGCCTTGTGACTCCGGTGCAGACATCTGATATTACACTACTCCTTTCAGAGTAGCAGGCGAGTACATTCTCTGATAGTTCTTCCATTTACTTGTCAATTACTGTACTTCAGTTCTAGATAGTTTTATGTGATTCTTACAACATGTATGGATATTTCTGGATTCATGTATGCGACACACATACCATTAGTCTGGCCTCTATGTCTGGAATCACTACTGGCATCATCTTCTGGAATCACTACTGGAACCACCTACTGGAATCACCCTGGAATCTTTTGCTGGTATCATTATGTTTGGCTGGACTCACCCCGATTTCTCGTGTCGTTTTCTGGATTCACTTGTACTTGTGGGCGGGGAAATATTGGAATAGGCATGTGAACATACCCAAATACTGGAACCACTCCCTTAGAATTATACTGGAATGATAGCCATCTCACACCCGGCTAGGTGTGTGATGTGCCGTATTACCTACAGCCGTTTACATGTCGATTCCGATATTTTAAAATACACTGTTAGAGTATAGGCTGGACTCACCCTGGAATCCTTAATCACTATAACTGGAATCGTCCCTTACTGGATTCATCTTGTATGAGATTCATCCTGTACTGGACTTACATTGGAGTTACACTGGTTTATATTTTCTGTCTGGACTTTATATCATATTACCCTGGTTCAGCTAGTTCTATTTTTACAGTCTTCATTGCTATGATTCTTCTCTTGTTTAGTTATTTACTTTCCTTGTACTTTATCTGTCTTTCTTACCATCACCTGAATATAAACTGCCATTTTCATCAATACAACTGTCTATAACTGCTTTATAGTTCTCTGTCATTTACTTGGGTTTTCTAGATGAGACGTGCTCGTTCCTGTCCTGACTGGTCCTTTTGAAATTTTACAGATGATTGCCCTGAGGATGCATGCCCTACATATTATGGACCCGGAGACGGGATGACTACCTTTGGCCCCGACTCTCAGGAGTGATCGGGATTTAGTTTAGTAGACTAGTATCAGTTTCCATGTTGAACTTGTTATAGAAGTTTTGAGACTTGTGTAGTATTTGAGATTTGTTTAGAGAGTTGTTATTATTTTAGTAGTTGTTCTTCTATTCTTAGTTTAATTTCTCGGTGTTTATCTTATCGTGCTTAGACTGTGATTGAGTTCAATATCTTATATTTGTCCTCCGTTCGGAGTCGATCATGATGAGTACATTATAATTGCGTGAGTTGCTGGTTAGATAGTAACCTAGGACAGCGCTCTACCGCCGACACTGCGGCGTAGGCTGGGCGTCGTTACGTATTCGTACCCTCACAGTGGGTGCGGGTCGTGACACATTCAACCGGGTCACCAACTTCGGACTCGGATACCAGCATCGGAGATGTGTTCAGACAAGTCATGACAGACAACATGGCTTTCGTCGACGCTTACGAAGAAGACGAAGGCATCCCCGAAATCCTCGAGCTAGAGCCGTGGGCCCAACAATTGGACGCACAATAGAAAAAGCGGTTCGAACAGAGAGAACCTCCTACTGAAGATGAAGTCATACAGGTTGACCTCGGCAGCAAATCTTCTCCAAAACCAATTTTCATCAGTAAAAGCCTAGCAGACGAAGAGCGGGAGTCGCTGCTAGAACTTGTCAGAGAATACATTGATGTGTTCGCCTGGAGCTATGAAGATATGCCAGGGTTATATCCCGACATTGCTCTTCACAAACTCAACATTCGGCCGGATGCGAAGCCAGTCAAACAACAACAGCGACGCTTCCACCCGGGCATCATGGACGCGATCGAAGCCGAAGTCAACAAACTGATAACCAGCGGTTTCATTCGTGAGGAACAACATCCCGATTGGGTCGCCAATATAGTGCCCGTCCTCAAGAAGAATGGGAAGATTCGAATCTGCATCGACTTCCGCAATCTGAACGAGGCATGCCCCAAAGATGAGTTCCCCCTCCCTATCACGGACATCATGATTGACAATACCTGCGGTTTTGAACGTATGTCATTTATGGATGCCTTCTCGGGGTACAACCAAATCAAGATGTCTCCTGACGACGAAAAGCATACGTCATTCCGAACACCGATTGGCACATACTGCTACACAGTTATACCTTTCGGTTTAAATAATGCTGGCGCCACATATCAAAGAGCCATGAGCATCATCTTCAGAGACCACTTACGCAAGATAGTGGAGTGCTATGTTGACGATTTAGCCGTTAAGAGTCGCCACAAGGGAGACCATCTGCAGGATCTAAAGACGGTATTCGACCTAATGTGAGCGCACAATTTGAAAATGAACCCTACGAAGTCCTTTCTGGGCGTATCCAGCGGGAAGTTCTTGGGCTTCATCATCACGACACAAGGTATCCATGTAGACCCGAAGAAAACAAAGGCAATCATGGAGATGGGTCCCCCGAGAAACCTTCGCGAACTCAGAGGCCTCCAAGGGAGGCTAGCTTATATCAGGAGGTTCATTTCTAACCTCTCCGGGCGATGCCGACCATTCACGCATCTCATGAAGAAAGGAGTCTCATTTGTATGGGACGAGGAATGTCAGCGTGCTTTCGACAGCATCAAAAAATATTTGTCAAATCCTCCAGTTTTGGTGGCCCCGGTTCCTGGAAAACCATTCCTGCTCTATGTACGAGCAATGGAACATTCCCTCGGGGCTCTGCTCGCACAAAACAACGATACAGGCCATGAGCAAGCCATATATTACCTCAGTCGAATGATAATTGGGCCAGAGCACTGGTACACCGCTGTGGAGAAGGAATGCCTCGCCCTGGTGTTCGCCATTCAGAAAACGCGACACTATGTCACCAGACAAACGATACATGTGATCTCACGAGTCAACCCTCTCAGGGTCCTCATGACTAAACCAGGGGCACTCAGCTCTCGACTCGCTACATGAGCAATATTGCAGTCCCCTTATCATATGATCTTCGTCCTCCAAAAGGCAGTCAAAGGTCAAGCCCTGGCAGACTTCTTAGCAGCCCACCCAGGCTCGGAGTCCTCCAGGATATATGAAGAGATCCCAGATGTCATCGACTCGCATGCAACCTCTCACGATAATATATGGCGAATGTTCTTCGACGGTGCTTCGAGGACCGGACCTAAAGGCAATATAGTCGTCGGAGTCGGGGTAGTGCTAATCTCCCCTTCCAGATTGGTGATTAACCGTGCTTACTCCCTCACCGAGCCCTGCTCTAACAATGTGGTCGAGTACAATGCTCTGGTCATTGGCCTTCAACTCGCAAGAGAGCTAGGGGTAGAATACCTTGAAGCATTCGAAGCATGGGGAATGGATATCATTGGTCCAATCACCCCACCTTCCTCCCGAGGACATCGCTTCATACTTGCGATCACTGATTACTTCTCCAAATGGGCGGAGGCTATCCCACTCGCAGAAGTCAATACTTCAAACGTGATCAGCTTCCTTAAGCATCACGTCATCTACCGCTTTGGACTGCCCCGAAGGATCATCCATGATAATGGTCCGCAGTTTGCAAGCCACGCTTTCTATCGGTTTTGCGATAAGCACCGTATTCAGAATATTGCTTCGACACCGTACAACCCGGCAGCGAACGGGTTGGCAGAGGCATTCAATAAAACAATCATCAAACTCCTCAAGAAGTTTGTTTTCTCCAACAAGCGCGACTGGAACGATAAGCTCGGCGAATGCTTATGGGCTTATCGCACCACAGTTCGAACAGCCACCGGGAATACACCATTCTCTCTAGTATACGGGAGTGAGGCAGTTCTCCCATTAGAGACTCAAATACCCTCACTCCGTGTTGCCCTCACGTATCAATTGACGACGGATGACAACTACCGACGTCGACTACAAGAGTTGGAGGCCTTAGATGAAAAGCGCCTCCTAGCATAGCAAAGGATCGAGCTATACCAAGCATGCATCTAGGAGCCTTCAATAAGAATGTCAAATTCAGAACATTCCATGTGGGCGATCTTGTTCTGGCAGTCCGGAGGCCAACGGTCATGACACACAAGACCGCCGGCAAGTTCCAGCCAAAATGGGTAGGTCCATTTGTCATCGAGGCCGTGTTCTCCAACGGTGCTTACCGCCTCGCTAAGCAAAACGGAGACTTGCTCATGTTGCCCGTCAACGGCAAGTTCCTGAAGAAATATTATGTCTAAACAATATTTTCCAGATTATTGAGTCATGTACCCGCTGGTACCGCTGAACTCACCCTCACAATTTTTAAGATTATTGAGTCATGTACCCGCTGGTAACGCTGAACTCGCCTTCACAATTTTCCAGGTCATCGAGTCATGTGCCCGCTGGTACCGCTGAACTCACGCTCACCATTCTCCAGATTCCCGAGTCATGTACCCGCTGGTACCGCTGAACTCACACCCACAATATTCCAGATTTTCGAGTCGTGTACCCTCTTATACCGCTGAACTCATGTCCTTCTTCCACAAAGATATCCCGAATTACCAAGTCATGTGCCCGCTGGTACCTCTGAACTTACACTTTGATTTCAACATTCATGGATTGTCGAGTTATGTACCCGTTGGTACCCCTGAACTTACATTACGGTCACTCTTTTGAAAGAAAGTCATGTATAACCGTACCGCTGAACTTTCTTCCTACAAGAGATCCTCCCTCATGATCCACTAACTCACTTCCAGTGCACAAAAAGGGTAACGGGTCCACAAACTTCTAAGACGGCCATATCCTCATTACCTCTGAGTCGTCCCATTTCCACCAAAAACAAATTACCCCTTACATAGAACTTCCATGTCCTCATTACCTCTGAGTCGTTCTATGTGCCCTCCTTCATTGATCCCACTCATGTCATGTCCTCATTACTCTGAATGGGAAGGCTCCGTCGAAGAAACCTTCATACTTGCCATGTCCTCATTACCTCTGAGTAAGTATGATGATCCCCCTTCGACCTATTACCTGTACCCACAACCGGAGTACGCCAAGGATAATGGGTCCACAAATGTCCCCTGTTGACCACAAATATCCTCTGTTGACCACAAATATCCTCTGTTGACCACCAATACCCTCCGTCGAGTTCACTCCTGCCATATACTCATTACCTCTGAGTAGGAAGACTCTACGTTTAAAAAACTTTCCTACTTGCCATGTCCTCGTTACCTCTGAGCAAGTATGTCGGTTCCCCTTCATCCTATTATCCGTATCCTAAACCAGGATACGCCAAGGATAATAGGTCCACAAATATCCCTTGCTAAGCTTCTTAGCATAAATCTACCATTTAATCATGCCCCAGGAGCCCAGCTACTCTACGGCATTCCTTTTCCCAATACCAAGAGCACCCATGACCACTTTGCCATGGCTGCTTCAAGTTGTTGGCCCATTGGTCATATGGTCAACCTGATTTTAATAATTGATCAAAACTCTGTCTGGATATACGAAGCTTGTTGGGACATCTCAGCTCCTTGGACATAAGCAAGATTGGATATTCACTTCGTTAAAGACTGAAGATCTGTTTGCCTACTTGAGTCTGTATTTCCTATGCAATGTAATTTTCTTTTTATTTTGAGTCTAGGAATACATTGTACACGGAGTCGTACTGACAAATAGGCTATTCCCAAAACAGTTCAAAATGTTTTTTAAAATGACCTATCAAATTGTTTACAAAAAGGTTTTCAAAAAGGTTTTCAAAAATCACCAAAACCTATTTTAAAAACCCTAACCTAACCCTGACAGAACTCGGCCAGAGTTCGGCCAGAGTTCGGCCAGAGTTCGGTTGGTGGCCGTTTTGATTTTGAATTCTCTGGAACTTGGTCCTCCTGCAGTTGCGGATTTGACCGAGATTTGCTCATCGAGTTCTGTCCGAATTCTGCCCGAATTCTGACAGAGTTCTCCCTTTGGAAATCCTATAAATAGAGAAGTATTTCGATCATTTCAATTCACTCATTCACTTTCAATCTTCTCTCTATCTAAAAAGCTTTCTGCCTTCCAAAGAGTTTTCTAGAGCTTTCATTTTCAGATCCCAAGCCAGTTACAATCCTCTAGTCGATTTGCCAGTGCGGTACGGTCTAGAAGTTTCTAAGAGATTGTAATCAGAAGGCTTGATTGAAGAATACCTCTTCACATTTAAAGTTGGACGAGTTCTTCGTATCAAAGCTCGCATTGTAGAAGTTGTAAGGACTTCGTAAGAAAACTTGCGGTTTTTCCTATAGTGGATTCAAACTGGTAGCAAGAGTTCTACCGACTGGATTAGTCCTCAACAGAGGGATACCAGTATACATCGCTGTCTTTGCGTTTGCTTTCTGAACTCTGCCTTTACTTTATTTTCATCTGTGATTATATACTGTGATTGTGTTGCTAACTTTTTAATTAGCATTATTCCGCTGCCAACTCTATTCACCCCCCCTTTAGAGTATTACGCTTTACTATATCGTTCCTACAATTGGTATCAGAGCGGGTGTTACAGGTAAAGCAAGGTAAAAGTGCTATTATTTATTCATTATTTATTAGATCACAGCACATCACATGGCTACTATGAAATTCACAAGTGAAGGTCAGGCCACAAACAGACCTCCTCTGTTTGATGGTACTAACTACACTTATTGGAAAACACGGATGAGTTTCTTCTTAAAGTCTCTTGATTTTGACTATTGGGCTATTGTTCTTGATGGCTATCAGAAGCCACCTCGTATAAATGTCGAGGGTGTTTTAGTTGAAAAACCCCAAAACAGTTATACAGAGGAAGAAAAAAAAAAGGCCAGTCTTGACGTACGTGCCATTAATGCTCTTTTTTGTGCCTTAGACAGAACAGAATTTAACAGGGTATCTACATGCACAACGGCAAATGGTGTATGAAAGCTTCTCGAAGTTACACATGAAGGCACGACTCAAGTCAAGGAGTCAAAAGTCAGCAGACTTACTCAAGAGTACGAGGCGTTCAAAATGAAGCCAAATGAAACAGTCACACAAATGTTCGAGAGGTTCTTGGATATTGTAAACCCTTTGTCCTCCTTAGGTAAAGAATACAATAACCACGAAAAGATTCGCAAACTCCTACGAGCTCTCACCAAGAACTGGATTCCGAAGGCTACAGCTATCATTGAAGGAAACGACCTCACCACAATGTCACTTGAAGTACTCATGGGTAAGCTACTCACTCATGAACTGGATCTACAAGATTTTAAAGAGCCTGCACCAAAGGAGAAGACTATCGCCCTCAAGGCTCAGCACAGAAAAGCTGCTGAAGATGACTCAGACAGCAGTGGATCTGACGCTGAAGATCAAGCTCTCCTAGCAAGGAAGTTCAAAAGATTCATGAGACATGAGAAGAGAGTCAAAGAGAACAACAGCAATAACTGGTACCAAGAAGATGCTGTCTGCTATGGCGGCAAGAAGAAGGGACATATGAAGAAGGACTGTCCCATCAACTCATCATCGAACAAGAAGAACAACAGGTATGAAAAAGGCAACCTGAAGAGATCAACATCCCGGAAATATGCCAACACCAGCATATGGCATGAGAGTGAAGCTAGCGACTCAGAAGATGAACATTCAGAGGACGCTGCAAACATCTGCTTCATGGCAATCGATCAGGTACCTACTGAACCTGTAGAAACATATGATGACTTTACCTTTGAGCAATTAGGAGATGCCTTCAGTGACCTGATGCTTGACTACAGGAAACTGCATAGTAAATATCAGACCGCTAAGAAGGTACTCAAAGAGTACAAAGGAGAAATAGGAAGACTTACCGACCTACTAGCTGAGGTTAGAACTAGTGTTAGTGAGTCTGGTGAGCTTTTCTCTATAAAGCTCTTATTACACGAGACTAAACAGTCATCTGAAGAGAAAGATAAGATTATAGACCAATTGAGAGAAGATCTTTCAAAAGAAAAGAAAAGTCTTCAATCTGCACAAATCAGAATGGAATCACTCACCTCTGATTATACTAAGTTATATGACACTTCCAAAAGGTTGGAAATTAGGTTAGGAAAACAGCCTGAGCCTGCTGCTTCCTATCCTAACACGTGTCACTTACCGAAAATTCGGAACATTCCCAAGCCAAATACTGTCAGACCAAACCATATAAAACCTTTACCCCAAAAGGTTAAGCCCAAACATGATCATAGGTATACATTCTTCTATACTAGAAAACCTAAACCTACCAACCATGCACATCACTCTGCTTTCAACACTCAACATGCACAATGTCATTATTGTGGCCTTATTGGTCATATTTCATCTGCATGTAGAATGAGAATGCTAGTTGATTTAAATGTTTATGCTTGGATACCTAAAGCTAACAATTCAGGACCCTACAAGAAATGGGTACCAAGAGTTTCATCTGCAAACTGTTTTGTAGGTGGAACACCCTTCACATGGTAGAAGCAAATGGATCCTCGACAGCGGTTGCTCGCGGCATATGACCGGTGACGCTACCCTATTTGCAACACTGTCGAAGAAAAAGAAGGAAGGCTATGTTTCCTTCGGCAATAATTTAAAAGGGTATATTATTGGTATCGGTGATGTTGGTAAATCTCCCTATCCCGTGATTAAAGATGTCTGTCTGGTTACCGAGTTGAAATATAATCTGCTCAGCATAAGTCATCTAGCTGATCATGGTTATGGTATCAACTTTGGCAAAGACAAATGTACTATAGTTGATAGCTCAACTGGTAGTACTATCTTTGAAGGAATCAGGGAAGACAATATATATGTTTTCTATCTATTGGAAGAAGCTAACATTTCAGGTAGATGCTTAATGGCCAAAAGTGATGAGAGTCATTTATGGCATATGAGACTCGGTCATGCAAACATGGATACAATTTCAAGATTATCCACAAAGAAGTTAGTACGCGGTTTACCGGACATAACATTCAAGAAGGATTCGGTATGCAGCCAATGCGAAAAGAACAAGACTACCAGATCCACATTCAAGTCTGTAAACGCAGTATGTACTACTAGACCTCTACAATTGCTACACATAGATTTATTCGGTCCTAGCAGAGTTGCTAGCCTCGGAGGTAAATTATATGCATTTGTAATTGTAGATGATTTTTCTAGATACACGTGGGTATATTTCTTGAAACGCAAGAATGACGCATTATCCGAATTTGTCGCCTTTTACAAGAAAGTACAGAATAAAAAAGGTTACATGATCACTCGTATTAGAAGCGATCATGGAGGCGAATTCGAGAATGCTGATTTCGAGCAATTTTGTGACACACACGATTTTATACACGAGTTCTCCTGCCCTAGAACTCCACAACAAAATGGAGTTGTGGAACGTAAGAACAGAACTCTAACCGAAATGGCCAGAGTAATGTTAAATCAATTTAGCCTACCCAAATACTTCTGGGCTGAAGCTGTCAATACAGCTTGCTTTGTGCTCAATAGAGTTCTAATTCGATCCAAATCGAAGAAGACTCCTTTTGAGTTATGGTTTGATAGAATTCCTTCAGTTTCGTATTTTAAGATATTTGGCTGTAAGTGCTTTATTCTTTATACTAAAGACAATTTGGGAAAGTTTGACGAAAAGGCCGATGAAGGTATATTTTTAGGTTATGCGGCCAAGAGCAAAGGATACAGAGTCTTCAACAAACGTACCATGATCATCGAAGAGTCAATCAACGTCACTTTTGATGAAATGAACCAAATGACACTCGATGACAGTGATGAAGATCTGCCCACATCAAGCTCAACATCAGCTGAACCTGAACCAAGCTCTGCACTAGCTGAACCCCCTAAAGGAGATCCAGGAACCAGCTACCTACAGAGTCTACCGAAAAGGTTAAAATTCACAGCTGATCATCCACAAGATTTGGTAATTGGTGACATTACCAAAGGAGTAAGCACTCGATCATCCAGTAGAGATATTATTTCTAGTGTTGCATTTATTTCACAGCTAGAACCTAAATCTATTGATGAAGCATGTAGTGATAGTTTCTGGATAGATGCCATGCAAGAGGAATTGAACCAATTCGAACGGAATCAAGTTTGGGAACTTGTTCCCAAGCCTATTGATCATCCGGTCATTGGCACCCGTTGGGTATTCCGAAACAAACTGAATGAGGATGGTTTAGTAACTCGTAACAAGGCTCGACTCGTAGCTCAAGGATACAATCAAGAAGAGGGTATCGACTACGATGAGACTTATGCACCAGTTGCGAGATTAGAATCCATTCGTATGTTATGTGCATTTACATGTTTTCATGATTTCAAACTTTTTCAAATGGATGTAAAAAGTGCTTTTCTAAATGGTTTTATAAAAGAAGAAGTTTTTGTAGCACAACCTCCGGGTTTCACGGATTTCAAAAATCCTGACCATGTTTTCAAGTTGAAGAAAGCCTTATACGGTTTGAAACAAGCCCCTCGTGCTTGGTATGATCGTCTAAGCTCTTTTCTACTTGACAACGGTTTTACAAAAGGAAAGGTTGACACTACACTTTTTATTAAATCTTTTAATGGCAAGCTGCTTTTAATTCAGATCTATGTTGATGATATCATATTTGGATCCACTGATGAATCTCTTTGTCAAGAATTCTCTAAGTGTATGCAGAATGAGTTTGAGATGAGCATGATGGGAGAGCTGAAATTCTTTCTCGGATTGCAAATCAAACAAACCGACAATGGGACGTTCATTAATCAAGCCAAGTACACAAAAGATTTGCTAAAGAAGTTTGATCTGGACAATGTCAAACCTATTGGCACTCCGATGGCAACTTCAACAAAGCTTGATTCTGACGAACAAGGCAAGCCAGTCGACACACGTAAGTATCGAGGTATGATTGGTAGTTTACTTTACTTAACTGCTAGTCGTCCAGATATAATGTTTAGTGTTTGCTTGTGTGCACGTTTTCAAGCTAACCCAAAGGAATCACATCTGTCCGCAGTTAAGCGTATCTTCCGATACCTTAAAGGCACTTCTTCTGTCGGCTTGTGGTATCCCAAATCCAAATCCTTTGACCTTATTGGTTATTCGGATGCAGATTTTGCTGGATGCAAGGTTGATAGAAAAAGTACTAGCGGTACATGTCATTTCTTAGGTAAGGCTCTAGTCTCTTGGTTTAGTAAAAAGCAAAATTCTGTAGCCTTATCAACAACAGAGGCTGAGTACATCGCCGCAGGACGTTGTTGTGCTCAGATTTTGTGGATGAAACAAACCTTAGAAGACTTTGATTTATTTTACACACATATTCCCATTTTCTGTGATAACACTAGCACCATTAATTTGACTAAGAATCCTGTATGTCACTCTCGTACTAAATATATCAAGATTCGGCATCATTTTCTTAGAGATCATCATCAAAATGGAGATATAAACCTTGTATACATAGATACTGATAATCAATTAGCTGACATCTTCACTAAACCTCTAGCGGAAGATCGCTTCAATTATTTACGTCGAGAATTAGAAATTTTGGACGTCAATAATATTAATTGATTTTATTTTATGTTTTTATATCATTATGCAAAAACTGTGTTAGAGACAAGCTAATAAAGAGTCTGTCTGTCACCACAACTACGGTTGAAGCGAAGCGGTATTTAAGAGTTCCCCGGTGAACCTCTGCCAGCTGGGACAGTACTCCTACAGCTAATCTGAGACAGCTGCTGTGTAACGATATTTAACTCATAAAATATTATTAATTATGTTATTTGAAAGCTAAAATAACTAATCTTTGAATTAAATATTTGAAACGAGTCAATGAAAAAGAAGTAGCTAAATCAACTTGAAAGAACCCTAGGCGAATTCGGCCAGAACTCTGACCGAATTCGGCCCGAGTTCGGTTGAGGGTATCTGCGTATATATCCAGAACCCGAGAGCTCCTTCTCTTCCATTGCTTCCATATTTCCAGCCCGAAAACCCTCCAAACCCTAGGTATTCACCAACCCATTGCTCCCTATCTACTTGGTGAAATCCTTCCAAACTTTGGAATCGTGCGGAGATCATCCTTCTCTACAACATATCTAATCTTTGTGAGGTATAACTCTCTCCTTCTCCACTTTCAAATTTGTGCTTATTTATTTTAATGGCACCTAGATTTAATCCGTCTAAGAGGAAGAAGACTACTCCTAGTGAGGAAGGGTCCTCTTCGAATCCTCACACGGATTCTTTGTTTTCGCCAGTCCAAAAGAGCGACGGTGCTTTCGATGGGTTTTTTCTTTCAAACCCTCGATCAAGCTTTATTATGGTACGGTGACTTTTCCACCCGATCCATATACAGCGGCGCTCCGGTTAAATGGACGATATTTCCTGACCATCGTCACTTATTTGAGGCATTAGGGTTACATTTGCTTGTTAAACTGTGCTTCCTAATTGCTACTAATGCCATTAGATTGTTCTATTGCAATCTCGTAGTTAACACTTTTGACGTGAGCACACGTGTTGGAGGCATAGATATTGAGTTCAATGATGTCCTCCTAGCGGAGATTCTTGGGATTCCCAATGAAGGTGAACCGCTAGTTGATATCACGAAATTCGAGTTCCCCGAAGGCACTACACTCACGAGTTTCAAAACGGAACTTTGTGCACCTGACAGAGTACGTTCTGGAAAGTTTAAGGCTAACAACCTTAACTTGTTCAACTACGAATTGCATCGCATCATCTACTCTACTCTACTTCCTAAATCCACTTCCAAGGATGATGTGACTTCGCTTGAGCTGTCCGCTATGTATCATCTTATCAAGGGGATTCCTTTTTCCGTCCCCAAGACTATTATTCAGATGATGGGACGTTGTCGTGCAAGAGATCGAAATCTCTCTTACGCGATGATTCTCCCTCGTATCTTTCAGCGCTTCGACATCGATCTATCGACTTGTACTCAGGACTCTGAGCCCAAGTTACTCCAGCTTTCTCGTCGCAGCCGGACTGCTTCAGCTCCACCTCCTGCTCCTCCTACTGCACCATCTCCACCACATCAGCCGTATGCCATGACTTTTGAGGGCATACATCAGCACCTATCTGCTTTGCACGTCTCGATGACGGACATGGCTCGCGAGCGAGAGTTCCGCGATGTCACCCGTTACCAGGCGATGGCAAACTCCTTGGCCGATCTGCGTTTTGCACAGACTGGTCACTCTGCCGCTTCCATCCCTCGAGATCCAGCTTTTTCGGGTTACCGCTGTGAGGATGAGGCTGTCCATGCCTACTTCCAGCCCGGTAACGCCTATGATTGGTATCGTGCTCCTCGAGATTATGTTGGCGAGTTCTATGCTGGCGCCCCTACTCATCCTACTGGCGCTGGTACTTCTGGTGCTGGTACTTCCGGTCATGCTGGCCGTGCTGCTGATGATTTTGATGAGGATAGTGATGATGAGATCTGATCTGATTACTAGTGATATTCTACTGTATACTTGGAAATGCTCCGACATTCCAAGTTTTTATCATTTTTATTAGTACTTTGTAGTTTGCTATCAGTATTTCTTTTATCTTCATGGACATGTTTTTGATGTTTCATTTATGACATCTCAGTTTATTTCAGCATTTTGTTTAACACTATCTCTTTTTACTGCTTCTTCATTACAAACTGCCTGTGAAATAGCATGCCTGAGATTTCTTTTATGTTTTGATGCAAATACATGCCTGCGATGATAATTTGTAGCAACTTTACATGCCTGTGATAAAAATCTCTAAATTCTTATACTATATTTCTTCTATTTTCTCGCTATTTGTTACTTATGCATTCATTGCGGGGGAGTCTTCTGCATTTAATGCGGGGGAGCCTTCTCTTGTGCAATTATTTTGCTAAGTGACAAAGGGGGAGAAAATTAAAAATGATCTAACATTTTTTTGAGTTATATACAGGTTATGAACAATTTCTACTTTTTGATATTTTTTTGTACAAGCTTGAACTAGCTTAATGTTATATCATTCATAGTTTGTCAATTATCAAAATGGGGGAGATTGTTGGCCCATTAGTCATATGGTCAACCTGATTTTAATAATTGATCAAAACTCTGTCTGGATATACGAAGCTTGTTGGGACATCTCAGCTCCTTGGACATAAGCAAGATTGGATATTCACTTCGTTCAAGACTGAAGATCTGTTTGCCTACTTGAGTCTGTATTTTCTATGCAATATAATTTTCTTTTTATTTTGAGTCTAGGAATACATTGTACACCGATTCGTACTGGCAAATAGGCTATTCCCAAAACAGTTCAAAATGTTTTTTAAAATGACCTATCAAATTGTTTACAAAAAGGTTTTCAAAAAGGTTTTCAAAAATCACCAAAACCTATTTTAAAAACCCTAACCTAACCCTGACAGAACTCGGCCAGAGTTCGGCCAGAGTTCGGTTGGTGGCCGTTTTGATTTTGAATTCTCTGGAACTTGGTCCTCCTGCAGTTGCGGATTTGACCGAGATTTGCTCATCGAGTTCTGCCCGAATTCTGCCCGAATTCTGACAGAGTTCTCCCTTTGGAAATCCTATAAATAGAGAAGTATTTCGATCATTTTAATTCACTTATTCACTTTCAATCTTCTCTCTATCTAAAAAGCTTTTTGCCTTCCAAAGAGTTTTCTAGAGCTTTCATTTTCAGATCCCAAGCCAGTTACAATCCTCTAGTCGATTTGCCAGTGCGGTACGGTCTAGAAGTTTCTGAGAGATTGTAATCAGAAGGCTTGATTGAAGAATACCACTTCACATTTGAAGTTGGACGAGTTCTTCGTATCAAAGCTCGCGTTGTAGAAGTTGCAAGGACTTCGTAAGAAAACTTGCGGTTTTTCCTATAGTGGATTCAAACTGGTAGCAAGAGTTCTACCGACTGGATTAGTCCTCAACAGAGGGATACCAGTATACATCGCTGTCTTTGCGTTTGCTTTCTGAACTCTGCCTTTACTTTATTTTCATCTGTGATTATATACTGTGATTGTGTTGCTAACTTTTTAATTAGCATTATTCCGCTGCCAACTCTATTCACCCCCCCCTTTAGAGTATTACGCTTTACTATATCGTTCCTACACAAGTATCCTGACCAAAACTTGTTATCTGTACCTAAAACCAAGGTATGCCACGGGTAACAGGTCCACAAATATATCCCCTATGCGGGAGAGAACATCGCCACAATATCACAGGCGCAGCAGGCAATACAAATGAAGGGTAGAATTGAAAGCACTCTTTATTTGAAGGAAGAAAAAAAAGTATTACATATTTCGGGATCATGTCCCTTTCAAAAAAAACAACAAAAAAAAAACAAAACAAGAAGAAAAGACCGACTACAGCTCAGCATTACACAATTCCAGGAGTCGGTTTCTCACTGAGGTGGTCCCCCGCTCAATTCGTTGCCGAGCACGACGCTCGGCCTCCTGGAGTAACCGCTCCTCATTGTCGAAGCCCAGGAGTGCCTGACAGTCATCTTCCAATTTCTTCAGGGCAGTCTCCAGGTCAGTCGAAGCTTGAGTAACCCTGTCAGCCTCCTGAACAATTAGCCCCCTGTCATTGCGGGCAGCCTCGAGTTCAGACTCCAAGAAAGTCAACTTCTTCTGAAGTGGAAGGAGCTGCTCCCGCGTCTCAGTAATCTCACGAGAGACAGACTCCTCCCGAGCCGTGACGTTTTCATTCGCGTAACTCAATTGATCATACCGGTCTGATAAGTCGCTGAGATCCTTCAGTATGGCCGGTCTGGTCTTATCCCGAGCAGCTCTGGTCCTCTCTATAACAGTGATAAGAGAATCCCGCTCCTCGTTTATAACAGCAGACAGATCAGCCTGCCGCAATACTCGAAGCTCGGCCACCAGCCGATCAGCCTCCAACAATTTCGCCTCCAGAAGCGAAGCCATCCCTGCATCACCAGGAAGATCCCTAAGGATATTTACTTGACCCTGGGCGCATTGTCGGGCCAAGGTGAAGGAGGTCCCTCTTTCCACAGCAGCCTCGATTCCCCTATTCAAATGACGATGAAAACTGGCAACCACGTCCTGTAACGCATCGTCCAGAACTTCAGCAGAGGATGGCGTCAGGGGAAGCAAGGACGGCAACGTCGGAGAAGTAACGCTAGAGCTTGCCACCGGAGGAACGGAGTCTGAGTAGCACGATGCATGAATGGCGACCAACTCGTCCTCCGCTGCCCGGAGAGCTTGGATACTCGGTAGGGCAGAAAGGTCGATTCTCGGAGCCACCGGAGCATAGGATGACGTAGGGACCATCGTTCCCTGCCCCGACTGCCCCGGTAACTGGCCCGCTAAACTCGAACCCCCAGAAGGCCCATCAAGACAAGTCGGACGGTGAGGAGGGACACCCCTCTCCACCAGTGCCACTTCGGCCGGGTTTGTCTCAACAATGTCTATCCCCGGAACTGGAGAGGCAGGACCTGTATGCCCAGAATAACAATCAATCGACGTAACCCGAAGGACGTGATGATAGAGCAGATAGGCTTTCTCATAGGTTAAGATTCGGGTAATCTTACCAGGGGAGGGGCATGAAGGCTGCAGCTCATCCACAACTGGCATGGTCCCCTCACCCGCGATCCCCGAGTTAAACTCAGTCACGTCCTCTGTCCCCGTCACCTTGAAGGGGGATACAGATTGACTTGCGTCATCTTGAAAAGGAGCAGGCTCACGGGAGTCCCCGTTATCCTGGGTCACCACCTCGACATCTTGAAACTCTTCGTCTTCTCCTGACACCTAAAAGAGGGAACGAAGACAATTAGAATTGAAGCTCGAAGGGAAGAAGGAAGAAGGAATCGAGAGCGGTTTTGTTACCTCTGACGCAGGGTTGACTTCTTGTCCACTTTCTTTTATGGCTAGCGGGCGATGCCTAGTCGCAACCAGCTTCTGGGACCGAGAAACACCGCCAACAGGAGAAACTTGCCTGCTACGTTTCGGAGTAGGACCAGACGCAACGAGGGACTGATCCCCCAACATCTCATCTGACAAAATAGGCGGCTGACCCACCTCTGCGTCTGCCATTGGAAGGATAGAGTCACCTCTATCATGTTCGTTGCCTTCAACACCCTCAGCAGCGAAATCCGAGTCTGGTACTTCGGCTCTTGTCCTTCTTTTCTTGGCCCCTTGAGAGCCCTCCTCCAGACCTGTACCAACAATAAAACTGGTACCTAGCTTAAAACCGACCGGGGGTTTGTTCGCCATGACATGATACAAAGCTGCCATATATAAGATCTCCACTGACTCCTTAATGGCAGGGACTGAGAAAATGGTACGAGTATGGAATGAATCATAATATTGCCAAGCCCTGATACCATCAAGAAGGCTACCTTCATAACCCAGACAAGAACTGGGGCTGTCTAGACAAAGTTGGCTGTATCCAAACTGTCGGGCAAACCTGCTAGGCAGATAAGGCTCCAGAAAGACAGTATTACGGTTACGATAGACCAGATGTGCGGGACGGATGTTACGCAGCCATAGGAGCAGATGGCCATCCAGAAGATGAGGGGGCGCAATACCGTCAAGATGTACAGCCTCTATGTCCCTGGCAGTAAAGCGAGGGACGGATACGAAAATATGATACTTATCTGCCCTTGCCAATGCCATCCGGTAAGCCCGCATGGTCTCGCATTCCCAAGGCTCGTCAAGATAGCGGAAGATAAATGCGTCATCATCAGTCACACCGTCTTCAGAGCCCGGCCTCATCAAAGACGGGTAATGTATCAGCAGCCACCCCATCAAATAGTTATAAGGCAACTCAGTTCGTTCAAAATCCTTGGTCACGTCGCGAGCAATGACTTTGGATGTGAAGGTACGAAGGCCACGGTATATACTGCACACCATGGCCGGGAGGAGAGCTAGCCTGATTCGCAAAACTAACTTCACAGCCGGAAGGATGAAGTTACGACTAATTCTCTCAATAGAACCGGCTCCTCCCGAGACTACACAATTTCGTAGCCCGATCATCAAAAATCCCGCCAGAAGCGCTTTCTTGGACAGCTCTTGAGTATCCTGGTAAAAGTAACCAAAAGTGTCAGTCTTGCTCCCGAATCTATCACTGGTAGTGGCCACTCTCCTAGCCGACGACACCAAGTCCTTAATCGCTTCCTGAGATCGAGGACGACGAGAGGTAACTTGACCTGAGGCATCTGTCGGGAAGAGATAGTGCACCCAGTCCTTGGTGTGGAGAGCATTCCCTTCCGAGTTACTATCCTTTCGGGTTATCTGATGACATGTGCTATAATGGCACAATATCTCTTGGTAAAGAGCCACGAAGCCAGGATACCGTCGTTCCAAATCTTCGAGTTCCTCATTAGTGGGAGTATACGCTTCAAAAGCTTCGTCCCCCCAAGGAAGCTTGGAAACTGCGTGCATTTCATGGAGCGGGAGTCCTATTTCCCCTACAGGTGTGTAAAAAGTCCCCGTACGGCAATTATACATCTCCAGCAGAGACATAAACAGCTTCTTGTTTATGGACAAGCCATGACTGGTGCCTCGGATAGCGTGGTAAAGGCCAATCTCACACAAGAAGGCCTCATACTTCTGCAAGATCCAAGTAGACAAATTGGTCCACGAGGGAATAAGGTGTACCCAACCAGTAAACGTCAACCGGCTAACGGGATAGGAGCCCTTCCGAGCAAGTTGATTTATAAAAGTATCGGCGGTAGAAAATATGAAGTTAGGGCCCGCCACATTCAGGAAAGAACCTGGGACCAACCCTGTCACGGAACAGCTAGTATGCACCTTGCGGGCAGTCACGGACTTCAGATTGTTATTAAAATGGATGTTCCCCACGAACATCCCACTTCTGGTAGGGGTTAAAGTCCCCTCCATCTTCCGGTCCAATGGGAGCATATTGAACCAAGATAATGGGAAGTGTCGCTCCATCTGGGGGATGCGGATCGCCATCCCGTTAGAGACAAAACTCCAATTCTCCGACATCTCCAGAACATGATTGTTCTCCACGGTCAAGGCGTCTCCAAAAAAGAACGCAGGCTTCAAATACTCTCCTTCAAATTTCCCGGAGTTCATTATAGCATTAAGGAAATGGAAAGACTGATTCTTGATGGCATTCAATCTAGCCAGAGGCTCAACGGTCGGAAACTGGTCAGTCATATGCTGAACAATATGGTCGTACCTATAGCCGAGAGCAGCTTGGGCGCTATCCACCAAGAGTTCTCCAGCAGCGTTAACCGGCAGATTCACTGAAGAAAAGACAGAAAAAGGTAGGTTAAATGGGTGGATAAAGAGAGCTGATTGGGTGCTTTCAAGCCTCATACGGCTCAAAAAAAGATCCATGTGGCTCCATGAAGCCTTATGCAGCTCCGAAGTCTTATGCGGCTCCAAAAAGCCTCATGCGGCTCAAGCTCAGAAGAATACTTATGCGGCTCCGTACGATAAAAGTCTATGCGGTTTAGCGTCGCTTATGCGGCTTCGCCGACGAAGCGCGTATGCAGACACGGTGGATTTCTTATGCGGCTCGCAGCTCAGCCGTAGGGCGAACATGCGATTTGCAAAGACTCGTGTATAAAGTATGCGACATAGCCATGGCAGTTAGGGTTCTTTAACTCATACATTGTCCTTACCAGTAATGAGGGGGTGAACGTCAGGATGAACATCAAGTATGACGACCGGCGGAGTAGCAGCTGCAGTCGAGGCGGAAGTAGAGGCTGTCTTCTTGCCCTTTGCTGCCACGGTCTTCTTGGGAGCCATTAATTATCGAAGAGGGGAAGGGCAATCGAGATAGGGAAGATTCGTGGAAAAATAATAAAAGTAAAGAAGCCCTTTCTCTCTTCAAACTCCCCCTATTTATAGGAGGACGGGAGAAGGAGGACACATGGACCAATGACCTCCTCATAAAAAGCGAAACCGACTCCTCGGGTTTCGTCTCCAAGATTCGCCAAGGGCGTAAAATCTGAAAGATTTAATGAGCTGACCCTTGGGATTCCCCCCTACAAAACGGTACTGAAGTGAATTTGAGGCAATTAAAGACCCGCACACGTGGCGAGAAGCTATGCGGCTGAACAGTCCTATGCAGATGAGACACTCCTGCGGCTGAACAATCTATGCGGCCAAGATCTCTATGCGGTCAGGGTTTCATATCCGGCCAGAAGAATACGACCATACTTTTTATTCAAAGTATTTTAATTTTGTAAATTAAAAACTTTGAAGGGGGTCTTGCAGAAGCATGGAAAATATTAAAGAAAATGACCCATGTGACTAAAAGAACCCCATGCGGCTCAGAAAGCCCATACGGCTCAAAGAGTCATGCGGCATAAGGGACTATACGGCCCAAGACATCCCATGCGGCCAAAAGAACCCCATGCGGCTCAGAAAGCCCATGCGACTCAAAGAGTCATGCGGTATAAGGGACTATACGGCCCAAGACATCCCATGCGGCTCCAAAGACACGTGGCAGGATAGTCCTCTTCTCTGCCCCCTCGTATTAATTGTTTGACGGCTGACAACTCTGAAAAAGTGACAGCCCTGACACAAAAAGAAGAAATTATGACTCTATCGTAATGACAGACTTCTAGGGAAGAGAGAGAGATCTCTGACATAAATCCCCCAAGAGCCAAAAAAAGGCCACGTGGCCTTGCCACGTGGGCGTTCATATGCGGCTCGAGCAAAGACTTCCCATGCGGTTCAGAATGAAGCCGTCCTATGCGGCTCAGGCCGAGACAGCCTCATACGGCTCAAGCAAAGACTTCTCATGCAGTTCAGAATGAATCCGTCCTATATGGCTCAGGCCAAGACAGCCTCATGCGGCTCGAGCAAAGACTTCTCATGCGGTTCAAGAGGACCATTTCCATGCGGCTTAGGCAGATGTATCCCTATGCGGCTCACAATGATTACCTCCCTGTGGTTCGAAGGCTCAAGGGTGGGCCACTACCCAGGCAGCCCTGACACGTGGCCCTAACCATATACGGCCCAAAATCATATGCGGCTCACTCGTCATATGGTTCAGATCCCCACAGTGGCTCCTAGGACACGTGTCCTAAGCCGATCAATTTCTCAGATTTACTGCAATCAAAGATTGGGTCAAATCCCCATAATCTGGGACACGTGGCAGGAGAATAAATTTAATTTATTCGCAGACATCAGAAGATCATTATGAGAAAGATTTATTCTAAACAGCATTAATTGCTGATGGGATGGTTCGAATTCGTCACAATCAAAAAACGAACGGCCTAGATTGACCAATCCACAGGTCGCCGCCATCTCCAAGATGTAATCATTGGCAACCCTAATGATCACATCCCACTATTATAAATAGCAAGGTGCCATTCCCTTGTGAGAATATACACTATCAGAGAGAGATACGCATATACAGAGAGACTCCCCCAATAATCAGAGAGAAAATATATATAGAGAGAGAGGAGCCATAAGAGTAATAGAGGGAGAGCAACAAGGGCATTTCTTCATCAACGCCAACTATCTCTTCACAGGAGCCAAGGCTGCATACCGATCGTCCAAGGAGTAAGGCAGGGCTGTCGTCGCCTTCCCGAGCCTCTATCGTCACCCCCAGAATCTAAAATGAACAATTGTACTTAGACTGTTGTACCTAGGTTTTCGTTCCTAGGCTTTCTTTGTACAAACGAGTTTGTAACGTGAAGTAAAAGTTCGGTCCTCCGATAATTGTTCTGTTCTTTTATATTTCATGACAAACACCCTCATCCTCCTAACAACCAAAGAACCAACCAACCAACAATCTTCAAGGGATCTTCTCATCCAGACAGCCTCTTAATCGGTGACCCCAGAATCCCATCAAAGGCGCTAGAGAGCCATAGCAAGGTTGATTCGTCGTCAGATCGTCAACGAAGTAAAGGAGCCACTGCAGCACTCGATCTCCACCGTCATACTTTCCCAGAAATATCTTATTCCTGTACTTAGATAGCACTACTAAGAGGCCGGTGACCTCATGTTGCAGTGGTGTGACACCAACGAAAGGTACCTAGAAAGGGTAAAGCCTCGTCTTCACCATCTATGTGACTGCGACGTAACACCGCAAGGCACCAAAAAGCTTCATGCTGGGTTGGTTGGCACTACAAAGAGGCTGGGCCTCATGCTAAATTGGTATAATACCATGATGCAGTATAGCCTCAGCCTTGGGCTATGTCATAGCAGCATGGTACCGTAAGGAAGCGAAAGGCTTCATGCCAAGACTCTTTAAAAGAACTCACCTATAGTGTATAGAAAGAGATATAGGCCGTCTCTTGAGGAAAAATTTGTAGACACCCAATATACATACACCAAAACCAGGTGGGCACAGGGCCTCTAATGTGCAGCCGAAAGCACAGTTGATGTCTGTCACACATGTCCCAAAGTACATAGGACTATGAACGCAAGCATGCCAGCTAATATGATCTAGGGTAAGTTCCCAATTTAATAGACTTATGCTAGATGCACTATGCTGAAGAAGTGTACTAAACCTACGCTATCACAACTATATCTCAATCCATATATAAGTAAATAAAACAAGAATGAACGAGATGTAATATAGTCGGTCGCCCTATAATGCACATGTTCGAGCAAACTCGAGAACAAAATAAATTTGCAAAGCTAAGCCAATAAGTAGAGTATATGATGATAAGCAATATATAAAACACGAAAGAATGATGAAATAATACTACAAGCAGTACTTGAAGCATGAAGACACAAACAAACCATCTATCTATCTATCGATAAGTGCCCCATAATAAATTGGAGAGATCACCAGCGCCTCAAAGGGACGTAACAAGATACAGAAGGAACATGTCATAAAATGAACTAAATAAATATAAACATGAAATAAATAGGTCAAATCACAATGCGGTCCAGTATCCCATTATTGAAGTAGCAAACCACCCTACAACCAAATAAGTACAAGAGGTGGAATACTTTTCAATGATAAGACCCTTTCCCATGCCATAATATGAACTGAATGAATATTCTAAATCACCACATGGTCCACTATCTCATCGTCGAAACAGTAAACCACACCCACAACCAAACAAGGACAATGTGTGGCCCACTATTCTGTAACAAGACATTATCCCATTCTATGGTTCAGGATATGTACAACATCTCACCATCCTATGTGAATGCATATTAAAAATAATGTTGGACATATCGGTAGGTGATAAGGATATAGCAATGAATCACATGTCGGTGTCGGATCACGAGCCGATGCTATAAACTATTAGCCACGAGCCAAACAGGCAACTATGAAACTATGAGGCTCATGACGCCATAGTCTCCTCCAGAGATTAAGCAGTCCAAAGGGGCTATCCCATACGCATATTAGTAATCTTCCCCGCCCATGAATGGTACAAGTCATATCCATGACGCGAACAACCCCGCCAATGTTATTTTAGAAAAATAATATTTAAATCCCCAAAATATATAATTTTATTTCTGAAAAATAAACATTAATTTCTGAATATATTTTATATATACAAATTTTAGGAAAAAATGAGTCCAACACAAACTAGTTCATAAATCACACAACTATGCCATACGGGGTTTCGATTTGGAAAGCGAATTGACATAAAATATATTCTAGAGGTAATCAGAATAAACTAGAGAAAATATGATTTTCCATCTCAATTAATCAGATTTAAATCATATTAAGCTCTCATGAAGTTTAGAGATCAAGTAGTCGGGTTACGGTGGACTTTTCGGTGTCCGAAAAACTAGTATCATGGAAACGATGCCATAAAAGCATTAAATACTTAAAAATATGAACAAGGAACATTAATAGATGATTAAGAGTGATTCTAGAGACATTATAAAATATTTTTTCAAGATCAAACGGGTTTGAAAGTCGTCAGAAAGATACTCGCACCAAAATTGGTCAAATCTGGAGCAACTTTAGTGTAATGGATGCCACGGCCAAACCAAGTGAAAAGGTGTGAGTTAGCAATTGGACATCAAAGTAGACACATAGGGCTATCTATTAGTTTTTGTTTTAGGAGAAATAGATGAGAAAAAGTAAATGAAACCTATCGAAGAAGATGACCAACCTGCTGGTTCGTACAGAATTATGCTACTAGATTTTGCTGACTTGTAGGGCTATTTTGGTATACTAGAAGGGGTTTTGGATGTGTTAGGTTTGATATGATTTTAGAGGGTCGCTTTAGAATTGGAACGAATAATTGTGAAGCATCACGGGAGGTCAGGAATCCTATGAATTCACACAAAAGAGGAATATGTAAGAAAAAATGATTTGTCATTATAACTTGTCAAGCAAAATAAACTTAGAATGGTTATACCATTCATTCAACTAGTCAAAAGAGTCTCATTCCCATATTTCTCTCCACCACATAGATACTAATATATGTTTATAGATATCCTAATAATAGGAGCTCATATCGTAATATAATACTAAAAATACTCTAATATACCTGTAGATATCTTAATAATCGAAACTCTAAATAACCATATAATACTAAAAATATAAATTAAGGTTGCAAATCCTTGTTATAAATCTCATTTGATTCTCCTTTCAAGCTGCATACCATTGCAAGCATAACCTTTTTCTATTTATTTTCTTCCTCTAACACCATTAATCATGAATAATATTAAGGTGCTTTTCACAATACTAATAATCTCTATGGTAGCAGTGATGTCACTTGTGGAGGCGAGAGAAGACTATTGCAGCTGCATACACCAATGTGTTAAAGAAAATTTGTTCCATGTGCCAAATCCTAAATATATCTGTTCTACGCATTACGACATCATGTACGGGAGACCTACTTATAATGGAGATGTCTATTGTGGAGTACAATCGGCTTCTCCAAGGAAAGAGGAGAAAGATTCTACGAAAAATGCGCCTAGAAGCAAGAATTAACTATATTTTACCCTCTTATCTTCTTTAATATCCATTGTAATTACTACTATTATTTCTTATTCTTTCTTCCGATTTATCTACTGGGATCACATGTTTGTTTTAACTAATTCTACTAATCCCATTTACATCTTGGGAAGGAATTGTTTGGACTACAAGATCAAATTGGATTATTGCAAAACAACTACTTGGGTCTCAATGAAATTTGATTATAGTATCCCAATACTTTATTTTATTAAACTTTGAACATTAGAAATGTGACATTCACTCAGTGGTTGGTACTAAATTATTTTGTATTCGAAGTTCAAGATGAGTGAAAAATAAGTCAACAATACCCTAGGAGTCAAGTCACCTGATGATCCCTTGTGATTCGAATTGAAGACCTCCATATCCTACCAAAGATATGACATAGATTTTTAGTAAGGATAACGTTAAGAGTAAATGTCCTAACGACAATTATGAAAGTTGTTGTTTTATGTTTTATGTTTTATGTTTTGTGTTTTATGTAAGAAAGACATTATTTCATGGCTAGACAGATCAAATGGGGCAGCCTACATAACAACATGACACGACTGCAAATTCCCAAGGAAACATTGGTAAATTTCCTCATCTCTTCCTATAAGAAGAGATACAATAGCATCTCATGCATATGTGTCTTGGTTGAAGCCAAGGAAATAATATGCAAAATAAATAAAAGAATCTAGGTTACTAAAATATTAAGATGAGATCACTAATTAGGAGATACAACTATTTTTGTGGCAGAAAAGAAAAGGTGAAAGAATTCTTTTTTCGGGAAATTTAGAAACACGTTACATCTCAAAATTGATTAAAAATTTATTGGAATACAAAATCTTGAGCTAAGTTGAGATTCTACAGAGATAAGGGGATTGAGGTCGACTATGCGCGTGGTTCCTTTACTCCGTTCACGATTTGACAAACGTTCAGAATTCTCTCGATGCATACCAGCGTTGTTGGGAAGAGAATTCTCCAAAAGTAGAGTTCAGACTAGTAAAATTTAAATAAGCACGTAATAAAGATATATGTAATACTGATGCTATGTCATTATTATTTAGAAATATTTACTAGAAAATGGTTAGAACGAAATTTAATAGTTTGATAAATCAAAATGGAATATATATTTGGTTTAACAGAAAAATAAAAATAAATATTGGGGAGTGGTGTTACATCCTACCCACCTCATAATCATTTTGTACTCGAATTTAAAAACAACTAAAATTTGAATCACATTCACTTTATCAAAAAAAATCCTTATCATTAAATTACTTCCATTTTATAGATCTATAAGTCCCCAAAGTCATGGATTTGTGCTGCACAAAATATTACTTCCTTGATCACTAGTTGGCACGTCTCACAAAGCTGCAATTCCATATTCCTAAAAGATGTTTCCTTCACACTCGCCATTTTAGTTCTTGTCCTTGGTTTCCTTTTCTTTATCGTCAAATAATGAATCAACCGATAATCTAAAATAATGTTTTGATCTTTCGAGTAATCAATATTTGGTTACGTAATATACTAATTTCACGTCCTTAACTCTCACATGCTAGATTCAAGTACTTTAGTATTTAGCTGTAAAAACAACTATCTCATCTTCCAACAAATTTTATCTTTAAGAGTGAAATCCTCGATAGTCTGATTATATGTATTCAACCACAGCAAATTCTAGAACCAAGCAATTCGAAAGATCCCACAAAGCTCGATATCTTCTTTCTCTTATAGTCTTTCTACCTCACCTCAGGATTATAATCTTAAGAAGAGTTCTACATAGTCCATCATTCGAATCCTTCATTGATTACCTCAGGGATCTCATCTTTATTAAGCTATAGCTTTGAAACAAGGAATCAATCATGACCTGAAGTTTTGTTCACGTCCTTCACCCACTCATTTATATCAAAGTGGTCCTCATCTTTTTGTTTACAACTACATATTAGTCCATATAAAGGCGTACAATATCGTCAATACTTAGCTACTTACAATTACTAAAGCTTATCCCTCCAAAATTTTAAGCATAATATTTATATTCGTCCATTGCAATTTTAGCAACATCCATATCGTTCCTCTATCTTGGATATAACGACATCAACTACCATTTCTCAACAATTCCCCATGTCTAAGATAATTTTTCTTGTTGTTATTTGCCTTAAATACCAGTAGTATTGTAATCTACTTTTTCATGTAATCCTCTACGAATATTGCCTATCATAATATTTTCAAGTAAAGAAACTATCCATGACACCCCCTCTAGACAACACTTAATTAGTGCTATAGAAAGTCATTAATGACACTTTTCGAGTGTCGTTAGAACACTTATATGTTGTAGTAGGACAACTTGGCAATTACGTATAGAATAAAATAAAGGAAAATATATTTTGCTATTTTGATGCCTTTTGCTCTTCTCAAGTATTGAAAAATTTATAGATTATTGAGTTATGTGAAACATACGTGCATATATACTATTGAGAATTAATAAAAAAATTAGCCTAGTATAAGAACTTCTTTCAGTCGAAAACCAAAGAAGTTTGAATTATAAAGATACTTTGAGTAGCAAATGTTTAGATGTGTAGCCCAATTTGACTACCCTCAAAAGGAAGGACAACAAATTTTGACTACCCTCAAATGGAAGGGCAACAAATTATCCCCGCCAATGAGGTTTTACTGTTTTAAAAAAATGAGAACAAAAAGCTTTTGATAACATCCTCTTAACTCCCCCCAAAGGTTGTCCCAAATTGATCTGTCTATCAAATTTTTTGCTTGTGAAACAACTATTACCAAACAAACTTTCACGTTGCTTTTCATTAAAAAAAAGAAGAAAAAGCAAATTAACCCAAGATAAGCAATCCATAATCCATCCTATATGTGCTCCCCCTAAGAATGATAATTCAAATTTCTAGTGCTTTATAAATCCTTCTCTTGTCTTGTTTTTACCATGTTGTTTATTAAGTACATAAAAGGACATTTTAAATCTAGAGGCAATCCTATGAATTCACACAAAAGAGGAATATGTAAGAAAAAATTGAGTTGTCATTATAACTTGTCAAGCGAAATAAACTTAAGAATGGTTATACCATTCATTCAACTAGTCAAAAGAGTATCATTCCCATATTTCTCTCCACCTCATAGATACTAATATATGGTAGTAGATATCCTAATAATAGGAGCTCATATCGTAATATAATACTAAAAATACTCTAATATACCGATAGATATCCTAATAATCGAAACTCAATATAACCATATAATACTAAAAATATAAATTAAGGTTGCAAATCCTTGTTATAAATCTCATTTGATTCTCCTTTCAAGTTGCATTCCATTACAAGCATAACCTTTTTCTATTTATTTTCTTCCTCTAACACTATCAATCATGAATAATATTAAGGTGCTTTTCACAATACTAATAATCTCTATGGTAGCAGTGATGTTACTTGTGGAGGCAAGAGAAGATTATTGCAGCTGCATACACTAATGTGTTAAGGAAAATTTGTTCCATGTGCCGAATCCTAAATATATATTTTCTACTCATTACAACATCATGTACGGAAGACCTGCTTATGGAGATGTATATTGTGGCGTACAATCGGTTTTTCCAAGGAAAGAGGGGAAAGATTCTACGAAAAATGCTACTAGAAGCAAGAATTAACTATATTTTACCCTCTTATCTTCTTCAACATCCATTGTAATTACTACTATTATTTCTTATTCCTTCTTCCCGTTTATCTAATGGGATCACATGTTTGTTTTAACTAATTCTACTAATCCCATTTACATCTTGGGAAGGAATTGTGTGGACTACAAGATCAAATCAGATTATTGGAAAAAAACTACTTGGGTCTCAATGAAATTTGATTATAGTATCCCAATACTTTATTTTATTAAACTTTAAACATTGGAAATGCGACATTCATTCAATGGTTGGTACTAAATTATTTTGTATAAAAAAATCAAGAGGAGTGAAAAACAATTCAAGAACACCCTAGGAGTCAAGTCACTTGATGATCCATTGTGTTTCGAATTGAAGACCTCCACATCCTACCAAAGATATGACAAAGATTTTTAGTAAGGATAACATTAAGAGTGAATGTCCCAACACTACAAGAATATGGGCTTTTCTTGACGGTGATTTCCCGTCAAGAAATGGGTATCTTGACAGTTGCGGATCCGTCAACTAGGCCGGAGTCAAGAAAAGACCCCCTTTTCTTGACGGTCGTTGACAGGACTTTTCTTGACGGTTTTTGGGCGTCATGTTAAGTAATTTTCTTGACTATTTTTAGCCATCAAGATAGCAGTTTTTAGAAACCGTTAACATAGGCAAAAACTTTTCTTGACTCCGGCCTAGATGACGGCCTTTGGCAGTCAAGAAAAGCATTTGTTTTGACGGACAAAACTCGTCATGAAAAGCAGTAATTCACGACTATTATACAACATGATATGAATTAAAGTTGACGTTTGACAACCGTCAAGAGAAGCTATCCAAAGTACCGTCAAAAGAAGCATGCCAAAATTTCGTCAAGAATTATATAATATCAATCAACCACACATAATATCAATCCAGAAGCTACACACATCAAATTACTATAAAATCCAAATTTCCTATTAACAAACTGTATTGTTCATACAACAAAAACTTCCAACACACATCCCACCACATGTATTCTTCACTTGTCCAACCACAACATAATCCAACCACAAAGTACACATATCACACATCTATTGTTTTAATACCACTTAAACATCCAAAATACAAACATCCATCACTTGTCACCATAAAATGGAATCCAACCATAAAAAATGAAACTAAAAAGTAGCAAATCAGACCGGAGCTCATCCCTCCCACATTCACAGCATTCTCCTATTCACAGCATGCATGCACCTATATTTTTTAGCAAGTTCCTGAGAGAACAAGAACAAAAATTATCAATATACTTCCCTACATGTTCTTATATAGATATTTAACTCACTATTAAAGAATTATCAATACATGAGTTTGACTTTGTTGCTGCACACACAAGAACTCGAGACAATTTGAATCACTTGACAAGAATCTGAAGGCTATCCATACTGAAACTATAACAGAAATATGTATCAATCATGAAAGGAATCTGAATGCTAGCTAAATTATCAATCAAGTAAAGTTTCTCGTTGATAATTAGATATCGATTCAGTTTGCAGTACAAAAAATAAATATGCGTAAAGATGCATATAGGTATCATGGAAATGTCTTGATACAAACATGTATCAAATTGGTATCAATCATACTGAAACTATAACACAAATAGGTATCAATAATGAAAAGAATATGAAGGTTAGCTAAATTATCAATCATGTAAAGTTTCTCGTTGATGATTAGATATCGGTTCAGTTTGTTGTACGAAAAAAAATATGGGTAAAGATGCATACAGGTATCCTGAAAATGTCTAGATACAAATATGTATCAAATTGGACATAGCAACATCGCCAACTTACATTTAATTAACTATATGTTATAATTAAAAATTTATCATTGTATAAACTTCATCAGGAAGCACTAAAGAGAAAAATTCTTTAATAAGATAACCAACATATAGCCATGGAGTAACATTTAATGAAAAATATTTGCATTCAACTGATAGAAAACAGATCCCTTGGTCAATTTAATATAAGATGATCTGTTTAATAAGATATTCCAAGTCCAAGAACTTAAAACGAACAAATATAAGTCAACAAGGTTGCGAATCCATATATGCTTCTACAATGCAATCCTTTAGAAGGCACATTTGATGACAGCAACAGCAACTACATAAACTACAAATGAAAATGGTACCAACTCAAGTTAGGATAGCTTTTTTTTTCCACGTACCTGATTATTTAGTGTATACCTTCTCCTTTATTAATGTTGATAATCAATTTACCATGAGGTGGTCCATTTCTTAACTTTTGCTGAATTGTGCATCAGACTTATCATAATGTCCAAGGCTTAGCATATAGTCCTAACTTCTAACATCCAAGGCTTACTATATAGTCCCTCCCTACTCCTGAAATATATTTTTATACTTGCATGGATCAAACCCATGGATAGTTGATCATAAATAGAGCTTCTAACAATGCTTGACAAGCCATTATGTTTGAAGTCAATGTAGCCAAAATTTGTCCAATGACTTTTATTAAGGAAGAATTGGTCTCTGCACACTTCGAAAGTAAGATCACGTGGCCTAGTGGCGCCAACCATTTCAATCAGAAGGTTAAACTTTTTTGAGTTACTAAGATGCAGTTGTGCCCTTATCCATTGAAGAAAAGTACTTGATAAAAAAATTATGAAGCAGAGCACCAAGAATTTGACATGGAACTAGATTGAAATAGGAAGAATTTGATGTTCAAGTAGTTTTCAACTTTCTAACTGGAGCGTTTATTGGTAAAACTAACCAATTATTAGGTACTGAAGTAACCAATTACAAGGTAAGGTGTACTATAGTGGCTAAAATATCAATACATAAATTTTTAAAAATCACATAATCTGAGTAGCTTACGAATGGAAATGAAGAATATTGGGAAGATAAATAATATAGATGTAGCATTTGGAGGTCCATGTGGTAAGAAATAAACTGAGCACAGTTTAACTATAATAAATAGAAGTAACATGTAGATTTGTGAGGCATGAAATGAAGAGATCAAGATTCCCAATGATGGTATCTTTACCAAATCTGGATCGAGTCTATAGTGATTGTGATGGAACTAACCCATCCCTCTCAAGGCCCAGAAATTCCCAAGAATGAGTTGTATGTCGCTTGTACCCTTTGTTTTCTAAATACTGAGATCACACCAGGTTACTCTCTCAGAATAACAATCTGCAAAATTTGTTTCTAATTGTGTTTCTAAAATTGTAGTTACTTTAAATTCTTTTTTTCAATTTTTAAAAATTGCAGTAGAAGCATATATGAATGTTAGAAAGAAGAGGTATGACACCAATAATGAGCAATTTGACTTATGTCATTCCAATATCAAAGTTGGCCTTGATTTAGTTAGGAGTAAAATATGCAAGAAAATAAAATTAAAGCAATTAAAACGCAAAAAAACTTACTTGAGATGGCAAATGCACCCCCTTCTTTGAGATTGGCCAATCAGGGTCATATATATGACGATGGAAGCTTGTAGAATTGGTACTTTAATTTTTGCGGGAATGCTAGCATCGTGCTTTGCAAAAAAATAGATCAGCAAAAATTTGAAATGGAAAAGGCCGATTTTACAAAGAAGAAATCATTGCAGGCACGAAGTTGAGAATTTTAGAAAATTAAGTAATTCCATATTACAGATTTGCATACGAAACCTGAACGAGCCAACAAATGATATATACAATAAACACTCCCCTTCCTTATAAGTTTAACAAATCAAGTAACCAGATTCATACATTATGGTTTCCATGTAAACCTATAGCTAAAATAGTTCTTGAAATATTGCTAGGGATTTACAATCTTAGAATATCGATATCACTATTGCTATAATTTGTGAGATACTTGTAGTGATTTTACTCTTGAAAAAAATAGTATAGTACTTACAATGACAATCTCCTGACATCATCAACTCTAGGTAATCTCTCTATCGAGATGAAGTTTGGTGTAATGGAGGACATACAGTGCCTGCTAGCTGGACCATATCCATCATATGTTCCATTTGACCATAGGCTTAAATCTGCATGTCTGAACCTTGTACCAAATTTAAAGTACATCACATTTGGGAAGAAAAAGGACTCTGACATACCGTCAATTTCATGTGATTAGGAAGCAAAGATAAGCAAATTCCAAATTGCAATATATAATCATCTAGGTAATCTCTCTATCTGAATTTCCAAAGATGCATGATGATATAACTATATCGCAACTCTTCATGTATCTCACGTCATCTTCTATAAGATCAAATCCAGTACTTGGAGATCCTTTAGGACCTTCCTTATAAGTTTAACAAATCAAGTAACCAAATTCATATATTATGGCTTTCATGTAAACCTACAGCTAAAATAGGTTTTGAAATATTGCTAGGGATTTACAATCTTAGAATATCGATATCACTATTGCTATAATTTGTGATATACTTGCAATGATATCATTAAATCCTCACCTTCGAAGCTTAGAGAGACAATTATAGAAAGCTTTTTTACTCCATATAACTATGTTACCTCTTACAAATGAATATTGACCTACAATGGATTTCTGATCATTAGCTATTCTAAATATGTATATGAAAATATTTTGTCCCGAAGAGGATTTGCAGAATATTAGACTTTCTTTAAGATGTTTTCCAGTTTCTGAGAGTTCACTAAACTACAAAAGAATTTTGGATTTCTGGAGCATGTGTAAATTGGCACACCACTCTTCCAGCAAAAATAAACTTGGGACATGTGAGTGAAAGATACTTGTGACAAGTCACTAATATTCTACATCTTTAAAGGCTAATGAATAATCTTCTCTGTAATCACTATCCAGTCAAATAAAGAGACTGATTTCCTCTAAAGACAAAGTGGTGGTCTGTATTAATTATACCACCAATAGTCCAAAAAACTATGTCCCTGGAGACTCCTTCAGTCAACAGATGTCTTCCTAAGCATGAGCATCTTACTAATAGTATCCATCCAAGGTGATGGACTCATCCATATCTTCAAAGAGAATTGTAAAGAACCGGGAATAAAAACATTGGAAGTGTTATTCACCAAACCACTCAGTAAATGTGTATAGGCTTCTCCTAAAAGTCTTTATTTTTTTCTTCATGATATAGGTCCTGTGTTTGAACGTGAACATCCGAAAACATCTACATGCTCCTCTTATTATTATTATTGTTATTATTATTTTCCTTTGGCATTTCTACTAGTTTCCATGAGCCATTTTCAATGGTATCCATAATTTTTATTGCTTCTTGCCACTTAGACTCTTGTCCTATCTTCAAAACCTAAGACAGATTGTAAAAGAAAAAGAATGAACAAAGAAAATTATGAAGTAAAATAGGAGTAACAAAGATAATTTGCTACTGAAGCATATCTGGAAGAGAACTGATTCTGGTCGGCGGTGGGGTTTAAATTCTATCTCCTTGTAGATATAAATTAAGTTTTGCAGCCAAGTGATCTTTTGCATTTGGAAAAATAGGATTCAAAGTTCATGGAACCTAACATTAAAAATGACATGTACTAAGAAGCAAACAAATTCTTTCTGAATTGGAGACGGGAAGAAACTCGAACACCTTACAAAGGAAAACTCGAACACCTTACAAGCATAAATTTATCTATAACCAAAGATGCAAACAAATTCTTTCTGAATGATATGACTTTTTTCCAGAACTAAAATATGTAATAAACAAAGCTTAAATCCTTACCTCGGCTGACACCCAAACAATATGGAGCAATAGCTTCTCCAATGTGTCCGAGTTGGTACGACGGGGCCATGGGGCTTCCTCTCGCAACTGTTCTCCACTTTTGTACTAACTCAGAAAATATGCCCCCAACTTCTTCTACACAGTAGTGCTTCTTCCATAATACCTACAATTATAAAATAAAATGCAAAAAACTCCCAAAATTACCTCCTACTTGTAGTCGTAGCACCGATGGATAGTCATCGTTGAAGAGGTAGCACGGCTCCTCTATGCTGAGCTACCGAAGCCAAACCCCAAGCTTAGTCCGGTCCCCACATCGGCCTTGTCGGAGGCGTCGGTCCCCATGGTCGCCGGAGTCGTCAATGGGAAAAACTAGGGTTAGGGTTTCGTGAGGGGTAATTTTCTTTTTGTTGAGAAAGAGGAGGGGATTGGGGGCTTTCTCTCTTGAGGATAAGGTTAGGGAGAGGAGAAGGAAAGGAAGGGGGTGATGAGAGAGTTTTCTAAGAGGTTGGGGACGAGAGAGTTTTCTGAGAGATCGGGAAAAAGTTTTCTAGGTTTCTTGATTAAAAAGAACTACAAGCGTTAACAAATTAAAAAATTTGAAAAAATTACCAGAATGGTATCTGGAAAAAATCCTGCCAAGTTTTCGCACATACATTAGTTGACGGTTATCACCAAACCGTCAATGAATAAATTAATGTTTCTTGACGGATCATCTAAAACCGTCAACTATTATGCTGTAAGATTGCTAAATTAACATAAAATAAGGCATTTCTTGACGTAAGGCTAAATCCGTCAAGATAACCTATTTTCTTGACGGTTTTTCACGGCCATCAACTTATAAACCGTCAAGAATCGTCATTTTTCTTGTAGTGCAATGATAATTATGAATGTTGTAGTTTTATGTTTTATATTTCATGTAAGAAAGACATTATTTTTTGGGTAGACAGATCAAATGGGGTAGCTTATTTAACAACATGACCCGATTGCAAGTTCCTAAGGAAACATTGATAAATTTCCTCATCTCTTCCTATAAGAAGAGATATAGTGGCATATCATGCATATGTGTCTTGGATGAAGCCAAGGAAATAATAGGCAAAATAAATAAAAGAATCTTGGTTACTAAAATATTAAGATGAGATCACTAATTAGGAGGTACAACTATTTTTGGGACAGAAAAGAAAAAGTGAAGGTGCTCTTTTTTCGAGAAATTTTGAAACATGTTACATCTCAAAATTGATTAAAAAATTGTTGGAATAAAAAATCTTGAGCTAAGTTGAGATTTTGTAGAGATAGGGGGATTGAGGTCGAGCATGCGCGTGGTTCCTTTACTCCGTTCATGATTTGACAAACGTTTAGAAATCTTTCAATGCATACCAGCATCGTTAGGAAGAGAATTCTCCAAAAGTAGAGTTTAGACTAATAAAATTTAAATAAGCACGTAATAAAGATATATGTAATACTGATACTAGGTCATTATTATTTAGAAATATTTACTAAAAAATGGTTAGAACAAAATTTAATAGTTTGATAAATCAAAATGGGATATAAATTTTGTTTAACAAACAAAAAACAAAATTAGGGAGTGGTCTTAAATCCTACCCACCTTACAATCATTTTGTACTCGAAATTTAAAAACTACTAAAATTTGAATCACATTCTCTTTATCAAAAAAATCCTTATCATTATATTATTTCCATTTTATAGATCTCTAAGTCCGTAGAGTCATGGATTTTTGTTGCACAAAATATTACTTCCTTGATCTCTAGTTGGCATGTCTCACAAAGCTGCATTTCTAGATTCATAAAATATATTTCCTTCACACTCGCCATTTTAGTTGTTGTCCTTGGTTTCCTTTTCTTCATCGACAAATAATGAATCAATATATAACCTAAAACAATGTATTAATCTTTGGAATAATCAATACTTGGTTACATAATATATGTAGAGAGTATTAATGGGCTTTTAGTCCCACATCGAGAAGAATCATAGGGAGAGGGGTTATCATCTCCTATATAAGTGTAGCTCCAACTAAATAATAAATAAGTCAAATATTCTACTAAATTATATTTGGTATCAGAGCCACCACCTCTCTCTACCTAACCCAAGCTGCCACCCCCTCCAGAAAAACCTAACCCTACTCACAAAACCTTAGCCACCACCCCCTCACCCCCTTCCCACCTTCTCCGCCCTCCCAGCACGGCCCTGCCTCCTCTCCACCTCCCTCCTCATCGACCACAACCCAGCACCGCCGGCCGTACCCTAGCACCACCGGCCCTAGCCCCCTCTCCGTTCAGCGACCCGCCCCTCCTTCCATGTTGGCCCCCACCCCCACCGTCCCTTCTCCTCCTTTTCGTCCGACGATGCGACCTCCAGTCGTTACCCTGCATGGGACACGAGGAGCGACTTTCGGAGACGTCGCCACCGCTGGAGAAGGAACAATAAATAGATAGAGGACGGTGACCAAAGGTGCAGACGGTCTCGATCTACCTTCTTGATGGAAGAGGTAAAGACGAAGATGACGGAGACATTCTACGGTAAGATGACGGCCAAAGAGATAAAGGCTTTGGTGGACGATCTCTTCTTCAATCGGCTGACCGAGACTAGTTTCTGTCCTACACACACAGATATGGATCCTTCACTATAGAAAATGGTGAAGTTGGAGAAACTGGAAGTATAGTTGGAGGGTACTTCAAACTATTTGAAGTGGTCGCGTCAGGCGATGTGGACTCTGAAGGCAAGAGGCTTGGTGGGCTATATGAATGGCCAAACCAAGGCATCTGAAGATCACTCCTCATGGGAGTTTGCTGTGTGGGAGATCGTCAATAATGTTGTAGCTGGATGGTTGACAGCCTCCTTGACCGACCAAGTATCGAGAAATATGAAAGCAATAGAGGGAGCTGGTGATATTTGGATAATGCTGAAGGACATGTACTCAGGGACAGGCAACCCTTTGAGAGTCTTCCAACTGTAGGACGAACTTGATAAGGTGGTTCGAGAAGATCACACCATCTCCTAGTATGCGACTGTGCTGAAAAAGTATTGGTCAGATCTCGACCACTATGATCCCATTGTTGTGGAAGACGAGCAAGCGGAACCAACATTTGTGAAAATTACTAAAAGTTTATGGAGTATATATTGCGACAGAAGATGATGAATTTCCTGAAGGGGCTCAACCCAGCATTCGAGCAAAGAAGGAATGTGCTACTCACACAACCCGAACTTCCATTACGAGAGGAGGCCATTGCTGCTATGGCATAAGAAGAAGCACAGTTAAAGCTGATGCCTAGCACCACTTGTACTCCGGGAGAGAAAACAGCTCTAGCAGTTTTTAACCCAAATTATTCAGGCAGGAGAGGGTACTACAACTGTGGAGACCCAAAACACTTCATCAGATTCTGTGCGAAGCCTATAAGAGGCCAGTCCAGTGGTCATAGATGCGGCCGTGGAGGGTGTAGCGGTGGCAGAGGAGGCTATATTGGTGGCAGAGAATATTATTCTTGATGGCACAAGATAAACCTGGCAGAAGAAGGAAGTGAGAATCAGTCATCCGATATGACCCCTAGTGAGAGAGAAATGCTAGAAATATGGAGGAGCATGAAGCTTGGAACCAGTGACAGTCGCGCCAGTACCGCTGGAACATCGACTCCAACCACCTCCAGGGGTAACATCACATACTATTGTTCGACGTAATAAAAGGTTGAAAGAACTTTGCTTTATTGAACATGTAAGGTATCTGTGTACAAAGAAGGAAGTCCTAAACAGGATATTCTAAGTACAGGGAGAAGAAGTTTCTGAAAAAGTGTGACGATGGAGATCGAGCACTGCAACGGCTCCGTTACTCTGTTGACGATCTGACGATGAATCAACCTTGCTATGGCTCTCTGGCGCCTTCGATAGGACTCTGGGGTCACCGGTCAAGAGGTTGTCTAGATGAGAAGATCCCTTGAAGATGGTTAGTTGGTTCTTTGGTTGATAGGTGGATGAGGGTGGTCGACTCTTCATGGATAGAGATCGCTGCTGATTTGAAGATTGTCGATTGTCAATGTTATCTCTTTCTTTTCTCCTTTTTTTTCTCCTTTGGTAGAAAAAGAACTCCTTCTTAACTAAGCACATATGCGATGTAGATTAGGGTTCCTGATATATGAAAGAATCTGCCATCATTGTACGCTTCGGGCTCCTGCGGCGCTGACATGTGGCGGACATCGAGATTTCCCTCAAATGAGATCTTTGGTGGTTATAGACATAAACGAAGGAGGTGATACGTGGTGCTTTCCGATTTGCTTGCTTAGATACAGTCGAGTAAATCTTGGGATTTCATCTTAGATTTGGAGTCTAATTAATCCTCGTCTAAGATTTAAATCAGTCTGATATAATATCAATCATGATTTAATCCTAATCTTCTCTGTAAGAGGCGATTAAAACAAACCAATTTAAGTGGACCTATGCTTCCTGTGCCTCTGGAGAGGACTAAGTGCTGTTGTGCTTCTGGGGCGACGAGTAGACCGTGCTTCTGGAGACGACAGAACCTCTATAATTTTAGATGACGAGTGGACTTGGCTTCGAATGACGATGAGACTTCTGAGTATATATAGCAAATTATGAAACTGTATTTCAGGCTATCAGAGTCACTGTGCTGTAGGTGACAAGTAGGCTTGTGCGTCAGGTTGACGAGGTTACTGTGCTTTTGGAGCGACAGGTTGACTTGTATTGGTTACGATGCGACTTCCCAAGTCTCTTGTAGAGAAGTGACTTAACCTTCTAATCCGAAGCAGATGACTGTGCCATGGGAATGGAGATGGTGTGAGCATATCACCATCATGCGCCTCATGCAGATGCAAGCAAGTAGCTATGCCTCTGACCAATAAAGGCGTCAGCTGCGAAGGTAAGGGTATGACACCCTTGCGAGTCATAAGATTGGTGGAGGCAGATTGATGCACCTCTGGAGTGAAGACACTGGCTTCTGGAATAATTCAAGGGGAGGGGACCTACCACCATCTTGTTTCTGAGGTTGGCACAGGGAAGTGGCTGCGCGTCTAGCTCGAAGGCTCTGGCTTCTTCAAAGTGCTGGATTTCTGATATGCTTCTAAGAGGCTGTACAAACCCCCTAAATTTCTAATACTATTTTTTTTTTATATTTTTGTATTTATTTTGTACTTCGTATCTGCACATCACATACGAATTCGCATTGTTGTATTTGCGTAGCGTGCGAGAATTGCATTTTGTATTTACTCGACGAGTGCGAATATGTGTCGAGGTACATATTTTAGAAAAATGTTTTTATTATAAATTTTATTTTATATAAGAAAGTACATGTTCAAACAAATAAATATTTTTATTTTGTGCAAAAGAGTTATTTTATTCGTCGTTTAAAAATAAGTAGTGATTTGGAAATTGTGGTTTATATAAAATGCATTCCAAATATTTTGCGAAATTTGAAATTTATTTATTAATATATTTTGTTATTTATAAAAGCTATTTTATGATTTAATATTTAAGTATTTATGGTGATTTTTGAAATTAATTATTACTATATTTATTTAATTATGAAAATAATATTTGAGATTTTGTTGATTTTAATATTTGACTAAATATGCTAATTTAAGTTAGAAAAGATTTCATTTGAATTCATATTAAATGAGTGAAGGTTTTATCTATGCTTTAATTGGATTTGAACGATTTAAAGTTTAAATTGAATTGAATTTAATATGATATTATCTATGGGGGAATTTAAATCCTCTCAATCCTTATCCAACTGGGAATTTCCACCTCCTATATAAGGAGAGGTACTCATCCATAAATAATCTATCATCCATAGATTGTGCATCGTGTCTGTGCCATCCATCTACTATTTTCCTCCATTACAAATACAATAATTTTGTTCCATCCGACAATCCCGGACGTCCACCTAGCCGTGTCGGACACTCCCGACATGACACATCCAACCCGACATGGCCAATTCCTATCAAACCCTAACCCTACCCTCCTGGCTACAGCGACTCCCCTTCACCGCAAGACCACCATCGCCGCTGTCACTACCATCCCCGTTACCATCACCAATCGCCACTGCCTCCCGAGCCTGACAACCCATCCATTACCCCGATCTATCACCACGCTTAAACCACCCTCGACACAACCTCCTGATCACCATCACCCGCCTTTCCAGCGACCAGCACAACCCAGCCCGGCCGAACTCGCCGGGATTCACCTCTTCCCCATATTACAAACATAACCACCACCCTCGCCGGCGACCGCAAAAATGATCACCATCAATCTAAGTTGAGAATCCTCACCTGAGCTCCGCCGAGCTTCGCATAACCTCCGCCATATCCGGAGTGGATTCGGCCACCTCGGTGCCGCCTCAAGTCACCTCTCCGCCACCGGTACCGCGTAGAAGGCCCCGCACCAGCAGGCGCACTCATCGTCGAAGATAACCCCTACCGACTCGCCCTATGCGACCGTCCGACCGGCATCCAGGCAAAACATTGGTCGCCGAACCGAACTCAGCCGTACCTCACCGCCGCGCGACTCCCCTGCCTCGCCATATGAACCCCCCGACGCACCACCTCTCCGCGCCCCTCTCTCCTCTGTGACCGTGCCGCTTGTCTTCGTCGGAGCCACATGGAAACCCCGACACCGCGTCGTGCTGCCCCTCCGTGCCACCTGACGGGCCGCTACCTCCTTCCGCTCCGACGCCGGAGCCGGTCAACCAGCTCCTTCGGATGCGGCCTCCCTCCGCTGGATTCCTCCGCCGAACTCCTTTGGTAAGGCCTCACTCCCCCGACCCCTCTCGATCTCTCTCTTCCTTTTTGTTGTTATTTTTCAATACTTTCTCTCTCTCTCTCTCTCTCTCTCATTGTGATGAATTAGAGAAGAGAGCAGTATAGGTTTTTTTAAGATTTATTATTATTATTATTAGTGCCTAATTCTCCTGTAGCATTATATTGGGTATGATAATTTTTATAAGGTATACTGTTATTATTTAGTAAAAAATACTTCTGAAATATATTTATATCAGATATATATATTACTATTGAGTTTGGGTGTTTAAAAAGTTACGCTTATATTATTAAATATTTTTCTATTTAATAGACTATACTAGGAATATTGTTTAACAAAAATCGAGTTTTCAGATTTTCAAATAATTATTTAAATTTCTTTTTGATTCATAAAATATTGTTTTATACCTAAAAAATTATTTTGACAAACCAAGAGTTTTAGCCTAACCTTTTCCTTAGTTTATTTTATTTAGCAAATATATTTTTACTCGTAAAACATAAATTCTAAAGTTATTATATATAAATAATTTCAAGTGTTTTCATAAAAGTATTTTTACAAATAAGCATAGTTTAGAGATAATATAAATATTTCTAAAAATTTGTATATGTATATATCGCCACAATTTCTTCTCAACTATCAATAATTATCCCGACTGATCCCACATTTCTATTTTCTTGTAAATTTTGGACCTCTACCCATAGACCTCGGCTATTGGAAAAACATGACTTGTCGGATCATCGCACCACCAGGCGATACACCAGCCAAGATACCTTGCCATAATTTACTGTATATAAATTATTTTGCATTTTAATTATTGTATATCACTGTATATTTATTTTCAGTTCTTTTAACTGTACCATTATTACAGTTCCTAATCTAATGTCTGCTCAGTGATATTAGCTGTATTTTGTTATTATCCTTTGATTGCATGTAGAACTAGAGTTAAGGGACTCTTACTAGTTTAGTACATTACATAAACTTGACACTGATGTGCCACGAGATGTGTGAGTTGTGAGTAGGATATAGCATCCGGACTTACGTGTTGGCTGATCACTGATGCGTATAGGACGTGCGTTAGGTCTAACTAAGGTCTAACTATCAATAGTTGTATGTTAGAAGACTTGATGGTTAGTAGTGTTACATGGTTGTGGATGCGACATAATAGGTACATTGGGTGGGGAGAACATTTCCTTGTCGTATGGGCTTCGATTGCACTTCCCTTGTAACCCGGAAGCTCCGCTGGAGATACGGGTATGATTAGCCTCTCAGGTTTGCCACTGTCGCTTTTGAACGTCATGTGCTTAGGTCACTGGTGCCTAAGTGGGGACTATACCAGATCCTATTTATAGCCAGGGCTCATGCGCCGAAAGGTTTGTTCTTAACTGCATGTTCACTTTAGTACGATTAGGTTGCCTTATTAATGTCTTGTCACTTAATTTTGTTTGTGGCATATTTTATATTCAGTAATTATATGGCATGTTTATTATATTTTGTTACGTCCCTCTGAGGACCTGGTTATCTCTCCAGGTGTGTCTTGTGATTTCTACAGGTGCTCTAGCTAAGGCCATAATTTGTGCTCTATTCTTCGAGATGTTGCTTTTGGATCGTCATCTTCTTCGTGCACCAAATCATTTTTCTTTGTATAATTCTTTCTTATTTAAATTAGTTGGTAGTGGATTTGTCTCCGCCCAACGATTGTATACATGACAAATTCAAAGTTGCTTTTATATCATTATTTATCTTTGTGGATGAGATTTAGTGCCTTGGTTACTGCATTTTACAGCTTATGTATACATACGACGGTCCATATACTTCGTATGTATATAGCTGGCATGATTACGTTCTAGTCCTTCTATTTTTGGGACTGGGGCGTTACATATTTTTGTGGTGGCCCATGCAGGTGAAATTTGTCGTTTTGGTTACATGACTGTACCGAACGGGCCTGCAATATAGGATTAGAGTTTAGAATCTCATCCACCTACTTGACATCCTTTCTTGACTTCAAATTTTGAACTCTTGTTCGACCTCCTTGATTTGCATCTTGCTTGACTCCTTCTACCGTAAATTCTTAGGTTTGTGCTTAGTAAGATGACTACACTAGTATATGCTCATAGGTCAAACACATGGCTAGAAGGTTATATTGACAAATAATATGCATTGAGATTTTATTTGAGTTATAAGGCATTTATTTTCGTAAGAAATATGAACTTAAGGATTAGTTAATTCCAAGTTGGGTAGTAGAATATTATCCCTTTAGATAGTTGGAAATTTTCTTTTGATATTATAAGGTGGTATACACGAGAGGATAGCTAGATCAAGAAAATAAATTGATTTGATTTTACGTTTTGATTTTGAAGGTCTTTGAACATTTATGATTTATTGAGTTATATCTATCCATCTTTTGGAGGGATATAAATTTGATTTTAAAAGGATCTTAATTTTTTTTAAATGTGGAAGTATGATTTACGATTGACCAAAATTTGAGGATAATTGATAAATTTTGGTATGATCTATGATTTATAAATTTATTTAGATTTCGAGTTTAAAGTCTTGATTATGGATATTTAAATTTTGGTGAAAAAAATACTTTTGAAGAGTAGTTGTGACTTTTTGGAAGCTAGATATACACATTTGAAGGATATATAATTAAATTTGGGAGTTATTTAAATGTTCCATTTTGTAGTATAACATTTCGGCTGATAAACTTATTTAAATGTTGAGTTTATGATTTGGAAAAAAAATATTTATTCGATTTACGATATACAAGGGTTGTTTCAAGGTTTACTAGAGATTTAAAATTTTGATTAAAGCTGACAGCCTAAGATGATTGGAAATTTTGGTGGAGTATCTTAGGAATTTTATTGAGAAACTTTTGAGGAACTTAAAATTTTAGAGTAGATCACATATTGGTAGAGGACCAATAAGCAAGTAAGGTCCCCCTAGTGAGATAGAAGTATTCCAAATTATATTGTAATACCACCTATGGTCATGATATTGCATACATCGACCAAACCGATGAACATATCTTTGACTTACTCGACCTTCCCTCAAATCTAGATCTTTAATCGTGACCATCTAATTGTTTGAAACTTAGAAATGGTAGAATTGTTTCCGTGACCGTACCCTTATCTATGAGACTATTTTCTCTCTAGAAACTGTGTCTCTAACTTATTTTGCCTTGATCTACAAGATTTCCTAATTATCTTTATTTCGTGCTTTAACCTTTATTTTTGTGCATTAATTAAGTACCTTATAAAAACCTACTTTCTATTTTGATCATTTGGCGTTTCCTATCGTGACTTTGATATTTGGAGCACAACACTAGACTTTTCCATCCAACCAATTTCATATGTAAGACCTAGACGTGCCCACCTTCATGTAGGTATATCATGTCCTACTAAAACACATTCCCTTGTACTCTATTTTTATGATACGACTTTCGGGTCATAAAGACTAAACTATAACCCTTACCATGGTACCGATATACTTTTGACTACTTATATGGATTCAACCTCGACTCAAATTTTCGACCAAATATATGATTGCGATCTACTAAATCCCTTAAATGCTTAACCTTGCGTTTATCTTGACTGCTTAACCCTTGTCATTTTATTTTCATGTCTTATCTCGATTCACTTAGGCACGTAACAACTTTTGTTCTTCAATATTGCAACCCTTACCCTTCTTCCTTCCAATTAAATTGCTTTACATACATTTCACTATAATTCCTCCATAGTTTATACAACCTTGTTCCTTATATGATTCCCTTATGTGAAATAAAATTTGATCATGACGTTCTTGGGTTAGTAGAGGTTAGATTAGAGAACCCCACAGCATGGATAAATAATGCAGTTGGTTAAGACAATTATGAGATTACGAGGTATAAATTGGACATAAGTGAAAATGTGCGATAAATCCAAATAGATGAAGTAAGAAATGTTTTGATAGAACACTCAAGGGTAAATACTTCTCGAATTCCAAAATTTGTTTTGAGGTAACTAAATAGCGAGTGAAGAATTTTCTAAAGTGTTGGTGGTTTAAGAACCAAATTTATATATTAAATTTATAGATGCAAATTTTTGATAAAGACAACGTTGACGTTGCCTTCGATAACATGTAGTGTTATGATGATATTAGTTTTCAAGGATAACCAATTGTTGAAGAAAGAAACCTTTACATTTTGATACATGGAGAATTAAGTTCTAGGATGATTATGACTATGAAGTTAAGATGAGTTTCATTTCTATCATCAAAAAGATGAGATTGTTGAATTCAAATTTTCGAGGGAGACTAATAAATATTTTAGGAAAAGTTTCAATTATGTTGATTGAAGATCGAGTTATGAAGGTATACTGTTAGTTTTCGAGATTTATCGAACATTGAAGATAGAATTTTATTTTGGTATATATGGATGCATTGTACATTGAATAATAAATACAAATTTGTAGTAAGGAGATTTAACTTCTACTTGGGCCAAATTTGTTGAAGGTTTTGGAATTTTAATTTTAGAGAAAAACTATAACTTGGAAAGATCTATATAAGTGAGCTAGTATAATGGAGATTATGGAATTCAAAATTTGAGACTATTTGAAATTCTATGACGCGATAGAGGAAGTTAGAGTACATTTATAATCATATTTGTTTTTGCTAATTTTTAGGGAACGTGGTACGAATGTAATTTTTGGAAAGAACTATTGATGATAAGAGAGATTACATGAATATTAATGATATCAAAGGATTAAGGAGTTATTACCTACTTATGAGGTTGCCCTTTTTAAGGTTAATGTTAAGGTTGATCAAGCTTAATTATTGATTGGTTGTCATATACATGATCATAATCCAAACTGGAACCATCAAATTTTTTTGTTCTAGTCGATCAAATGACATATTGCCATTGAAATGTCGCTCGCCTCCTCGGCGAATATTTTGTTTGCATTCTTGTCCCAAGAAGATCTCGTAAATCTATTCGAATAAACTATTTCCATCCCCTTCGCCCTACCTACCCTAATTACTCCTATATTTCGAGGACAAATTTTTTTTAAGTTGGGTAGGATGTAAACCCCCTAAATTTCTACTACGATTTTTTTAAAATATTTTTGTATTTAATTTGTACTTCGTATCTGCACGTCGCATACAAATTCGCATTGTTGTATTTGCGTAGCGTGTGAGAATTGCGTTTCGTATCTGCTCGACGAGTGCGAATATGTGTCGAGGTACATATTTTAGAAAAATATTTTTATTATAAATTTTATTTTATATCGGAAAGTACTTGTTCAGACAAATAAATATTTTTATTTTGTGCAAAAGAGTTATTTTGTTCGTCGTTTAAAAATAAGTAGTGATTTGGAAGATTTTACGAAATTTGAAATTTGTTTATTAATATATTTTGTTATTTATAAAAGCTATTTTATGATTTAATATTTAAGTATTTATCATGATTTTCGAAATTAATTATTACTATATTTTTTTCATTATGAAAAGGATATTTGAGATTTTGTTGATTTTAATATTTGATTAAATATGCTAATTTAAATTAGAAAAGATTTTATTTGAATTCAAATTAAATGAGTGAAGGTTTTATCAATGCTTGATTTGGATTTGAACGATTCAAAGTTTAAATCGAATTTAATTTAATATGATATTATCTATGGGGGAATTTAAATCCTGCCAATCCTTATCCAACTGGGAATTTCTACCTCCTATATAAGGAGAGGTACTCATCCATAAATTATCTACCATCCACAGATTATGTATCGTGTTTGTGCCACCCATCTACTATTTTTTATCCATTACAAATACAATAATTTTGTCCCGTCCGACAATCACGGACGTCCACCCAGCCGTGTCAGACACTCCCGACAGGACACATCCAACCCACAATGGCCAATTCCTATCAAACCCTAATCCTAACACTACCCTCCTGGTTGCAGCACCTCCCCTTCACCGCAAGACCACCATCGCCGCTGTCACTACCATCCCCATTACCATTACCAATCGCCTGCGCTCCCGAGCCCGACAACCCAGCCATCACCCCGATCTATCACCACGCCCAAACTACCCTCGACACAACCTTCTGATCACCATCACCCGTCTTTCCTGCAACCAGCACAACCCAGCCCGGCCGAACTCGTCGGGATTCACCTCCGCCCCATATTACTAACATAACCACCACCCTCGACGGCGATCCCAAAAATGATCACCATCAATCTAAGTTGAGAATCCTCACCTGAGCGCTGCCGAGCTTCGCTTCACCTCCGCCAGATCCGGAGTGGATCCGGCCACCTCGGCGCCGCCTCAAGTCACCTCTCCGCCACCGGTGCCGCTATAGAAGGCCGCGCACCAGCAGGACGCACTCCTCGCCGAAGATAACCCCTGCCGCCTCGCCCCATGTGACCGCCCGACCGGCATCCAGGACAAAAATTGGTCGCCGGGCCGAACCCTAGCCGAACCTCACTGTCGCGCGACTCCCCTGCCTCGCCATGTGAACCCCTGTGCCCGACGCACCACCTCTCCGTGCCCCTCTCTCCTCTGTGACCGCGCCGCTTGTCTTCGTCGGAGCCACATGGAAACCCCAACGCCGCGTCGTGCTGCCCCTCCGTGCCACCCGACGGGCTGCCACCTCCTTCCGCTCCGACGCCGGTGCCGTTCAACCAGCTCCTTCAGATGCGGCCTCCCTCCGTCGGATTCCTTCGCCGAACTACTTCGGTATGGCCTCACTCCCCCGACCCCTCTCGATCTCTCTCTTCTTTTTTGTTGTTATTGTTAAATGCTTTCTCTCTCTCTCTCTCTTATTGTGATGAATTAGAGAAGAGAGCAGTATAGGTTTTTTTGAGATTTATTATTATTATTATTATTATTATTATTATTATTATTATTATTATTATTATTATTATTATTATTATTGCCTAATTCTTCTGTAGCATTATATTTGGGTATGGTAATTTTATATGGTATACTATTTTTATTTAGTGAAAAATACTTCTGAAATATATTTATATCAGATATATATATTACTATTGAGTTTGGGTGTTTAAAAAGTTCCACTTATATTATTAAATATTTTTCGATTTAATAAACTATCCTAGGAATATTGTTTGACAAAAATCGAGTTATCAGATTTTCAAATAATTATCTAAATTTCTTTTTGATTCATAAAATATTATTTTATACCTAAAAAAATTATTTTGACAAACCAATAGTTTTAGCCTAACCTTTTCTTTAGTTTTATTTTATTTAGCAAATATATTTTTACTCGTAAAACATAAATTCTAAAGTTATTATATATAAATAATTTCAAGTGTTTTCATAAAAGTATTTTTACAAATAAGCATAGTTTAGAGATAATATAAATATTTCTAAAAATTTGTATACGTATCTATCTCTACAATTTCTTCTCGGCTATCAACAATTATCCCGACTGATCCCACATTCCTATTTCCTTGTGAATTTCGGACCCCTACGCATCGACCTCGGCTATTGGACAAACATGACTTGTCGGGTCATCACACCACCAGGCGACACACCTGGCAAGATACCTTGCCATAATTTACTGTTTATAAATTAGTCTACATTTTATTTATTGCATATCATTGTGTATTTATTTTCAGTTCTTTTAACTATACCATTATTACAGTTCCTGATCTAATGCCTGCTTAGTGATATTAGTTGTATTTTGTTATTATCCTTTGATTGCATATGGAACAAGAGTTAAGGGACTACCACTAGTTTAGTGCATTACATAAACTTGACACTGATGTGCCACAAGGTGTGTGAGTTGTGAGTAGCATATAGCATCCGGACTTGGTGTTGCCTGATCACTGATGCGTATAGGACGTGCGTTAGGTCTAACTGTCAATAGTTGTATGTTAGAAGACTTGACGGTTAGTAGTGTTACACGGTCGTGGATGCGACATGATAAGTACATTGTGTGGGGAGAACATTTCCTTGTTGTATGGGCTTCGATTGCACTTCCCTTGTAACCCGAAGCTCCGTTGGAGATACGGGTATGATTAGCCTCTCAGGTTTTCTACTGTCATTTTTGAACGTCATGTACTTAGGCCACTGGTGCCCAAGTGGGGACTATACCAGATCCCATTTACAGCCAGGGCTCATGCGACGAAAGGTTTGTTCTTAACTGCATGTTCACTTTAGTACGGTTAGGTTGCCGTATTAATGTCTTGTCACTTACTTTTGTTTGTGGCATATTTTATATTCAGTAATTATATAGCATGTTTATTGTATCTTGTTACGTCCCTCTCAGGACCTGGTTATCTCTCCAGGTGTGTCTTGTGATTTCTACAGGTGCTCTAGCTAAGGCCATTACTTGCGCTCTATTTTTCGAGATGTTGCTTTTTGGATTGTCATCTTCTTCGCGCACCAAATCATTTTTCTTTGTATAATTCTTTCTTATTTAAATTAGTTGGTAGTTGTAAACCACCTAAAATTTATACTGTAATTTTTTCTTCTTTAATATTTTATTAGTCTCATTATGGAATTAAAGATAGAGTTAAATATTTATTTACTAGTTTTATCTTATATGTGATAAATAATTTATCAACTCAATATATATATATATATGAAAATATTGAGACGTCTCTGTTAGTAGAGTTCTATCAGTTGGATTTATTGTAAATGTTTTAGTGATCAAGTAAATATTGAGAGTATCTACAAAATAAATATACTTATTGGTATACATATAGGAATTTTATTATAATTTTATTATTTGATGAATAGAAATTTCTCTGCAAAAATTGTGTCATATATTTAGCCTAATTTTGGTCCCCATATATAAACATGTATTTTTGTATAAATAAAATAAGTGTTTTCCTTAGATTTAATAATGGAGTATGGGAACAAATATGTGCAAATACTAAAATACATGTATTTACTTATTATCTTATTTTAGAAATCCTTTTTGTATATTTTTACTCATTTTAGTGTATATATATATATATATATATATATATATATATATGTTTAAAAAAAATCTTGAATATATCGTGAGATTTTGAAATCTCACGATATCAACAACTCAAATAAACCCGTACTCCCCTATTCTCCTCGACAATCCGAGAGTTTCGGGTTTAATATGGTTGGATTTAAATCCCAAATTCTCCATGTTTGTTTCTTAAATCCCGTATTAGAATCTCTTCGAGATCGACAAGAATCCCTCTCTCAAATCAAATCGAATTTGATTAAAATCTAGGAATTTTCTATAAACGCAAAGGAAACCACTTCGGGATTCTCCCTATTCCCGTTCGTCAACCCAACTCAACCTCCTGGAATCGCCCGCTGCGCCATCCTGACTCATCGTAAACCTTCTACTCGCCTGCCCTGCCGCTGTCGCACAGCCCTGCACTGCCTGCGCGACGGCGGAGGTCGCCGGAGAGGCACTAGGCCGCCATAAAACAGAGTTTCCTCTGTTGTCATCTCCGCCAAGGTACCCCCTTCTCACTCACCTTTCTTCGTTTATACTCCTCGACTTTTCATGTCGTAAACTCCTATATAAAGCCTATATGACCCCCTAGGAGATCCCGGTATTAATTTCGTTTATTGTAGAAGAACCTGTTCGCTAAATCGACCCGAAGTCGAGTTAAACTCTGCACAAAAACAGAGTATCGAGCAGTCCAGACCCACACTTTGGAAGGCAGCCAACTGCCAATCCACCAACCAATTCAAAATTTTAATTCAACAAGATTTTAGACAACCTATACGAGATTTAAACGCTTCTTGTAGAATTATTTTTCATCTAGTATACATGAAGTTACTTGATGTCGAAAATCCGGAAAAACTTGTTTTGAAAAGTATAAAAATTAGAAAAACCTTTCCGATACGGCGTGCACCCCAACAAACCTGCGCGACAGTGGTCGCGCACAATACACATCGAAAGGCGCGTATGGGTGTTGCTGACGTGTGGGAACTGACGGAACTTGATTTCGTTGCGTGTGTGCGACGAAATCAGTGCGTATCCGTCAAGATACCCCCGTATCGACCTTTTGCAAACTTGGCCATAACTTCGTGTATATTCGTCATATCGAGACTAAAACTTGCGCCAATAGGACCGTATCATTTTTCTGGTCTTGTATGCCAAGTTTGGTCCGATTCTGAGAAGGTCGAATGGAACGCCTATTTGGCGGGCCCGCGATCCGCTCTAACGGGCAAATTTGTGCACGGCTCATCGAAATCCAAAACTAGACATACCGTTGAATTCGTCTCCTGAAACCGAATCCGTAGACATATAGTTTGATGACTTTAGAGACCGTAGATACTGGCACGCATTTCGGTGCAAAACGGGTCCAACGGCGGATATCGTTTTGACCCGAAATTATGATTTTACCCCTGTTCCAGAATTTAACTTTTGGACAGGCATTTTCTAGGCATGTCTTTTTTTCCAAACTCGTTCGTGATGTTTGTTTCAGCATCCTGGAGCTTCTTGTGGATTTTGACTTTCGTGTTGACGATTCTGATTGTTGGATTTTGCTTCTTCTCGCACCACCCTCAGGAAAGACACCTTGCCATTTGATGTTTATTTATTCTAGTTCATATTTTATTTATTATTTTCTTTATGCAAATAAACTGTGATACATGGCAGAACCTGTTAGAACTTGTTGTTCATTTATATTTCTTGCTATGTATTATTTTCTTACACATTAAACCTACATTTAAGGGACCACCTTATGTGTTGCATACATAGGCCTTGACACATTTATTTTACGTTGTTGTGTGTCACATATAGGACTCGGACATGCGTGATTGGCTGGCCACCAGTACGTATAAGTCATGCGTTAGGAAATAACTGCTAATAGAATTGCATGCTAGAAGACTTAGCAGTTATGAGTTGGCATCGGACGGGACGAACATGATTGGAAGTTGACTACTACCCTATCTATCGTAGACTCACTCGCTACTGAGGAACGATAGGTAGACTATATGTTATAGACTCGCTCGATACTGAGGAATAGTATATGGTGTTGTGACTCGCTACTGAGGTACTGTATTGGTATTTTCTTGACTTGACCCGGTAGTCATGCGACCATGAACTATTCTTAAAACTGCATTCACTTAGAACGGTTAGGCTACCTTATCCGTTAGGTATGAGTACTTTTGGTTTGGGTACTTGTATCTGACCGTAGCTTGGAACAATAACTTGTCGCGGATTAGTTTGTCACATGTTGTCCTTGTTTGGTTGTAGGTGTGACCTACTACTTCGATGAGAAGGTATTGAACCTTGTTGGGGTTCGGATACCATATTAGACTCATAGCATGGAAAGATACGTCACCGCGAATTAGTTTACCATCTCCTGTCCTTGTTTGGTTGGATGGATGGTACGCTAGTTCAATAGGTGCGTATTGGACCATGTTATAATTCAATTGATTTATTTATTTGAGCAATATTTATTCAGTTTATATGGCATGATATTATGTGTCTTGTTACGTCCCTCTGAGGACCTGGTTATCCCTCCAGGTGTGTGCTTCTGTGAATTTGCAGGTGTTCTAGCCAAGGTCGTGATCTTCTCCATTCTTTCGAAGACGATTGCGCTTGGTTCGTCTCGTTATTTTATCAATCACTTCTTGTACATTTTATTTGAGAAAGTTGGTAGTGGACTTTGTCTCCGCCCAACGATTGTATACATGACAAATTCAAAGTTACTTTTATATCATTTATTTATCTAGTTGATGAGATTTAGTTATTCTGGATTTACTGCATTTTACCGCTTATGTATTCATACGAGGTTTCCATGTATTGGTGTATACTTCGTATGTATACAGCTGGCATGTCGATGTACCTAGTCCTACGTATTTGGGACTGGGGCGTTACATGTTTTTGTGGTGGCCCATGCAGGTCGAGTTTGTCACTTCGGTTACGTAATTGTACCGGTGTGAGCCTGCAACATAGGATTAGAATCTAGGAATCTCATCCATACAGCTTGACCTCTTTCCTTGGCTTCAAATTCCGGATTCTCGTTCGTCTCCCTTGAATTGCATCTTGCTTGATTCCTTTCTACCGTCGATTCTTATTTTCGTGCTTAGTATCAACTACGAAGATGACTACACTAGTATATGCTCATAGGTCACACATATGGCTAGAATGGTTATATTGGCAATTGGAATACATTCAAGACTCTAATTGAGTTAAAAGGTTTTTTTAAGTGTGATTTAATTATTAATAATTTGTAAAGTAGGATATTACCAAGGAAAGTTTTTATCTTGAGATTTCTAAATAGTAAACACCATAGGATTGATACTGCAGGAAGGAAATATATATATATATATATATATATATATATATATATATATATATATATATATATATATATATATATATATATATATTTTTTGAATATATATATATATATTTGAATATATATATATATATATATATATATATATATATATTCTTTATAGCATTGATTAAGAAATTGATTGGATTTTTGAGATTTGATATGTATGAATTATGGGGTAATAGCTATACATCTTTGAACAAATATAAAATTGATTTGCTTTTGGAGTTGTGATATTTAAAATTTTTGGGTGATAGATATACATCTTTGAACAAATATAAAATTTATTTGATTTTCGAGTTTTTATGTTTATGATTTATTGGATTATGGTTATACACCTTTGAACAGTTATAAATTTATCTTGAAAATGATCTTAGCTTTTAAAAATGGCCGTAGGAATTATTTAAATTGAGTTGTACAACTTGCAATTTTTGTGTTTAGTAAATTTTGAATTTTAAGTGGAAGTAATGATGGTAAATTTTGGTTTACAATAATTGAAAATGATTTTTTTTGAAAATTTTTCTTTATTTTAAATTGTGTCCTATGATTGAGGATTTACAAATCTATTTATATTTTTTGGTAAAAAAAAAGATTTCGACTGATAAGATTATTTAAAAATTTATTTTAATATGGGATTGCTAATATTAAATTTTTTGGAAGAATTTCGAAGGATGTGATGGAAAGTTATTTTGATTGATTAAAGGAAGTTACCATTTAAAAGTTGTAATTTTGTTGGAATAACTTAGCATGAATAGAAGTTAAAATTGATGAGGGCATTGAGCTTAATTTTTGAGATTGCTTTTATTATGCTAAGAGTTTTATTATGAGTTATTTGAAAATTTTAGAGTGTTAAATTTTTGATTGATTGTAAAATTTTCATGGATTCGTAAATTATGAACTCTTGAGTTAAATAGTTGAATTTAACGTTAATTTTGGAAAAAAAAGGTTAGTGGTAACGTGATAAAGTTTGCTTTGAGATTTATGAAAGTGATTTAAAAAAAATTTATGATAAATTTGAACGGCTTGGAGTGAATACAAATTTTGGTGGTTTATTTTGGAATATTTAATTTTGAAACTTTTGGAGGATACTTGAGCTAAAATTTTAATGGTAGGCCCCAAGATAACCCTACTAAGTATTCTACACTAATTGCCATGTCACCCATGACCATGATAGTAGTATGTACACAAGTGTTGTTAGTCATCTACCAAGCTATGTGACTGTATTTTCACCTTGACTTACTCGACCTTCCTTCAATTCTAGATCTTTTAATTACGACCTTCTAACCCATTTGTAATTTGAATAATGATTTAATGATTCCTTAACTGTATTCATCTAGAAGACTATCTTCTCTCCGGAATTGTGTTCCTAAATTATATTATTGGATTCCTTAATTAATCTTATTTCATGCTTTAACTTAATATTTTTTATTTTATTTTATTTCTGGCATTAATTGTCACATCTTGAACTCCCACTTTCTATTTTAGATCTTTTGGCGTCCCTTACCGTGACTTGGATATTTGGAGCACAACACTAGACTTTTCCTTCCAATAATTTTATATATAAGACCTAGACAAGCCCACCTTCATGTAGATATATCATGTCCCACTAAAACACGTATCCTTGTATACTATTTTCATGATATGACCTTCTGATCAAAATGGCTAAACTATAATCTTTACCATGATACCGATATATTTCTCGACCAGCGATAGGGATTCAACCTCGACTCAAATTCTTTCGACCCGATATGTGATTCTACTTAATTCCTTAAATGCTTAATTTGTGCTTTATCTTGATTGCTTGACCCATTATCCCGTCACATTACTAGCTTAATTCTTGTAAGTTGGGTAGAATACCTCACGGCCCAACAAAGCCTTTGTCCTTGTGACCCATGTTGATAAGTTTACTCAGACTATAAATTCAGAGGACCCTAACTTAGCTAATCAACCAAGCCAACTGCACAGGCCCAAGCTTCGGACGGAACTTAGATTTTAAAAGATCCTGAACTATTTAATATCCTTTATCATTCTTCCTTACTGATATTTTGACTATCTTATGGTGCTAATTAGCCTCAGTTTTGCAAACTTATTTCTTTACCAAGCTTGATCATAACGTATTTTATTGGGTGCACCCACTAACATATTGTCTAATCAGAACCAGTGCATGATGGTCTGATCAACCTATTGCAATTTTGGTTCGCCTTCGTATATTATTCTACGTTGATGGAGACATAGTTAAACTTGCCTTATAGTCTCATCCACGATAGCCTTGGCAATTCTCTTTTGAATTATTTTCGTCGTCTATGAACCACGTATGGCACACAATAGCATCGTCTTGAACCCTTTATTGTTCTTGTCTTTTCTTATTTTAGAGAGACAATGCATTGTACTTGAGAAATGGACCCAAGGTATCACTTTAGTCATGTGGCTATATCCTCGCATTAAACTACTCCCTCTACCCCTCAACCCCATCTACCCTATTATTCCTAAATTTTGAGGATAAAATTCTTATAAGTTCGATAGGATGTAAACCCCCTAAAATTTATACTGTAATTTTTTCTTCTTTAATATTTTATTAGTCTCATTATGGAATTAAAGATAGAGTTAAATATTTATTTACTAGTTTTATCTTATATGTGATAAATAATTTATCAACTCAATATATATATATATATATGAAAATATTGAGACGTCTCTGTTAGTAGAGTTCTATCAGTTGGATTTATTGTAAATGTTTTAGTGATCAAGTAAATATTGAGAGTATCTACAAAATAAATATACTTATTGGTATACATATAGGAATTTTATTATATTTTTCTTATTTGATGAATAGAAATTTCTCTGTAAAAATTGTGTCATATTTTTAGCCTAATTTTGGTCCCCATATATAAACATGTATTTTTGTATAAATAAAATAAGTGTTTTTCTTAGATTTAATAATGGAGTATGGGAACAAATATGTGCAAATACTAAAATACATGTATTTACTTATTATCTTATTTTAGAAATCCTTTTTGTATATTTTTACTCATTTTAGTATATATATATATATATATATATATAAAAAGAAAAAAAAAAAATATATATATATATATAATATATATATATATATATATATATATATATATATATATATATATATATATATATATATACATATATAAAATATATATATATATATATATATATATATATATATATAAACTGAATATATCGTGAGATATTGAAATCTCACGATATCAACAACTCAAATAAACCCGCACTCCCCTATTCTCCTCGGCAATCCGAGAGTTTCGGGTTTAATATGGTTGGATTTAAATCCCAAATTCTCCATGTTTGTTTCCTTAAATCCCATATTGGAATCTCTTCGAGATCGACCAGAATCCCTCTCTCAAATCAAATCGAATTTGATTAAAATCCAGGAATTTTCTATAAACATCAAAGGAAACCACTTCGAGATTCTCCCTATTCCCGTTCGTCAACCCAACTCAACCACTTGGAATCGCCCACGCGCCATCCTGACTCGCCGTCAACCTTCCACTGCCTGCCCCGCCCCCGGCGCACAGCCCTGCACTGCTTGCGCGACGGCAGAGGTCGCCGGAGAGCTACCAGGCCGCCATAAAACAGAGTTTCCTCTGTTGTCATCTCCGCCAAGGTACCCCCTTCTCACTCCCCTTTCTTCGTTTATACTCCTCAACTTTTCATGCCATAAACTCCTATACAAAGCCTATATGACCCCCTAGGAGATCCCAGTATTAAATTCGTTTATTGTAGAAGAACCTGTTCGCTAAATCGACCCGAATCGAGTTAAACTCTGCGTAAAAACAGAGTATCGAGCAGTCCAGACCCACACTTTGGAAGGCAGCCAACTGCCAATCCACCAACTAATTCAAAATTTTAATTCAACAAGATTTTAGACAACCAATACGAGATTTAAAAGCTTCTTGTAGAACTATTTTTCATCTAGTATACATGAAGTTACTTGATGTCGAAAATCCGGAAAAATTTATTTTGAAAAGTGTAAAAATTAGAAAAACCTTTCCGATACGGCGTGCGCCCCAACAAACCGCGCGACGTGGTCGCACACAATACGCATCGAAAGGCGCGTATGGGTGTTATTGACGTGTGGGAACTGACGGAACTCGATTTCGTTGCGTGTGCGCGACAAAATCAGTACGTATCCGTCAAGATACTCTCGTATCGACCTTTTACAAACTTGGCCATAGCTTCGTGTACGTTCGACATATCGAGACGAATCTTGCGCCAATAGGACCGTATTATTTTTCTAGTCATGTATGCCAAGTTTGGTCCGATTCTGAGAAGGTCGAATGGAATGCCTATTTGGCGGGCCCGCGATCCGCTCTAACGGGCAAATTTGTGCACGGCTTATAGGAATCCAAAACTGGACATACCATTGAGTTTGTCTCCTTAAACCGAATCCTTAGACATGTAGTTTGACGACTTTAGAGACCGTAGGTACTGGCACGCATTTCGGTGCAAAACGGGTCTAACGGCGAACATCGTTTTGACCTGAAATTACGATTTTGCCCCTGTTCCAGAATTTAACTTTTGGACAGGCATTTCCTAGGTATATCTTTTATTCCAAACTCGTTCGTGATATTTGTTTTAGCATCCGGAGCTTCTTGTGGATTTTGACTTTCGTGTTGACGATTCTGATTGTTGGATTTTGCTGCTTCTCGCACCACCCTCAGGCAAGACACCTTGCCATTTGCTATTTATTTATTTTAGCCCCTATTTCATTTATTATTTTCTTTATGCAAATAAACTGTGATACATGGCATAACCTGTTAGAACTTGTTTTTCATTTATATTTCCTACTATGTATTATTTTCTTACACATTAAACCTAGATTTAAGGGACCACCTTGTGTGTTGCATTCATAGGCCTTGACACATTTATTTAACGTTGTTGTGTGTCACATATGGGACTCGGACATGCGTGATTGGCTGGCCACCAGTACGTATAATTCGTGCGTTAGGAAATAACTGCTAATAGAATTACATGCTAGAAGACTTTAGCAGTTATGAATTGGCATTGGACGGGAAGAACATGATTGGAAGTTGACTACCACCCTATCTATCGTAGACTCGCTCGCTACTGAGGAACGATAGGTAGACTATATGCTATAGACTCGCTCGATACTGAGGAATAGTATATGGTGTTGTGACTCGCTACTGAGGTACTGCATTAGTATTTTCTTGACTTAACCCGGTAGTCATGCGACCATGAACTGTTCTTAAAACTGCATTCACTTAGAACGGTTAGGCTACCTTATCCGTTAGGTATGAGTACTTTTGGTTTGGGTGCTTGTATCTGACCGTAGCTTGGAACAATAACTTGTCGCGGATTAGTTCGTCACATCTTGTTCTTGTTTGGTTGTAGGTGTAACCTACTACTTCGATGAGAAGGTATTGAACCTTGTTGGGGTCCGGATACCATATTGGATTCATAGCATGGAAAGATACGTCACCGTGAATTAGTTTACCATCTCATGTCCTTGTTTGGTTGGAGGGATGGTACTATTCAATAGGTGCGTATTGGACCATGTTATAATTCAATTGACTTATTTATTTGAGCAATATTTATTCAGTTTATATGGCATGATATTATGTGTCATGTTACGTCCCTCTGAGGACCTGGTTTTCTCTCCAGGTGTGTGCTTCTGTAAATTTGCAGGTATTCTAGCCAAGGCCGTGATCTTCTCCATTCTTTTGAAGACGATTGCGCTTGGTTCGTCTCGTTATTTTATAGATCACTTCTTGTACATTTTATTTAAGATAGTTGGTAGTGGACTTTGTCTCCGCCCAACGATTGTATACATGATAAATTCAAAGTTGCTTTTATATCATTTATTTATCTAGTGGATGAGATTTAGTTATTCTAGATTTACTGTATTTTACAGCTTATGTATTCATACGAGGTTTCCATATATTGGAGTATACTTCGTATGTATACAACTGGCATGTCGATGTACCTAGTCCTACGTATTTTGGGACTGGGGCGTTATAGTAGTAGATTTGTCTCCGCCCAACGATTGTATATATGACAAATTTAAAGTTGCTTTTATATCATTATTTATCTTTGTGGATGAGATTTAGTGCCTTGGTTACTGTATTTTACAGCTTATGTATACATACGACGGTCCATATACTTCGTATGTATGCAGCTGGCATGATTACGTTCTAGTCCTTCTATTTTTAGGACTGGGGCGTTACAGGCTGTGCCCACAAGAATATTTGAACATGCTTTGGTGGAGGACAATCCTCCAGCGTGTGTATCAAGAAGAAGGAAGGCTGCACTTCGATGAAGATTGCACCCCTTGTAGATTCTTCTAGGCTTCTGTCGAATCTGTACTAGATGCTTTGTAGTAGAACAAAATTATTCCCTTATTTATAGTCATGATGTGTCTGTACTAGACATTAGTAGACATGACAATGAAGGGACTTCTCGCCATATCTTATGTTTTGTCATTTTAGCACTGAGCCTGAGTCTTTTACTTCTTCTGCTCTGTGGTGAAGGGATGTCTTCAGCTTAGATTTTTTATGCTTCTACAAGACCCCCTTCAAAGTGTCCCAAACTTGAGTCATGCTCGGGATACTTTGAACAGATGCATGAACACGCGTCAGGACTGTACGAGCTGGGTGATGGCTGGTGTCATGCCTAGCTCTTAACATTAATGGTCCTGAGTCATCATTTCAGAGCATGGGCTCCTGATGAATTTTTGCTATTGGAGTCTCTTGTATTTTTGTAGGGATCGTGAATCTCTTTAGCAGAGGAGGTTCAGAGTCACGTTCCTTTGGTCACTCACAGTACTGCCATCTGTCATGGAGTGGAGCTTTAGCTTAACTTGTATGCTTCCCTCTGACCGATGTCTTGCTCGTGCTTGGACCACGCGAACAACCTACATAAAGGACTGTCCCTCTTCAAAAGAAGACTCAGCTGCTTCAACAATGGCCTTGCTTGCCCGATGTTCGGCTCCTAACGACCCTGGAGTTTGCTTGAGACGGCCGTCAGTGGCAAATCATTTTATCCAAAGAAGCTATAGTAGAACTACCATTGGATCTCGAGATGTCTCGCGTTCTAGATGTCATGGGCGTCAATGGCGTCTCGGACCTCTACTTCCTGGGTTAAGATTCTTGCCATTCTGACCGAGGAATTGCATGGCCTACTGCAGTGGTTGCTCTTGCCGGACAGTTGGGGAGATAGGGGAGTCCTGTGCTGGTCTTCATCCTCGGCTCGGGCCAGTAGCAGCTTCGGGCAGTGGCTTTCTTTTGAACAGGAAGTGATTGGCTCTGTCACCGCCTTGTCCATGTTATTGAGAGCTTGTACGACATTTTTAGCTTTTTTCTATGTTTATAACAACGAAGAGTCTGTAATAGGTCTTTGTAGCTACATATTTTTATATATAGAAGCTTTATTGTTCCCTTTGCTTTTGTCTTCAGAATAAAGAAGTAATCTTCATAATGGATTTGCCTGACCAGAGGTAATATGGACATGGTAGGCTTGATTTTTGCCGGGATATAGAACAACAATCTAGAGGTAATATGGACGTGTACTGTTTCCTAGATTGCCGGGATAATCATAGAACGGATGCGAGAAGAACGACTACTCAGAGGTAGTGTGGACATGGTAGTCGCATCTTCTAAGCGTAGAGGAGCAATCCAGAGGTAATGTAAACGTGAAGTGCTTCATCTACTTATGAGAATATATAGGAGGGAGAGCGAGAGATCTCCTTACCAGAACTTATAGGCACCTTTTCAGGGGATGTGGGTGCATATGCTTGTTCTGTCTTCAAACGTAATACTTCTTTAGGAACTTGCCGTTGATAGACATCATTAGAAAGTCCCCATTAGGCTTAGCTAGCCGATAAGCACCGTTGGAGTATACCGTTTCTATGACGAACGGTCCATCCCACTTGGGCTCGAACTTTCCAACCGTCTTGTGGGTCATTACCATCGGTCTCCGTACTGCCAAGACAAGGTCGTCCACCTGGTAGGATCTTTTACGAACCTTTTTATTGAAGGCCCCAAAGATGCGAGCTTGGTAATGCTCAATCCATTGCTACACGAGCAAGCGCTTTTCATCCGACGCTTGTAGCTCTTGTAACTGCGTGTGCTGATTATCTTCGATGGTTAACTGATTAGTGATCATACTAGCAGACAACATCTTCTTAAAGACTTGACCCATGCTGGTATTAGAATCCCTAGTTGAGGAGTCAGAAGAGTGTGAGTGCCTCATGACTTCTTCTTTATAATCTTCTGAGGTGGTCGTAGGTGTAACATACCCAGCCCTCGACTAGTACGTTGGTAGTAGTTTTCAGCTTTCCCCTTTAGAGCATGAATCCATATGGGGAGACACTGGCCTTTGCCATAATTGAGCCCCTTGTTGCTATTCAGGTCGTAGCCCATCTTCTGAATAAGTTTTTTGGCTTGCGTCGTGTAGTGGTAGAATTGTATTTTGCCATTGTCGAGGTCTGGGTCTTCAGGAGTTATTCGTCGCAAATGCTCTAATCCATCGAATATGATGGGTTTCTCTTCTTTTTTTGGCTGAAACTACGAAGTAGGTGCCTCGGACAGGGACAACCCAGCTCACATTGTTGGCAGTTGTCACTTGCGTCTATAGTTTACACAGAGAATTATCTAGAAAATATTTGGTGTTACAGCATGTGCCAAAATAGTTCGATGACAGCTTTCTGTTGATGAAGAGGGATATCTTATCCGAGGGATTACGTTATCAAAAGAGTGGGCACTTTCTTAAGCTATCTCTACTTGTCGTCAGCATCATCCTGTCGTCATCCCAGGGGACTGACTTGTATAGATCAGCATCCGTACAGTAGGCTTCAAGTCCACGAAACAGGCCGATATCAGCGAACTCCGTTTTGATAGTTCCATCGTTGGGCACATATTTCATACACTGATGTAGGGTGGAAGGGACAATCGTGTACTCATGGATTTATGGTCGCTCCAGCAGAATATTGTAATTTATGTCTGCATCAATGACATAGCAAGCCACTTCAGTGTAAAGGTCGTCGATCTGACATTTCAGGAAATTTTTACCCAAGGGCTCGCTCTTTCCCATGATAAAGCCACTGATTGTTGTGTTAGAGGCTATCAACCGATGCATCGGAACCCCTAGAGTTTGAAGCAGGCTTCTTGGGATAATACTCAAAGAGGAACCTGGGTCGATGTGGATACGATCGACCTTAATGGTATCAACATACCACGTATAGTACTGGGGGCGGGGTGTTTACTCAGAGGTTATGTGGACATGGCAAACATGGGAGTTTTTGTACTTTCCTTACTCAGAGGTAATATAGACATGGTAAGGATAGACTCTCCTGGGGTATCGGACGACTAAGAGGTAATATGGACGTGAAGGGTTCTATAGATGATAATCGTGGGAAATTGTCAGGGAAAGGGTGTGTTGCTCAGAGATTATATGGACATGGCAAGCATCTTTCTACTAGAATAATAGTTCAGAGGTAATATGGACGTGGCTGTTTTCTAGGGTGTCATGACAAATTTGGGGTTATCTTAACGGGATGACTACTCAGAGGTAATATGGACATGGTAGGCACGATGTAGAATAATACTTCAAAGGTAATATGGACGTAAAATATTTTCTAAAGATTATGACAACTTAAAGCTATTGTAGAGGAGGTGACTACTCAGAGGTAGAGAGTATATGGTAGACACGTCTTAGGATAACATTTCAGAAGCGAGGTCATAAAATGTTTTCTGCGAGATTCATGATGATTACTAGTTCATCGTGTCGGGAGCCTGGTCCGGATGGACCCTCATGACTCCGTCTTGAGGCATGCAGAACGGATGTGCCCTTGAGCGTTGTCCCGTGCTGGCGGAAGGTTGATTACTTCCATCGTCGCCTTTGGAATAGGGATGACGCCATCTTGTACATCTATGGCTAGAAAACTCCCAAACTGGAGAGTAACCATGTTGGCCGTGACAGTCTTTTTTTTCGTAATCCAACGATATGATGTTGGCATTAATGAGGCGCTGAATTTGCCCCTTTAACACATAGCAGTCCTGTGTTGAGTGATGGACGTGCTGGTGATAATGGCAGTACTTGGGGTGGTCCACCTTTTCTACTTTATCAGGACGCCTGGGTGGCAAGATGTATAGTTTGCCACACTTCGTAAGCATGTCGAAGCGCTCCAACGTATCCTCGTCATTGAAGGAGTAAGTTTTCCTCGGCCTTTGCGCTTCCGCAGACTTGGGGTTCGCAGCTGCTGAACCTTTGGAGATGCTGACGATCATGGCCTGCTTGCCTTTTTCGTTTCTAGGGTTGTTGTTGTACGAGCGTCTCCCTTGTCTTCGGGCACAGGTAAGTGTAGCCCCACGAGCTGTGCGTCCTGGGATTTCCTTTGTGCAGTATCCGCCTCTGCAACAAAAGGCATCCACTCCGTACAGGGAGCATTATGCAACAATTTTACAGTGGGCAGCATATTCTTGCGACAGGAGTCCATAAGCATGGGCTCGGGCATGCCAGGTGGTAATCTGAGGGCTACCTGGCGGAAGTGCTCGATGTATACACGGACATGCTCTTTCTCCCTCTGGAAAATTCCCATGAGGTTCGACATGGTCATATCCATTACTCCTTCGTAGAATCGGTCCACGAACCGAGTCTTCAGGTCTTTAAATGACGAGATGCAATCGTCCGGAAGACTGCAGAACCACTCATAGGCTACCCCTGCCGGGATCCTATGAATATGTTGGAAAGGAGGGCATCATCCTAGTATTAGTGCTCATAGGAAATAGTGCCATTTCTTCTCAATGATGAGAAACATATAAAATAAAACCAGAGACCTGTTATTGGCAGCTGAGTGTCGTGGCTCCATTTATAGGGGATAGAAGCTTGGTGATCCTGGGTTCGATTATAGCCTATGTATTATGCTATGAATGTTTTGTTAAGGCTTTGCCTAATAGAAATTTCCTATGGGATGCTTATAACTATAATAAAAACAAGTGCCCCCACTTTTACAAAGGAGAGCGTAACGCACATGGTTGGAAAGCAAGGTAGAATTTGGATTGACATGGGTTCTCGAGCCCAACATGGGTAAAAAGATTCTTTTGCTTTGTGTCTTTTCCTCCTTATAGAAGTTAAGTAGAAATTGTTACTTTATTCATACATTAGTGAATCATAGCTTGGATGGTAGTACAAAGGTGTTGTGGATGGATGATCATGGGTTCAAATCCAGATTTGAGTCTTGGAAGATATTTTTGGTTCTTTCCTTTCTAAATTTTTACCTATCAATCATAATGTTTAATGCTGTCCACCTTAATGTAATTATACTACCATTGCTATCAGGATGCAGTACTTATGCCATCAATGCCTTATGGTTAATAAACTTGAGTAGTACTAAGTAACTCTAGTAGAATAATTAATATGTTGGTGGTATATTTGATTGATTTCAGAATCCAAAATTGGACATACCGTTGGGTTCGTATTATCAAAACGAATCCGTAGACATGTAGTTTGAAGACTTTAGAGACCATTGACTCTGGTACGTTTTCGGTGCAAAATGGGTCCAAGACGGACACCGTTTTTGCCCAAAATTACCGTTTTGTCCCTGTGTCCAGAATTGGATTTAAGGACAGGCAATCCTAGCTAATTTAACTATTCTGAGAATGTTGGCAATGTTTGTTTCAGCTTTCGGAGACAGTTGTGAGATGTGGACTTATTTGGCTCACTAGTTGACTATATTTTGTGGGATCTGCGTGCAACCTCCAAGCAAGTATACCTTGCCTTCCTCTACAGTTTTATTTACATGCATTTTATTTCAGTTTTCAGTCTTTGATTGTTTATGGACATATGCTTTTCGTGTTATATTCTGTAGGGTTTTTTTCATTGCATATAGTCGTATTCATGTTTGGCATTGTGTAGTCATATTTGGAGTTTCTCACTAGTACCTTGCTTGAGTCGTGTCATAGAATGAGTGCGTGTAGTGAACTGCCATAGCCTTGATTATCGTTTTACACAACCAGAGAGTACACACTCGGGACGAGGGTTGTTTAGTGCACCAGAGAGTCCACACACGGGACGAAGGTGTTTGTCGTGATCATTGGCACCAGAGAGTCCACACTCAGGACAAGGGTTGACCAATTGCACCAGAGAGTCCACACACGGGACGAGGGTGCCTTGTCGTGAGCTAACCAGAGAGTCCACACTCGGGACGAGGGTTAGTGCTTAGTTCAAACCCGTGAGTCCACACTCGGGATGAGGGTTTGGTTCTTCCATTGATCTCGTGTATCGTTCATTCGGCAGTTCATTATACGTAGTTGTTCTAGTGTTCGTGTTCGTGTTCGTGGTCATTTGTCGGGTTTCTATTTTCTTGTTTATCCTCTTTGCACATGATAAAACTGTTAGATAGGCATGTAAATTATGTATCTTGCTATGTCCTCTGAGGACCTGATAATCTCTTCAGGTTTAGCGATTGCATGGAGTTAGCTAGTAGTTCTGGATGGCGGAGGATTTATGATTCTTGTGGGATTCAGGTATCATTATTACTTTTATTATCCTTTCGTGCTTTACATTCCTTATCATGAGATATCATGTTTCTTGATTCAGTTTAGACTCTTGTTATTTCTTTTAGAGTCTTATCGAACATATATGCTAGTGGGCTGCAGACCACGACCCATAGTGTTCATTCATGTTTATTATTCTTATTGTGGATTGAGATATATATTGTTTGCCATGATTTACCAACTTACCTTAGCCATGACAGCGTTTACGCATTCGAGTCGGGCTGGAGTCCGCTTGATGCGTAGCTGGCTTGCTCACGTGCTTGCATCCGAAAAGCGGGTACGAGTCATGATAATAGGCTACCCCCTGCCGGGATCCTATGAATATGTTGGATAGGAGGGAATAATCCTTTGGCAGGTGCCCCGTTACTAAGGCAAAGTACCTCAAGTATTGTCGGGGAGACCCCTTTCCTTCATAAGGTATAAGCGTCTGTAGATTGTATTTGGGAGGATAGACGATGTTGTCCCACTCCGTAGGGTATGGCTACCGGATCCCCATCTTCCGGAACGTTGCTTGCTTCTCCTTGGCATCATGACGAGCATATAGCTTCTTGACGCCTGTTGTATCTCGGCCGGCATTGCGGAGCCTGTAGCCGATGGAGTAGACGAGGACGGTCCTCCCTGATTGGCAGTAGGCAACCTGCTAGATTCGTCATTGGTTGGCAGATCACGCACAGGTGTTGAGGCAATAGGGGCCATAGTACTCTTGAGGTCGATTATGACCGAGGACAGGGTCTTCAAGGTGTCCGTCAGCGTATCTAACTTCATCTCGAGGTGTCACGACCCGCACCCACTGTGAGGATACGAGAGCGTAACAACGCCCAGCCTACGCCGCAGTGTCGGCGGTAGAACACTGTTCTAGGTCATGAACTATAACTAACATAATATGAATATTCTCCATAAGGAGGCCAACACAGAGGTACAACTCAATCACAATCTAGAGATAGAATATGGCACGATAAAATAGATAAGAGAATCCTCAACCGAGGTACAACAAAAATGAAATACAAGTCTTAACATCTCTACAATATACAAACTCTGAATCAAGAACAACAACTAAACATAAAAGAAAAACAGTCTAAACTATCTATACTAAGCAAGGTATCGTCTCCAGCAGCTGCCTGAACCTCCCCTGGGGTCCAGGTTGCGAGTGTCAACTAGGCAAACTCCAAGTAAGCGTGCAGGATGCCTCATCATCCTCTGTAAAATTTTCAACAGGTCCAGTCAGGACGGGAGCGAGCACAAAACATCTCACGCAGTTCATATCATGTTAGGAAATATAAAGTATGCAATAGAGTAAGGTACATGAAACGCTGAAAGTAAGAAGTATATAAAAAACAGTAGAGATTTGATAACAGGAAATATCTAAATATGATAAATAAGAACTGTAAGCCTACTATGATTTAGAGTACAATATGGTTATATAAACGGTCTAGGAAAATGCAATGGTAACTCCATTGTACGTGGGTGTACAATAGACATATACAATAGTTATACAATGTTGTACAATAGGATTTGATTACATAACCAATTCTACTCCCCCTCCCCAAATCAATATACAAGGATCTACTCCGGTTACGTTATCTTGCACAATAGTGTACAATGTTATACAATAGATGTACAATATTATACAATAGATGTACAATGTTATACAATAGATGTACAATGTTATACAATGGATGTACAATATTATACAATAGATGTACAATGTTATACAATAGTTGTACAATGGTCTATCCCTGGGACTCATGTGATACTGAGAGTACAATATGCACAAGGAGTATACAAGGATATGGGTATTCAATAAATACAATATGTAAGTGAAACGCACATCACAATATGTATTTAGTGAATACAAGGAGATAATATCTTAGAAGAAGATCCATATAGTACCAATCCGTGATAATGATCGTGTCAGCATCAAGTACAGTAATCTAGAGCAAGAATATAAATCCAGACAAGTATGAAATGGTCAGAGAATGTACTCGCCTCGTATCTGAATGTCTGAAGTAAATGTACTGTCCGAGATGAGGTACCTGACTCCTAGTTAGAGCAACACAAGTCAAGATGTACACAGAGAATGATAAATATAATCTACAATGCATCTGCATGCTGTCTAGGTCAAACTAGACTAAAGTCAACACTTGGTCAACTCCAGTCATCTAGACTAGTCAAACTAGGTCAACTAGGTCAAATCCTAGCCCAACAAGTCTAATAAGTCTCATTTGGCCTAACCAAGCCTAGTCTAGCAATCACACACCAATCACAAGGCTATACAAGCCAAACACAAGCCATCACATTCAATATTATACATAAGAGAAATGAAGCTAACATGTAAAGCTATGTGTGTGTGTGAACATGGAGGTGTACATGAAAAGAGAATTCAACACTAGGCCCTATATCACATATATGTATATATAACTATAGAAAAACTCTATTTACCACATTAACACATTTTGCCATGTATAGTACATATATATATATATAGAGAGAGAGAGAAGAGCATGTGTACGTGTTCATGGGTGTGTGTGTGTGTCATGAAAGTGCACAAGAACATGTGTGTTATCATGGAATGAGTGTTAGGCAATGTGTGAGTGAGAGTGTCAATGAGTGAGGGTGTGAGGGTTATATAGTGTAGTGTGTATTGTGTGTGGAGTGATAGTGAGGCATGACAGTTGTGTAGCAAAGTGTCAATAGGAAGTTAACATTCACATATATGAGTTCTCATGTATCTCTTATTTAGTGAAACAAAACTAAATTCCAGTTTTATTCCTAACAAGGCTACATATATTACATCTATTATTACATTACATTCATGCTTGCATTCATTCATCATTCATTTATTCTCTTGCACCACTATATGCACCATACATTACATACTATGGAACCTACATATTCATTACAAGCCATACTTATACATGCTTACATTAGATAGGATACTTACACCTTATACATCATTTATTTAAACATTTACTCATGCTTGCATTCTCTATTTAATTACATAATGTATATACATTAACATGGGTTAAAATCAAATAGAACATTATATTACACACAAGGGTGCACAAAATGCATATGCCGAATAGTAACTCCTACTAATAATCAATACTGTACCATCTAAACATGAATTAAAATCTAGGATTAAAGTATGTTATAGATCTATGTGTTAGCTTTCCGAAACTTCAAACGGATCGCATTTTCGTTTCCGAAAACTCCCGGAATCGTAAAAACACCGAGAACGCGTTTATCTTTCGTACAGCTGACACTCAAATAATTCTCCAGAAAGTTACATAAAGAATTAGGCCTATTAATACATGTTTTTGGAAAGCTAACTTCAATACGCTTCTTATAAAAAAAACAGAAGATTAAACCGAGCTTTGAGCTAGAAGTTATGACATTTCTAAGTTAGGGCTGAAATTAAAAACGTGGATAAAAAACATGACGGATTTGGGTAGTTTGAGACAAAAGAACACAAGTATATAACATAATATATCAAGAACTCACTCTCTACACTAATATATATATATGAGACACTATAGAACACATCTCTAATACAAAAATATGAGATTAAACATGTAATAATTCATTCATACATAACAACAACACATAGTGTGTCCAAATTTGGGATTTTCCCACATGGACACAACCACAACACAAAGGACACTCCTATGACCTCCAAATAGACACAAAATGGACACAAATGGAGATGCAACCATAGGGGTCATTTCTATGGGTTCAAAATAGACCTATATGCATGAGGAAATGAAAAGGAGAAGGGATTTATACCTCCCGGTAGATCGAATCGAAGAGAAGCCTTCCCGGAGCGACACCGACACGTAGAGATTCCAAAAGGACACGAACGAGCTCCGAATCCTCCCAAACTTGGGTAGCTTCCTCCTTGGCTAGAATGGAGAAGGAAAGAAGAAGATTTGGTGGCAAAATGGAAGGATTTGGTGGAGAAATTGCTAGGGATTGCTCTCTAGGAATTTGGGGAAGAATAAGAGAGAGAGTGTGGATGAGAATAATGAAATGAACTTGAGCCTGTCCTCTTCCAAAGTAGCTGGCCATATGGGGCTATTTGTCCTATTATGGTAAGGTCTAAAATGCCCCCACTAACCTATTCTATGAGTATTAGGAAAGGACTAATTGGTTGGGGCTAAATTAGTCATTCTAAAGTCTCTAATCACACTAACCTTATCCATAATAATTAGTCTAACCTCTAACTAAAATATTTCTATCATGTGGACTAAATTTAATATCATGTGGGCCATGCCTAACTAGTGTGTGGGTCCCACTAGAGTCAAACTACCACCGGGTCCCCGTTTTAAGTCGGATTGAGTTAAAATTCGAACCCGACTCAAATAACCCCAAAACAATATCATAAATAATAAAATGATATCAAAATAATTCAAAGAGGTCAAATACAAAAATATCCTTAGGCCAAAAATAATATTAAAATATCATAATCACATGGTTAGGCTCTAGGTCAAACAGTCTCTAGGGTTTCACTAGCAAAACGTCAAAACCACAAGTCATGAATTTAAATAGTTTAAAATAATTTAAAAAATCACTAAAAATCATAATATGAAATAAATATTATTAAATAATAATTATAATTATAAAATTTCAAAATTACCCTCATCTGAAAAACTAGGTGTTACAATCCTACCCACCTTATAAAAATTTCGTCCTCGAAATTAAGATGATCGCACCCTCTTCTAGGCCGAACATAGACAAGGGTCAATCACTAGTCAATTTTCTCAACATCCTAGTACTTGGTCATCAGCTGGTCAACTTCTTAGGACTTTTACCTATGCTAGCTACCTAGTGTTGGCAACTAGGGATTAGCAAAGAAAACTCTATAGTAGACTAGCTCTTAACTTCCAAATCCTATCAAGTCACCCATAACTAATTACCCACAAGCTAAGCACACCAATCCCAAATACCACATATATATATATGCTCAAGAACAACAATCCATCACATATATCCTAAGTATATCATCTATATATATAGACCTCTTAGTCCTAGGTGAAACTACAACTATGCTCAAGGGCAGGCTCTGGTTACTGGGTGCCTTACTGGAAGGGTAAAGGAAAACAATAAATAATCATCAAGGTTGTATGGCATAATAACATCCTATACGTAACTGGTTGGTATCATAATAACAGGGAATCATCTGCAATGGGTTACTATTCTAGCACCAATGCTAACTATCACCTCTAGGGTACAGACACTCTACAAGTCACCATATCTATATACTATGAAGGAACTACCTATGAACAAGCTCTACAATCTAAATATCCCTACTCCTAAGTCATTTATAACAACAAAAAGGGTATGATGTTTTAAACCTTCTCAAGATACAATCTGCTAATTATATGCGTCTGTCCAAAATCATGTTGTCCAGAGTCTTCATCATGCTAGTGAGCAAGGCTACGATAATCACAGAGTCCTTGACTAAGGTACGTACCTCTAGGTTCATGGTATTTAAAATTTTCGTATAGTCGCATGCGACGGCGAAAACCTTAAATTCCCATACCCAAGAAATATATCTGAAATCTGACTACATGTCCTCACTATGCCAACTAACACAACTATCGAAGATCCTAGATCCCATGATTTATGTGACCTAGCCCATACGATTCTGAAGAAAAACGTCATAACAAAAGAACAACATGACAAATTTAATAAATCAGCAAGGAACAGATGGAATCGGATTTCAAGGTAGTTATAAAAGACAATTCCGGGAATGGAATTGAGAAGAACGGAACTTGCAGCAAGATCTCCAATGGTCTGTACATCCTTGACTGTCCTGACGATAGCTCGCCCTGCTGGTTTCCCCTGGTCTGCTGCTGATGCTGCATGAATCACCGCTGCTGAGAGAAATCAGAAATGACAAAAAAAAATCTCTGTACAGATAGAGGTGCACCTCCAATGTAGCAGATACGCCAACCTGAGTTGGCACAACAGGAGCTGCGGTCTCGAGGCCCTGATGAACAGGACGAGAGGTGGCCAGCCTCTCGATAGTATCCCCCGAACCGAAGTGATGAGATCCTGTCTTCATAACCATCATGAAAACAGATCAAAACAAGGAGCAATTTCTGAGAATGAAGCGAAAATTCAAAGGAGGACAGTTTATATTCAAGGGAAGTCAATAAGCAACAATTTTAGACAAAGGAATCTGATTAAGAGTTTTTTCTAATGTGATTGAGTACCTCTAAAAATAATCCTAATCCTGCTGCAGGCTGTAGTGATACTCTAGTTCGAATACCACTACATAAACTCGACCTGCATGGGCCACCACTAAAAACGTGTCACGACCCGCACCCACTGTGAGGGTACGAGAGCGTAACAACGCCCAGCCTACACCGCAGTGTCGGCGGTAGAACGCTGTTCTAGGTCATGAACTATAACTAACATAATATGAATGTTCTCCATAAGGAGGCCAACACAGAGGTACAACTCAATCACAATCTAGAGATAGAATATGGCACGATAAAATAGATAAGAGAATCCTCAACCGAGGTACAACAAAAATGAAATACAAGTCTCAACATCTCTACAATATACAAACTCTGAATCAAGAACAACAACTAAACATAAAAGAAAAACAGTCTAAACTATCTATACTAAGCAAGGTATCGTCCTCAGCAGCTGCCTGAACCTCCCCTGGGGTCCAGGTCGCGAGTGTCAACTAGCCAAACTCCAAGTAAGCGTGCAGGGTGCCTCATCATCCTCTGTAAAATTTTCAACAGGTCCAGTCAGGACGGGAGCGAGCACAAAACATCTCACGCAGTTCATATCATATTAGGAAATATAAAGCAAACAATAGAGTAAGGTACATAAAACGCTGAAAGTAAGAAGTATATGAAAAACAGTAGAGATTTGATAACAGGAAATATCTAAATATGATAAATAAGAACTGTAAGCCTACTATGATTTAGAGTACAATATGGTTATGTAAACGGTCTAGGAAAATGCAATGGTAACTCCATTGTACGTGGGTGTACAATAGACATATATAATAGTTATACAATGTTGTACAATAGGATTTGATTACATAACCAATTCTACTCCCCCTCCCCAAATCAATACACAAGGATCTACTCCGGTTACGTTATCTTGCACAATAGTGTACAATGTTATACAATAGATGTATAATATTATACAATAGATGTATAATGTTATACAATGGATGTACAATGTTATACAATGGATGTACAATATTATACAATAGATGTACAATGTTATACAATAGTTGTACAATGGTCTATCCCTGGGACTCATATGATACTGAGAGTACAATATGCACAAGGAGTATACATGGATATGGATATTCAATAAATACAATATATAAGTGAAACGCACATCACAATATGTATTTAGTGAATAAAAGGAGATAACATCTCAGAAGATGATCCGTATAGTACCAATCCGTGATAATGATCGTGTCAGCATCAAGTACAGTAATCTAGAACAAGAATATAAATCCAGACAAGTATGAAACGGTCAGAGAATGTACACGCCTCGTATCTGAATGTCTGAAGTAAATGTACTGTCCGAGATGAGGTACCTGACTCCTAGTTAGAGCAACACAAGTCAAGATGTACACAGAGAATGATAAATATAATCTACAATGCATCTGCATGCTGTCTAGGTCAAACTAGACTAAAGTCAACACTAGGTCAACTCCAGTCATCTAGACTAGTCAAACTAGGTCAACTAGGTCAAATCCTAGCCCAACAAGTCTAATAAGTCTCATTTGGCCTAACCAAGCCTAGTCTAGCAATCACACACCAATCACAAGGCTATACAAGCCAAACACAAGCCATCACATTCAATATTATACATAAGAGAAATGAAGCTAACATGTAAAGCTATGTGTGTGTGTGAACATGGAGGTGTACACGAAAAGAGAATTAAACACTAGGCCCTATATCACATATATGTATATATAACTATAGAAAAACTCTATTTACCACATTAACACATTTTGCCATGTATAGTATATATATATATATATATATATATATAGAAAGAGAGAAGAGCATGTGTACGTGTTCATGGGTGTGTGTGTGTCATAAAAGTGCACAAGAACATGTGTGTTATCATGGAATGAGTGTTAGGCAATGTGTGAGTGAGAGTGTCAATGAGTGAGGGTGTGAGGGTTATATAGTATAGTGTGCATTGTGTGTGGAGTGATAGTGAGGCATGACAGTTGTGTAGCAAAGTGTCAATAGGAAGTTAACATTCACATATATGAGTTCTCATGTATCTCTTATTTAGTGAAACAAAACTAAATTCCAGTTTTATTCCTAACAAGGCTACATATATTACATCTATTATTACATTACATTCATGCTTGCATTCATTCATCATTCATTTATTCTCTTGCACCACTATATGCACCATACATTACATACTATGGAACCTACATATTCATTACAAGCCATACTTATACATGCTTACATTAGATAGGATACTTACACCTTATACATCATTTACTTAAACATTTACTTATGCTTGCATTCTCTATTTAATTACATAATGTATATACATTAACATGGGTTAAAATCAAATAGAACATTATATTACACACAAGGGTGCACAAAATGCATATACCGAATAGTAACTCCTACTAATAATCAATACTGTACCATCTAAACATGAATTAAAATCTAGGATTAAAGTATGTTATAGATCTATGTGTTAGCTTTCCGAAACTTCAAACGGATCGCATTTTCGTTTCCGGAAACTCCCGGAATCGTAAAAACACCGAGAACGCGTTTATCTTTCGTACAGCTGACACTCAAATAATTCTCCAGAAAGATACAGAAAGAATTAGGCCTATTAATACATGTTTTTGGAAAGCTAACTTCAATACGCTTATTTTAAAAAAACGGAAGATTAAACCGAGCTTTGAGCTAGAAGTTATGACATTTCTAAGTTAGGGCTGAAATTAAAAACGTGGATAAAAAACATGACGGATTTGGGTAGTTTGAGACAAAGGAACACAAGTATATAACATAATATATCAAGAACTCACTCTCTACACTAATATATATATATATGAGACACTATAGAACACATCTCCAATACAAAAATATGAGATTAAACATGTAATAATTCATTCATACATAACAACAACACATAGTGTGTCCAAATTTGGGATTTTTCCACATGGACACAACCACAACACAAAGGACACTCCTATGACCTCCAAATAGACACGAAATGGACACAAATGGAGATGCAACCATAGGGGTCATTCCTATGGGTTCAAAATAGACCTATATGCATGAGGAAATGAAAAGGAGAAGGGATTTATACCTCCCGGTAGATCGAATCGAAGAGAAGCCTTCCCGGAGCGACACCGACACGTAGAGATTCCAAAAGGACACGAACGAGCTCCGAATCCTCCCAAACTTGGGTAGCTTCCTCCTTGGCTAGAATGGAGAAGGAAAGAAGAAGATTTGGTAGAAAAATGGAAGGATTTGGTGGAGAAATTGCTAGGGATTGCTCTCTAGGAATTTGGGGAAGAACAAGAGAGAGAGTGTGGATGAGAATAATGAAATGAACTTGAGCCTATCCTCTCCCAAAGTGGCTGGCCATATGGGCTATTTGCCCTATTATGGTAAGGTCCAAAATGCTCCCACTAACCTATTCTTTGAGTATTAGGAAAGGGCTAATTGGTTGGGGCTAAATTAGTCATTCTAAAGTCTCTAATCACACTAACCTTATCCATAATAATTAGTCTAACCTCTAACTAAAATATTTCTATCATGTGGACTAAATTTAATATCATGTGGGCCATGCCTAACTAGTGTGTGGGTCCCACTAGAGTCAAACTACCACCGGGTCCCCGTTTCAAGTCGGATTGAGTTGAAATTCGAACCCGACTCAAATAACCCCAAAACAATATCATAAATAATAAAATGATATCAAAATAATTCAAAGAGGTCAAATACAAAAATATCCTTAGGCCAAAAATGATATTAAAATATCATAATCACATGGTTAGGCTATAGGTCAAACAGTCTCTAGGGTTTCACTAGCAAAACGTCAAAACCACAAGTCATGAATTTAAATAGTTTAAAATAATTTAAAAATCACTAAAAATCATAATATGAAATAAATATCATTAAATAATAATTATAATTATAAAATTTCAAAATTACCCTCATCTGAAAACTGGATGTTACACGAGGACTTCGATACGTCTGAGAGCTTCGTTATTGTCTTCCTCATTGCCGTCGACCATGAACACAGACCGAGTGTGAGGGTGACTCGAGGGAGCCGTAGATCCGTCACTTTCGGGCTCAGATGCCTGAGTCTTATTGTCCTGAGGATATATCATAAGATTGTAATCTTCTTCGGACTCAGTATGGTTGCTATCCCTAGTCTGGTGACTGGTTGTGCTAATAGAGACATTCGTGTCGTATTACGCCTCGTCAGATTAGAACACAGGGTTATCGTGTATGGTAGGAGGCTGGCTACCCCTAGTTTTTGGTAAGACACCCAATGTAGATTTGAAATGAGTGCCTTGGAACACACCCGTATCCGGTACTTTAGCTTTGTTGTTCTCTGACTTCCTCTTCGGTTTAGTAACTGATATGAGAGGATTCTAGGAGGGCTTCTTGAAAGCCCTGAAACCTTGCATCGTATAGCATGTGACAATATGGGGCTCGTCTTCTCTATGTCTCATCGATCCCCTGTTAGGCCTCTGGCGTGGAGTCGGCGTGGAGTAGAGTCTCTGGAAGACGGTGCACCTGCTTGGCAATGGCGCAGCTGTCTGCCGACAACTGCAGTTGATGGTAATTTGGGTACAAGAGTGCCTTAATTTAGGTACGTTTTGTGCCACAGATTCTTCTTCCCCTTGGGACGGGGTTGGATCTTCTGTCGTAGCACTCCCAACGTACATACAGGGAAGCTGCTTGTAAGCACGGTCAGAGCGGGTCTGGCTAGGAAGCCTCCTGTCGTTCCTGCGGGAATGCCGATTGCATGGCTCCCTCTCTGTGGGAAGTACCCCCTAGCTTGGCTTACGCACAGGAGTACCCCAGTGGGAGAAAGATTCGACTGGTTGAGGTATTGGAGCGCGAGAGCCAGTCTTGTATGGCTTTCCATCGGCTGCACGTGCTACTGTCAACAAGGGCCTCTGGTTTGTCGTTGTTGTCGTACGCTTGTTGTACGAAGCGCGAGGCACCTGGCTTCTCTTCTTACTATACCCAGCGGATGAGTAGCATTCAGAGTCTGTCGAAGGTTTACTTGAAGGAAAAGCGATTCTGTCGAAGATAGATCTTCTTACTGGCAAAACTCCCATCGTGAGGGGTTGGACCGGTGTGCGCTTCCTTTGGCATCATTCCTTCGTCAGATCAACCATCTTCTTCGCCATGCTTTCTCGAGATGAGAATCGGGCGAGGGAATAAGGCTGTAGCAGCCTGGATCTTCTCTATGGCCTTGAAGTTGAGAGGGTCCTGAGAAGCAGTTCTCGCCATCGTACTGCTGGCTGCAGCCCCCTTATGCCTCCAGACACGTCATGTCTTCTTCGGTTGTACGAACTGCTTCGAAGTTTTTGACTTTTTATCAGAGAGGAGATCTTTAAAAGCCTACTGGTCTAACCGTATGACCAGCATGTCCTGAGAAGCTCCCAACAAGTTTTCATCAGATTGCATCACCGCTTTCTCGTTGGAGGAGAAGGTAGTCCTCAGCAGAGTTGCTATTTTGTTCGACGTAATAAAAGGTTGAACGAACTTTTGCTTTATTGAACGTATAAGGTATCTGTGTACAAAGGAGGAAGTTCTAAACACGATATTCTAAGTACAGGGAGAAGAGGTTTCTGGAAAGTGTTACGGTGGAGATCGAGCACTATAGTGGCTCCTTTACTCCGTTGACGATCTGACGACGAATCAACCTTGCTATGGCTCTATGGCGCCTTTGATAGGACTCTAGGGTCACCGATCAAGAGGCTGTCTAGATGAGAAGATCCTTTGAAGATGGTTGGCTGGTTGGTTCTTTGGTTGATAGGTAGATGAGGGTGGTCGACTCTTCGTGGGTAGAGATCGCTGTTACTTTGAAGATTGTCGATTGTCAGTGTTCCCTCTTTCTTTTCTCCTTCCCTTTTCCTTCTTTGGTGGAAGAAGAACTCCTATTTATAGAGAATCGAGCACATATGCGATGTGCATTAGGGTTCCTGAGATAAGAAAGAATCTGCCGTCACTGTACGGTACGGGCTTCTGCGGCGCTCACACATGGCGAACATCGATATTTCCCTCAAATGAGATCTCTGGTGGTTATAAACATAACCGAAGGAGGTGACACGTGGCGCATGCCAATTTGCTTGCTTGGATACAGCCGAGTAAATCTTGAGATTTTATCTTAGATTTGGAGTCTAATTGATCATCATCTAAGATTTAAATCAATCTGATATAATATCAATCATGATTTAATCCTAATCTTCTCTGCAAGAGGCAGTTTAAACAAATCAATTGGGGTGGACCCATGCTTTCTGTACCTCTGGGGAGGACTAAGTTCTGCTGTGCTTCTGGGGTGACGTGTAGACTGTGCTTCTGGAGACGACGGAACCTCTGTGATTTCAGGCGACGAGTGGACTTGGTTTCGAATGACGATGAGACTTCTGTGCGTATAGAGCAACTTATGAAGCTATATTTCGGGCTACCAGAGTCACTGTGCTGTAGGTGACAAGTATGCTTGTGCTTCAGGTTGACGAGGTTATTATGGTTTTGGAGTGACACGTTGACTTGCATTAGTTGCGGTGGGAGTTCCCAAGTATCTTATAGAGAAGTGACGTAAGCTTCTGATCCGAAGCATATGACTGTACCGTAGAAATGGAGATGGTGTGAGCATATCACCATCCTGAGCTACATACGGACGCAGGTAAGTAGTTGTGCCGCTAAATAGTGAAGGCGTTGGCTGCAAAGGGAAGGGTATGACACCCTTAGTGTGGTGAGATTGGTGCAGGAAGATAGCTGCTCCTCTGGAGTGAAGACACAGGCTTCTGGAATAAAAGAAGGGGAGGGGGCCTATAACTATATTATTTCTGAGGTTGGCGCAGAAAAGTGGCTGCGCCTCTGGCTCGAAGGCTCTGGCTTCTTCAAAGTGCTGGGTTGCTGATATGCTTCTGAGAGGCTACACCCACAAGAATATCAGAACATGCTTCGGTGGAGGTCAATTCTCCAGCGTGTGTATCAAAAAGAAGGAAGGCTGCACTTCGATGAAGATTGCATCCCTTGTAGATCCTTCTAGGCTTCTGTCGAATATGTACTAGATCTTTGGTAGAAGAACAAAATTAGTCCCTTATGTATAGTCCTGATGTGTCTATACCAGACTTTGGTAGACATGACAATGAAGGGACTTCTCTCCATATCTTCTTTTTTGTAGCACTTAGCCTAAGTCTTTTACATCTTCTATGTTGTGGCGAAGGGATGTCTTCAGCTGGGATTTTTCATGCTTCTACAACTATGCTATTACAAGCACAGGTATACCTGCTCATGCCCTTGCATCTACCCACAAACCAGAAAGTATAAATTGGATAATTGACTCTAGGGCATCCTGCCATGTCACGGGTGCCCGTGATGAGTTCCAAGATTACACTCACCTGATGATACCTAAAAACATTCAGACTGCTGATGGTACTGCTAGACCTATTATAGGTAAAGGGACGGTTGAATGCACCCATTCGATGAGTCTTACTGATGCTTGCATGCTTCATCCTTTTCTGTTAATCTATTGTCCATAAGTGCTTGTTCTTCAACTTAATTGTGTTATTTTCTTTGACATTCTGAAGGTTATTTTTCAGAAGAAGGGAACGGGGAGACCGTTGGGGACTGGCACTTGGAATAAATAGCTATGGTACTTGGACAGGGGTGGACTGGATACAACACTGGCAGCACTGATGGATGAAGCACAACCAGAGGAGCGGCAAAGTACCATAGTTGAAGAATTATTACTCCAACATCAGCGCATGGGACACTCTTTATTTAGTCTACTGAGTCGGATGTTTTCCTCTATGTATCAAAAGGCTAATAAGCAAAAGTTGGTTTGTGATGCTTGTGAACTAGGAAAACACACCAGAAGCTCTTATGTGAGTTCTGGAAATAAAAGTTCAGTTGCTTTTGATATGATAAACTCTGATGTGTGGGGACCTTGTCCTACAACTACTGTTAATGGTTTCAAGGTGTTTGTCACCTTTATTGACTGTCATACTCATGTTTGTAGAAGCATGGAATTTCAGGCGCATCTATAGGCCAGAATTCCTATGCGCTCAACCCAACCATGGGACCAACTCAAATGCGCCAGGAAGCTCAAATAGATACTTGGCACAACCAAGAAAAGTACAAGTTTAAAGACATTGAAAATAAGGCTTTTATTTCATATGAAAGTCTATTACATGTCTAAAGAAAGGCTATATAAAGGAGAACTTCTACGAAAAGAATGATCCTAAAACTACAGCCAGATGCGACAATTGCTATGCACCCCATGCCAGGCGCATCATCCGTCAGGCACATCACTCTGATGTCGTATCCAAGCGCATCGTCTCGCCATTATGGTGCAGGTACATCAACACCAATCAACCCTTGTGTAGCAGGAGGATGAGCTCTCCTAGCTCGACGAAAATCGTGACACGATACCCCGGTCTTCGGAAGCAACAGGCACACTCGGTAGCCTGTGGCTCTACCAGCATAACGAAAGATGGAGCATGGCCGCCCTGATCTTTGGATGCAACAGGCACCATCGGCCTGTGTCGGGACTCGACGATCCTGATATTTAGATGCAACAGGCACTATCACAGAAGCTCAAAGCGACGGGAAGACTGGGGCAACTCATCTTCACCCTCGGAAAGAGCTCGAGTTCGGCTGTTCGCCAAGGCGGAGTTTCGGCCAAGTTCATCTTTATATCAAAATGAAGAATGAAAGCAAAGCTTTCCCTCATGCGACTATTTATAAGCACGGGCAGCCTACACCCGAGTGCCAAATGGCCAACGTTCCAAATTCTATGCTATAAATTTACATTAATAGAAAATGCATCCATCTCCTCGTATTCAGCTAAGTCAAGGCAGCCATTAACGCCTCGAAGAACTCAACAGGTAAGCCAAAGAGGATGCGACACGGCAGATGTGCCGTCGACGTCATGTGCTCCCCATGGATGCGCCCAGCGGGCCATAGAACCATGCACCCAGATTGGTACTTACCAATGCAACCCTCTCCATCATTTAATGCTGAATGACAAAGACGGCAACGCATTCCAAGAGGCGTCCAATCGGCAGCCCTGTGCAGAAAAAAAAGTACCGCTGATGTCAGTACAATCATTACACCTTGGGTCAGCAACAATTGCCATGTGGCCGACCGATCATTCGTATGTGCCTCGTGGACATGTGCCCAGAATACGGTGTGCGCCCCAGTGGTCATACGCCCCCTCAGCTCACTTCTGATCTCAAGCAATAGAAGACTAAGCTCTGCATGCGCCTCAAAAGCCATGCGCCTGGACTTGCTCATGACTCCTAAAAATCATGAGACCAAGTCGCCTCCCCTGTGCCTGATCCTAGGCGCACCCTGATGCGAAGCTCTGCATGCGCATCAAAAGCTATGCACCCAGACTTGTCTATGACGACTAAAAATCATAGGACTAAGTCGCCTCCATGTGCCCGATCCTAGGCGCACCCCGACAGATCACTCTCCTCCAAAACTGAGATCTTTGAGCCACAGGCATACGCCACGCGTCCTTTGACTCAGTTATATTCAAAGAATGGGTGCCAAACACCTAAGATATCAGCAACAACCAAATCTCAGCAACTGCCACGTGTCAGCTCCTCCGCAGCTTGACGAAGCAGATCAAGCATATTCTACCACAACTCGGGGCACATCGTCCATGCACTCCCACCAACATCAGCCACGTGTCATCCCCACGTCCAGGAGCATCCGATATATGCGCATGTGAGCAGCCAGCCTACTATCTATAAATAGAAGGATTACTCCTTCATGACAAAAGTGGAACACACACAGGCAGAGAAAGATATATACAGACAGACTGTTATATCCACATACAGAGGCCAGAAGAGACACTTAACGTCCAGTTCTCCTCACAATGCTCCGACATCCAGAGCAACCCAAACCTTCAGAAAGTTCGAGACCGTCGTCAGATCAACAACGGAGTCAACGTATTACCACTCGCTCCATCGGAATCATACCCAATTAAAAACAAAAGTGTTCTCCTAGGACTACGTCTAAGTCCAAATTGTACTCTGTTCTGTTTGTAATTAAAAACATCAATCAACCCAAGAGTTTTAATGGCAAACAAGCTGGCAACTCTTGCTGGGGACTTCTTTCTCCTCCAACGAGAAAGTTGTGTTGCATTATGACGACATCAAACTCGGCTCCTCCCACAAAATACTTGTGGTACGCCTGAATCAACAAGCGTATGAGGAGTTCATCTTTGAAGGCAGCGCGAGTCCTTCGAAGCGGCAGCCAAAGTCGAAAAAGACTCGCCAAGTCTGGGTGCACAAGGCCGATGTGCCTGGCACCATCACTGAAGGGGATACGCCACCACAACTGGCCCTTCCTGCTGACACACTCAGTAATAAGGATATGCCCACTGGTACTGCACATCTGTCTGGGAAATGCAGTATTGACTGTATTCCCCAACCGCCTTATTTCCAGCCGAAGAAGATGCACCAACAGAGCAGAGGTGCAACCAATCTCCAGCACATGAGCTCTGGTGCGCAGGAGAGAACGTTTATCTTCAACAGACTCACTCGTTGTCATGGCAAGGTACAATTAGATTCTAAGTATTATGCACCTTCACGGGCTAGTACAAAGAAATCCAAGGCAGCATAGGCCATGCGTCATAAATGTGCTACGCCAACGGCAAACCAAAAGCATGCGTTCAAAATCATGTACGCGGCTGATGGTAAGATGTACAAAGTTGACTCGGGTGCATCTGGGCCAGAAATGGGTCGACTCTCAAAGTTCTTGTCCTACTTAGGTGCATCTACTGCGTTTCAAACCAAGTCTGGTTGGGCAACTGTGATGTTAAGTCCATGCGCCCACCTGGGTGATACGCATGAAGTGGACTCAAGTTGCCAAAAATGATGTTCCTCTACCAATGATCTGGGTATATCTCATGCGCATGAACCAGATCAGTGGGTACAACATTCATATGACCACCCCGGTGCTTGGCCTTGCCATGCGCCTGAAAGGGTTGTTAAAGTGAAACTCTTCTATCATGATTTGTGTAATGTAATTAGTCACAAATGCAGATCAGGAGAGCTGACCAATAAGCACAATATGCCCCTCGTAGAACACACATGTGCTATAGTCATCATCAACTGCTGTTGTTGTAAAATAGCGGCTCCACCACAGAGGCAGTCCATGTTTCAGTGACTACAATCTACGGCACCTATCCGACGTCGCCTCGTAAAGAAAGTGCCAATTGAAGACGAAGCGGAGCCCAAGATTGCTTCCTATCATGTTGTCTCCAATTCCCACCCATCCGTGAGAAAGATAACCACCAACTCCTCAGCCTCTACATCCAAGACTCAGCTGAGGAAGAGCAAAATAGTGGTCCTGTCTCCAGGGGTGTACGAACGTACCCGAACAAGGATCAAGGCCCTGGAAGAAGCAACAGCCGGGGATAGTCAAGCCTCTGACAACCCTCACCTCCAAGAGGAAGAAGTACTTCGACAAACTGACCCTGACGTAACTGGGGGTAGCCAACACGAGGCCTCAGAAGAAGAAGCCCCTCTATAGGAATGTGAGGTCGAAAGCAAAGCCTCGACCGATCCATCCACTTCCACCCATGTCATGACAGCTTACATGGCAGGGGGTAGTGATGAAGGGGAATCGGACGCTCCAGCACTAGACACCGTGTAGCACATAGACACTCTTGAAGGGAGTCTCAAAATCCTTTCTGCCTCCATACAGATCTTGACCCAGGCAGTGTTCGACATTCGAACCACTCTAGCAAGGGTACATGTCTCTACCAGCCCCTATACAAGGGCCAACAAAGAATCAACTATACCCCCTCAACGGGTATCTTTAGGGGCGGAGCACCACACTGCACCACGAGCGTCAGTTTCTTCCAATATCCAGCTTCAGGCCATACCGCTTTTACCTACTCTCAGCTCGACAGAAGACTTGGTCTAGATAGTCAAAGACCTGTGTGAGCGTTTTGAGGCCCGAAGTAGACAGGAGGATCGCCTGAAGATGGGACTTCCGTAACCTTACCCCCTCGAATGGAACAAAGTGTTTTATCATCCCAAGTATAAACCGTAAACACTGATGCCATACGATGGAAATGATTCTCCTCACCAGTACCTGACCTACTTTCAGTCTCAGACGGGGCATCTCCCAAAATAAGATGCCTTACTCCCATACCTGTTTGTCGGGGCTTTGAAGGGAGTCGCCTACGACTGGTACTGCTATCTCCCTGACAACGCCATATCATCCTTCGACGACTTGACACGCCTCTTTCTTGATCGGTTCTATGACAGAGGGAGGGACATGACCTTATCGTCTCTCCTAGAAGTACGACAGACTGAGAATGAGATCGTTCGAGTCTTCATCGAACGTTTTCGATAAGCATGTCTGAGGTTGCCTCCGGGAACTCCGAAACATGCACTTATCGGAACATGCAGCATGAACATGCTCCCTGCAATCAAGCTCTGGCTCAACTCCACTCCCCCGCCTGATTGGAGCGCATTGATCATTGAAGCTGAAGCTGCTGAAAAGAAAACACGTAATGCTCGTCTTCTGGTGGTTAACTTCTCCACCTTCGACGACAAAGAGAAACGGCCTGCGACCAGCCGTAGCAGCCATAAAGCGAAAGGGAAGCAGGCATTGACTGCCAATGCGTCTAAAGCACGCAAGGTCTTGTCCAGAGGCCTCCTACAATACTACGATCGAAGATAGTCTACTCCTTCCATGATGAGGATACCTTACAGGTCTTCGAGATGCTGAAGCAGGACGATAAAATAAAGTTACCTGATCCCAAGCGTCCTGATAGAGTAGGCAGAGTCGGCGACCCGAGGTATTGTCACTACCATCGGTTCATTGGACATCCAACTAAAGACTGCTACATCCTCAAAGACTACATACAGTGCATGATCAATACGAACGTCATCTCAGTCGATTACGAAGAGAAGACAGTTTAGGCCAACATGGTGTCGCTCTAGTTCGACACCTTACCGCCTACCACAGCTCAAGATGGCATTGTCCCCATCCCAAAGGTGACAATGGAACTAATCAACCTTCTACCAACCCACGACAACGTGGGTGGGCTCATACCACTCACAACATCCAAGCGAGAGATCATGTGGGTTCACCCGGATCTCGTTCCAGATTTGACTTAACCGGGGGTACCCTATCACGACCCGTACCTGCTTTTCGGATACGAGACATGTCCAAGCCAGCCTACGCTGCAGAGTCTGTTGTAGAATGCTGTCATGGCCAAGATGCTCAAATCATAAAAGATACATTTATTGCCCATTCACATTATTAAATCAACTTTACAAATTATAAGGTTTCACTTCACATTTGCTAGAAAATACAATATCTCACAAAATAAAAAAGATAGCTAGTTCAACTATCTAGGTTGACCTCAGCATACCCATGCCTTTCCAGTGCTAAGAGTGATCACGGCTAAACCTAAAAAATATTGGTTTCCAGTCCGGAATGGAACGAGTACAATCTCACAACAGAATCAAATGACAAAATCTATAAATCTGTAATAATACTGAAATACATGATAAGCAGATAAACAGGAAATCATGGTAGGAATCATGCGAGTAAAAGCAGGAAAATATGGTACACAAGACAAGCAATGACAAGGAACTGTAATGTAGCAAGACTATATCTAACAAGTGATTTGAAATACACTTTCGACATGTAAACGACTAAGGGTAAATCTGACACCCTGCACGTGTCGTATGCAGCTGCTATTATTCATGAATAGATATTATGGGATATTTTTGGGTATGTTTACATGTCTACTAATGTACTTCTCCGCCCGACTAGTACCCATAGATTCAAATAGGTCACGAACACGAAAATATATTGGTCACGAACAATATGCAAGAATCCATAACTACTATCTTGTGTGACAAGCATGTCAAGAACCAATAGAATATTAATATAAAATATTATTAAATATAGAAAGTGTAGAGATAATCAAATATGAAAACTATCAGAGATGTACTCGCCTGAGGTGATGTGCTGGTGAAACCGATAATACTATACTACTCAATGAGCCACAATAGTCAACACATGTAGAAATCTTCGGATGTTGAAATAAATATTACCAATGTTTTCAGAATAGTCAAATTAGCTAGAATTGCCTGTCCTTAAGTCCAATTCTGGACACAGGGGTAAAATGGTAATTTTGGGTCAAAACGGTGTCTGCCGTTGGACCCGCTTTGCACTCAAAAGCGTACCAAAGTCTATGGTCTCTAAAGTCATCAAACTATATGTCTACAGCTTCGGTTTTTCGATACGAACCCAATCATATGTCCAAAGTTGGATTTCGGCAGGCCGTACACAAAATCGCCCGTTGAGTCGGATTGTGGGGCCCACAAAACGGCGATCCGGTCAACTGTCTCAGAATCGTACCAAACTTGGTATACAATCCCAAAAAAATGATACGGTCCTGTTGGCGTAAGTTTTATCTCGATCTGACGAACGTGCACAAGGTAATTGAGAAATTTCCACAGAGGCCGATATGGTAAATTTTGACGGATAAGCATTAAATTCGTCGCGCACACGCAACCAATTTGAATTCCGTCGAAGCCTACACGTCCGCAATATCCATAGGCACCTTTTGATGCTTACGTTGCATGACCATGTCGCCCAGTTTGGTGGGACGTATGTCATGTCGGTGAATTTTTCCTAAAATTTTACACATTCGTGTACTATTTTTTATGATTTTCAATTCCTGTTTTCATGGCATATAGTAGATGGAATACAGAGTTATGAAAGGGATTCCACTTTTTTATATGTTGTCTAATACACTGTTTTAATAGATTCCTTAATCTTTCTATGAACTGGCAGAAATCTGCCTTCCAATTTGGGTCCCTAGGATAAGAGATATGTCCTGTTCGAGACAGATTTCTCGACAACTTCGCCTCTAGTTTTTGTGCGATCTGCAACCATCAAACTCAACCTAATTGAAGTAGTCTATAGCCCTATAGGTTGTAAATGCACAAAAACAATCGGTTCGATAAAACTCAGCGAGACGACGAAGAAACGAACCTGCAAAGTCGGGTCTAAAAGGACATTGCTGCTGCTGTTGTTTTTGTACACGGATCGACAGCCGACTGTGCCTGCACGACCTGCGGTGGCTTGGCCGGCCGCCTGCGAAGCCCAGGCATGCGTGCGGCGGTACTGGTATCGGGGTCGCCTGTGGTGGCGTGGGTGACGGCGTTATGGTTCGGCTAGGATCGGGATTAAGTTTTATTTTTTCTTTGTTCTTTGTATAATATATACGGTTTTTCTGGTCCTGTATGCCAAGTTTGGTCCGATTCTGAGACAGTTGATTTGATCGCCGTTTTGCGGGCCCCACGGTCCGACTCAACGGGCAATTTTGTACACGGTACACCAAAATCTAAAATTGGACATACTGTTGGGTTCGTATCATCAAAACGAATCCGTATACATGTAGTTTGATGACTTTATAGACCATTGACTCTGGTACGCTTTTCGGTGCAAAGCGGGTCCAACGACGGACACAGTTTTTGTCCAAAATTATCGTTTTGCCCCTGTGTCCAGAATTAGACTTAAGGATAGGCAATCCTAGCTAATTTGACTATTCTGAGACTGTTGGCATTATCTGTTTCAGCTTTCGGAGACAGTTGTGATGATTTAGACTTTATGCCTTAGTAGTGGACTAGATTGTTATTGGATCTGCGTACAACCTCCACGCAAGATACCTTGCCTACCTCTACAGTTTATTTACATATATATTTATGTTATTATACAGTTTTACTAGTTGATTATTTATATGTGATTTGTATATCATGCTTGCTAGTATATATATAGCATTGTTTATAAATAGCTTTGTAGTTCATATTGGATTGGTTTCCTCGTGTATCGTGATTGGGTCGTATCGTGTCATCACTTGTACTTGGACTGAGTCGTATCGTGTCATAGGATGAATAAGTCATAACGGAACTTCTTTACCTCCTTGCCTTAAAATCTTGAAGCTAACCTGCGAGTCCACATCAGGGGCGAGGATTAGTAGTTAAGCTAACCTGCGAGTCCATATTAGGGACGAAGGTTAGTATTTATCTGTCCACACCTGCGAGTCCACATTAAGGACGAGGGTGATGCTAGCCTGCGAGTCCACACCAGGGACGAGGGTTAGTAGTATATGGTTCACACCTGCGAGTCTACACTAGGGACGAAGGTGATGTTAGCCTGCGAGTCCACATCAGGGATGAGGGTTAGTAGTATATGGTTCACACCTGCGAGTCCACACTGGGGACGAGGGTGATGCTAACCTGCGAGTCCACACTAGGGGCGAGGGCTAGTAGTTGTTCAAACCTGTGAGTCCACACTAGGGGCGAGGGTTTGAGTATTCGATTGGTTATCCATTGACATCGTGATATCTGTTCTCTTGATCTTCTCCAACAGTTCGTTTAGGCGTAGTGGTTCTTCCAGTCGTGTATAGTCGTGTTTTCATGCTGATTGGTCTTTTTCCGTTTATTTCTTGTATTTTTTTATTGTATGATAAACTTCTAGATAGGCATGTTTTTATGTATCTTGCTATGTCCCCTGAGGACCTAATGATCTCTTCAGGTTTAGTGAGTGCATGGAGATAGCTAATAGTTCTGGATGTCAGATGGGATGATACGCTTGCGGGATTCAGGTATCATATTGCATTTATTAGCAGTTCGTGCTTTCATACCTTATCATGAGATATCTTGTTTCCTGATTCAGTTTTAGACTCTTGTTACTTTCTTAGAGTCTTATCGGACATATATGCTAGTGGGCTGCAGACCACGACCCATACTTGTTCATTCTTGATATTTTATTCTTATTGTGGATTGAGATATAGTTTTGCCTTGCCTTGATTAGGCCCATTGCCATAGCCGTGACAGCGTTTACGTATTCGAGTCGGGCTGGAGTCCGCTTGATGCGTAGCTGGCTTGCCCACGCCCTCGCGTCCGAAAAGCGGGTGCGAGTCATAACAGGGTCGCCTGTGGTGGCGCGGGTGACGGTGTTAGGGTTCGACTAGGATCGGGATTAGGTTTTATTTTTCTTCGTTCTCTGTATAATATATGCGGTTTACTGCTATGGGGTCGGGTTTTCTTTCTCTCGGGTGCAAGCATGGGGGGTGGGTGTTTGTTGCTTGGGGGCTTGGGTCCACTGCTGCTGTGTGTGGTTAAGGGGAAATCGGTTTGTGTGTGTGGGAATTTTCTTTTGTTTTCTTTTTCTTTTTCTTTTCCTACTTCTATTTCCTATTTAGCAATATATATATATATATATATATATATATATATATATATATATATATATATATATATATATATATATATATATATATATATATATATATATATATATATATATATATATAAATCCTTTATATATGAAATGCCTATTTTGACAATCAAAATTAATAAATGCAATATGAAAGTCTTTGGCCTCACTATAAGATTACATGGGCTCAGCAATATATATATATATATATATATATATATATATATATATATATATATATATATATATATATATATATATATATATATTTATATATATATATATATATATATATATAAATCCTTTATATATGAAATGCCTATTTTGACAATCAAAATTAATAAATGCAATATGAAAGTCTTTGGCCTCACTATAAGATTACATGGGCTCGGTTTCGGTTCGGCTCTAGTCCGAGCTAAATCGACACAACCGGGTCTCCTACAAGTCATTAAATTAATAAGTAAGTTATCTAGTTGAGACACACTTATGGCTCGGCCATCCCTACTATGGCTAATACACTAGTCAAGGCACGTCGCTGTACTATCCATGCCATGATTCCTAGTCGTCTTGTACTCCAGAACTCAACCATGGCTAAAGTTATCTACCGTAATAATTAACTAATTAATTATTTATAAAATTTTGATAATCAAATTTAAATCAAATAAATAATATAAAAATATTTCAAAAAATTTCGGGAAGGGGAGCCACAAATCTATCCACCTTAAAAATAAATTTGTCCTCGAATTTATGGACTACAAGGGTATTCAGACTTGGTAGGTTGCTGAGAGGTAGTAGAACTTTATGATAAAAAAATTGATCAAATAAATTAATGAAATAGGAAGAAAAGGTTAGAAGCTCTAAAATGCTCTCATCCTCAATTTTGAAACAAGTTTGCTAAAGAAAATAATAATAAACAAAGTATTGACGAAATCTGCCTTCAACCCTGACAAATAAAATATGTGAATAATTAAATGAATAAAAATTTCTGAAAATCCGGAAAAAAATCTAGGGATTTTACCCAATCATGCCCCAAATCATTCACAAAATATTGTCTAAAATAATACCTATTACCTTAAATAATCTTCGTAATAAAATCAATTGTCAAAATATTGTTAAGAATAAATAAGATATTTATAGCTGTATATTTTTCACAAATACAATATCCTCTAAAATAATATAGTAGTAATTTGAATTTAATATAACTCTTGATAAAATAGTAAATCCAATAATCCTAGAATAAAATCTCTTCTAAAGTTTTGCAAATCTCACCTTATTTTTTTCCACAATATCTAAAATAGAAATATAATAGAAATTATTTCCTGATTTGGAAGAATAATTAAACTAAAATAAACTAAATGGAGGATGTAAGAAACCGGTAAGTGGGCTTACGACCTACCCACCATAGAATAATTCTTCCTCGAATTTAAGGACAGGGATGACCAAATCTTTCTAAGATTGAAATAAATAATGGGCTTATCAAATCAAAATCAATCCCTAATGATTTTAAAAAAATAATTCAAGGTTTTATTAAAATATTAAAAGTGCATTTGATCGAATCTAAATATAATACAATAATAATTTGAATGGATAATATGTTTATCAAATGACTTAGAAAATATTGTATATATTGTCACCACCAGTTTTCAAGAACAGGGGTATTTTGGTCATTTTTTATTTTAGAATATTTTTGGATTTATTTTTATTATTTATAATATTATTTTGGGGTTATTTGAGTCGGATTCGAATTTCAACTCAATCCGACTTGTATCGGAGACCCGGGGTAGCTTTGACTCTAGTGGGACCCATTAATTAGTTAGGCATGCCCCACATGACAATACTTAAGTTAGTATAGTTAGACTAAATATTCATGACTAGGTTGGGTTGATTAGAGACTCAAACTAGACTATTTTAGCCCCAAACCAAAACCCTAATTTAAGTTGAACCAATAGGAGATATTAGAGGGCATTTTGGACTTTCCAAAATGGGGACACCTAGCCTTTTGTGGCCGGCCATGAAGGGGGGACGAGTCACTTATTTTTGTTCTTAGCCACAATTTCTCTCTCTTGTTGTTCTTTCCCAAATTTTGAGAAGAGCCTCCATTGATTTCATCCCCAAATCAATCCTTTCCTTCATCAAATCTTCATCATTTTTCTCTACTCTATGAAGAGAGGGTGGTAGGCAAGTTTGGGAGGATTTGGCATTAGTTTGTGTTCTTTTGGAGATCCCTTCTTGTCGGTGCCATATCGAAAGGAGTTCCTTCAGATTTTGCCTCCTGGAAGGTAAAATCTACCCTCTAAATCGAACTCTCATGTATTTAGGAATGTTTTGAACCCATAGGAATCACCTCCATGGTTGTGTCTCCATTTGTGTCCATTTTGTGTCCATTTAGAGATATTAGGAGTGTCCTTGATGTGTGGTTGTGTCCATGTGGGAAACCCCCAATATTGGACACACTTGTGTTTGAATAATTTAATACATATTTTAATCTTAGATTTTTATATGTTAGAGACGTGTTATTGCTTGTCTTTACATTTTCTTTAATGTATTATAATATGTATTCATGTGTATATATATTATTGAGTGTCTATATATATATATATATATATATATATATATATATATATATATATATATATATGAGATAGATAAGCAATAAGCATAAGCAGTAGCTCGCGGCAGCAGCAGCCTGCGACAGCAGCAGGAAAAACAGTAAGCATAAGCAGCAGCGGCAGCTTATGGCAACTTTTTGAGCCTTTTAGACTTTAGTTTTAACCCCATTTAGCCTTTTTAGCCATTAGATTTAACCACATTTTCCTTTATCAATTAGCCCCCTTCCATTTAGCCCTTGCCCTTTATTAGTTAGTCCTTGTTAGATAGAGTTTGCTAGCAAGTTGTTAGATTTTGTTAGTTAGAATTGTTAGTAGATGTTAGCTTATATGTTAGTATTAGTTAGGATATGAGATGTTAGATTTGAGAGTTGTGGGCCTAGTGGGGTGTGTTTAGTGAGTGTACTAGACAAGTTAGTATCCTACCTAGGTGAGGTTGGTTAGTATCCTAATTGAGCTAGTGAGTGCAATACTCTAAGACACTAGAAGTGTGGAGGGGTGAGCTAGTATGGTTGGATAGTGTTAGGAGGGTGGTATCTCAGGATACCATAGGGTGTCTCATGATACCTTAAGATAATGTTGAGAGTGACCAACATGGGAATAAGATGGACTGGATGGGCTAGATACCAAGATTTCTGGGTTAGTATTATCTAGATAGGTTAGTGTAACGCCCGTAGTTCGTAATACGTATTTTGGTATACGTGTGCGTATTTTGACTCATATTGTATGTCTCCTTGCTTGGTTTATTTTGGCATTTCATAGCTTGGTTCGGTTCGGTTTGCTTGGTTTGGCTTGGTTTGATTTTGTTTCATGTGGACCAACCCTCACCCACTCTCTTCCTTTATAAGCCACCTAACCACTCTCTCTCTTCCATTAATCATCATAACTCTTCTTCTTCCTCACCATTACTCTCTCCACCTACCAGAGAGGCTTAGGCAAGTGCAACTTGCTTCATGGAGGAACTCAAATTTTTTTGTTCCATTTTCTTCCTCACGAGATTCTAAGACACTTTAGTACTTAGCATTTTTAATTTCCATGGCTCATTTCATGTAGATCTAACCTTGTTGCATTTTTGGATTTTTTTGGTTTTGATCTATTAAACCTTGTTATTCTCAAGTTTTGATGGTTCCATGTTGTGAAGAATTTCTTTCTGCCATATTTTGACCTATGGAAGTCCGGATTCTGACCTTAGATGAAGGATTATTGGAGCTTGGAAGCCATGGCTTACATGGTTCTTCTTCTCGAAAAAGTTGGAGAAGAAGAACAGTGCTTGACTGCCTGGCTTTTCATGCGGCAAGTCCCCTGCGGCCACATAGACACTCCAGTCTTCATGCAGCCTTAGCCACATTGCTTGAGTTAACTTCAGCCGCAAGGATCTGCTCGACTTTTAGCCGCATGAACCTATTTTTTTCTTAGCCGCATGGCTTTGTTTCCCCCTGGCCGCATATGCCCGTTTCCCTCGAGCCGCATGAGCTTTCTCCACTTAGCCACATGGCACTACTTCCCCTTGCCGCATGGCTTAGCTTGACCTTGCCGCATGACTCTGTTCTCCTCGAGCCGCATGGCTTTTGGCAGTGCTTGTCGCATGTGCACGTTTCCCACTCCCCTCAGCCGTATGGCGTTGGTTTTTCGAGCCGCATGAGCTTGTTCCCCCACTGTCGCATACGCCCGTTTCCCCATTGCCACATGATCCTGTGTTCCCGTAGCCGCCTGAGCTTGTTCACCGAGCCGCATGAGACCTCCCTGGCCGCATGAGCCTTTCCCTGGACGTATGAGCCCTCTCTCCCAAGCCGCATGACCTTGTTTTTCCCTTAGCCGCATGACTCTTTCCATATCCCTTGTGCCCTTTTTTTATGTTGGGTTGTTACATTTAGGCTTGTCTCATGACCCTCTGTGTAACTTGGGTCCCTTGATAGAATACTTGTACCATGTAAATTCTGCACATGTTCCATGAACACGATAGTGACCCGTAGTGGTGCACTCTTGACAAGTAACATGACATGATAGTTGCCCGTCGTGGCGCACTCTTGATAACGAAACCTGATATAATATACCTCGATATGCTGTTGCGACGGCTAGCATGACATGACAAGGATGAATGGCCTGGACACCGTGGATGATTGTGTTTGTATAAGTGAACCAGTATTGTCTCGTATCATGTCTAGGGCAGGGACCCCTGAGTACCACGGTCAGGGGTACCTACTGAAATTGACTAAGGCTAATAACTAGAATAACCCAGTAGTCATGAAGAGATTTTCCAGCTACAGGCAATCCCGTTATCTTGGTGCGCAAGAGGACTTGTAGCCTGCCGACGAGTATGACACATTTCTAGCACACTGTCATGCGTTTCACCTTTCATGAACGGATATTCGACCTGGATAACCTGGATGGTCTACAGGGCTTGTGGCTGTTGGAATAATCTCATTGCATCTTGCTAGTAACTAGGTCTGTGATAACCCTAGTTAGTTAAAGTATCATACCGTACTTATTGCTTGGCTGTGATTGATTGGATGGAGTCTAATCCAGTCTAGTCTTGTCCTGATCCTATACAAGATTGTTACATGACCTGAATGCTTGTGTTTTACCTTATCGATAAATGGTGGGAAACCAAGTTCTGTTCAGACGAAGGGTTACAACCCCGGTCATTGTTTAGTCTAAGGGTTGTAAATTGGTTATCTGAATAGTTCCATGGTTATCTTATCGTATATAATCACAGATGAAAATAAAGTAAAGACAGAGTTCAAAAAGCAAACGCAAAGACAGCGATGTATACTGGTATCCCTCTGTTGAGGACTAATCCAGTCGGTAGAACTCTTGCTACCAGTTTGAATCCACTATAGGAAAAACCGCAAGTTTTCTTACAAAGTCCTTGCAACTTCTACAACGCGAGCTTTGATACGAAGAACTCGTCCAACTTCAAATGTGAAGAGGTATTCTTCAATCAAGCCTTCTGATTACAATCTCTCAGAAACTTCTAGACCGTACCGTACTGACAAATCGACTAGAGGATTGTAACTGGCTTGGGATCTGAAAATGAAAGCTCTAGAAAACTCTTTGGAAGATAGAAAGCTTTAGATAGAGAGAAGATTGAAAGTGAATGAGTGATTTGAAATGATCGAAATACTTCTCTATTTATAGGATTTCCAAAGGGAGAACTCTGTCAGAATTCGGGCAGAATTCGGGCAGAACTCGATGAGCAAATCTCGGTCAAATCCGCAACTGCAGGAGGACCAAGTTCCAGAGAATTCAAAATCAAAACGACTACTAACCGAACTCTGGCCGAACTCTGGCCGAACTCTGGCCGAGTTCTGTCAGGGTTAGGTTAGGGTTTTTAAAATAGGTTTTGGTGATTTTTGAAAACCTTTTTGAAAACCTTTTTGTAAACAATTTGATAGGTCATTTTAAAAACATTTTGAACTATTTTTGGGAACAGCCTATTTGCCAGAACGACTCGGTGTACAATGTATTCCTAGACTCAAAATAAAAAGAAAATTACATTGCATAGGAAATACAGACTCAAGTAGGCAAACAGATCTTCAGTCTTGAACGAAGTGAATATCCAATCTTGCTTATGTCCAAGAAGCTGAGAATGTCCCAACAAGCTTTGTATATCCAGACAGAGTTTTGATCAATTATTAAAATCAGGTTGACCATATGACCAATGGGCCAACAATCTCCTCCATTTTGATAATTGACAAACTATGAATGATATAACAATAAGCTAGTTCGAAAAAATATCAAAAGGTGAAAAATTGTTCATAACCTGTATTCAACTCAAAAAAGATGTTAGATCATTTTAATTTTCTCCCCCTTTGTCACTTAGCAAAATAGTTGTACAAGAGAAGGCTCCCCCGCATGAAATGCAGAAGACTCCCCCGCAATCAATGCATAAGTAACAAACAGTGAGAAAACAAAAATAAAAGATACAGTAAATAATTAGAGAAATTTATCATCACAAGCATGTATTGCATAAAAAAATCTCAGGCATGCTATTTCACAGACAGTTTAAAAATGAAAAGCAATATAAGAAAATAGTGCTAAACAAAATGCTGAACTTAACTGAGATGTCATAAATGAAACATCATAAACATGTCCATGAAGATAAAAGAAATACTGATAGCAAACTACAAAGTACTAATCAAAAAGTAAATGATAAAAACTTGGAATGTCGGAGCATTTCCAAGTATACAGTAGAATGTCACTAGTAATCAGATCAGATCTCATCATCACTATCCTCATCAATATCATCAGCAGCACGGCCAGCATGACCGGAAGTACCAGCACCAAAAGTACCAGCGCCAGTAGGATGAGTAGGGGCGCCAGCATAGAACTCGCCAACATAATCTCGAGGAGCACGATACCAATCATAGGCATTACCGGGCTGGAAGTAGGCATGGACAGCCTCATCCTCACAGCGGTAACCCGAAAAAGCTGGATCTCGAGGGATGAAAGCGGCAGAGTGACCAGTCTGTGCAAAATGCAGATCGGCCAAGGAGTTTGCCATCGCCTGGTAACGGGTGACATCGCGGAACTCACGCTCGCGAGCCATGTCCGTCATCGAGACGTGCAAAGCAGATAGGTGCTGATGTATGCCCTCAAAAGTCATGGCATACGGCTGATGTGGTAGAGATGATGCAGTAGGAGGAGCAGGAGGTGTAGCTGAAGCAGTCCGGCTGCGACGAGAAAGCTGGAGTAACTTGGGCTCAGAGTCCTGAGTACAAGTCGATAGATCGATGTCGAAGCGCTGAAAGATACGAGGGAGAATCATCGCGTAAGAGAGATTTCGATCTCTTGCACGACAACGTCCCATCATCTGAATAATAGTCTTGGGGATGGAAAAAGGAATCCCCTTGATAAGATGATACATAGCGGACAGCTCAAGCGAAGTCACATCATCCTTGGAAGTGGATTTTGGAAGTAGAGTAGAGTAGATGATGCGATGTAATTCGTAGTTAAACAAGTTAAGGTTGTTAGCCTTAAACTTTCCAGAACGTACTCTGTCAGGTGCACAAAGTTCCGTTTTGAAACTCGTGAGTGTAGTGCCTTCGGGAAACTCGAATTTCGTGATATCAACTAGCGGTTCACCTTCATTGGGAATCCCAAGAATCTCCGCTAGGAGGACATCATTGAACTCAATATCTATGCCTCCAATACGTGTGCTCACGTCAAAAGTGTTAACTATGAGATTGCAATAGAACAATCTAATGGCATTAGTAGCAATTGGGAAGCACAGTTTAACAAGCAAATATAACCCTAATGCCTCAAATAAGTGACGATGGTCAGGAAATACCGTCCATTTAACCGGAGCGCCGCTGCATATGGATCGGATGGAAAAGTCACCGTACCATAATAAAGCTTGATCGAGGGTTTGAAAGAAAAACCCATCGAAAGCACCGTCGCTCTTTTGGACTAGCGAAAACAAAGAATCCGTGTGAGGATTCGAAGAGGACCCTTCCTCACTAGGAGTAGTCTTCTTCCTCTTAGACGGATTAAATTTAGGTGCCATTGAAATAAATAAGCACAAATTTGAAAGTGGAGAAAGAGAGAGTTATACCTCACAAAAATTAGATATGTTGTAGAGAATGATGATCTTCGCACGATTCAAAAGTTTGGAAGGATTTCACCAAGTAGATAGGGAGCAATGGGTTGGTGAATACCTAGGGTTTGGAGGATTTTCGGGCGGCTGTAGCTGCTGGTTGGAAATATGAAAGCAATGGAAGAGAAGGAGCTCTCGGGTTCTGGATATATACGCAGATACCCTCAACCGAACTCGGGCCGAATTCGGTCAGAGTTCTGGCCGAATTCGCCTAGGGTTCTTTCAAGTTGATTTTGCTACTTCTTTTTCATTGACTCGTTTCAAATATTTAATTCAAAGATTAGTTATTTTAGCTTTCAAATAACATAATTAATAATATTTTATGAGTTAAATATCGTTACACAGCAGCTGTCTCAGATTAGCTGTAGGAGTACTGTCCCAGCTGGCGGAGGTTCACCGGGGAACTCTTAAATACCGCTTCGCTTCAACCGTAGTTGTGGTGACAGACAGACTCTTTATTAGCTTGTCTCTAACACAGTTTTTGCATAATGATATACAATCATAAAATAACATCAATTAATATTATTGACGTCCAAAATTCCTAATTCTCGACGTAAATAATTGAAGCGATCTTCCGCTAGAGGTTTAGTGAAGATGTCAGCTAATTGATTATCAGTATCTATGTATACAAGGTTTATATCTCCATTTTAATGATGATCTCTAAGAAAATGATGCCGAATCTCGATATGTTTAGTACGAGAGTGACATACAGGATTCTTAGTCAAATTAATGGTGCTAGTGTTATCACAGAAAATGGGAATATGTGTGTAAAATAAATCAAAGTCTTCTAAGGTTTGTTTCATCCACAAAATCTGAGCACAACAACGTCCTGCGGTGATGTACTCAGCCTCTGTTGTTGATAAGGCTACAGAATTTTGCTTTTTACTAAACCAAGAGACTAGAGCCTTGCCTAAGAAATGACATGTACCGCTAGTACTTTTTCTATCAACCTTGTATCCAGCAAAATCTGCATCCGAGTAACCAATAAGGTCAAAGGATTTGGATTTGGGATACCACAAGCCGACAGAAGAAGTGCCTTTAAGGTATCGAAAGATACGCTTAACTGCGGACAGATGTGATTCCTTTGGGTTAGCTTGAAAACGTGCACATAAGCAAACACTAAACATTATATCTGGATGACTAGCAGTTAAGTAAAGTAAACTACCAATCATACCTCGATACTTACGTGTGTCGACTGGCTTGCCTTGTTCGTCAGAATCAAGCTTTGTTGAAGTTGCCATCGGAGTGCCAATAGGTTTGACATTGTCCAGATCAAACTTCTTTAGCAAATCTTTTGTGTACTTGGCTTGATTAATGAACGTCCCATTGTCGGTTTGTTTGATTTGCAATCCGAGAAAGAATTTCAGCTCTCCCATCATGCTCATTTCAAACTCATTCTGCATACACTTAGAGAATTCTTGACAAAGAGATTCATCAGTGGATCCAAATATGATATCATCAACATAGATCTGAATTAAAAGCAGCTTGCCATTAAAAGATTTAATAAAAAGTGTAGTGTCAACATTTCCTTTTGTAAAACCGTTGTCAAGTAGAAAAGAGCTTAGACGATCATACCAAGCACGAGGGGCTTGTTTCAAACCGTATAAGGCTTTTTCAACTTGAAAACATGGTCAGAATTTTTGAAATCCGTGAAACCCGGAGGTTGTGCTACAAAAACTTCTTCTTTTATAAATCCATTTAGAAAAGCACTTTTTACATCCATTTGAAAAAGTTTGAAATCATGAAAACATGCAAATGCACATAACATACGAATGGATTCTAATCTCGCAACTGGGGCATAAGTCTCATCGTAGTCGATACCCTCTTCTTGATTGTATCCTTGAGCTACGAGTCGAGCCTTGTTACGAGTTACTAAACCATCCTCATTCAGTTTGTTTCGGAATACCCAACGGGTGCCAATGACCGGATGATCAATAGGCTTGGGAACAAGTTCCCAAACTTAATTCCATTCGAATTGGTTCAATTTCTCTTGCATGGCATCTATCCAGAAACTATCACTACATGCTTCATCAATAGATTTAGGTTCTAGCTGTGAAATAAATGCAACACTAGAAATAATATCTCTACTGGATGATTGAGTGCTTACTCCTTTGGTAATGTCACCAATTACCAAATCTTGTGGATGATCATCTGTGAATTTTAACCTTTTCGATAGACTCTGTAGGTAGCTGGTTCCTGGATCTCCTCTAGGGGGTTCAGCTTGTGCAGAGCTTGGTTCAGGTTCAGCTGATGTTGAGCTTGATGTAGGCAGATCTTTATCACTGTCATCGAGTGTCATTTGGTTCATTTCATCAAAAGTGACGTTGATTGACTCTTCGATGATCATGGTACGTTTGTTGAAGACTCTGTATCCTTTGCTCTTGGCCGCATAACCTAAAAATATACCTTCATCGGCCTTTTCGTCAAACTTTCCCAAATTGTCTTTAGTATTAAGAATAAAGCACTTACAGCCAAATATCTTAAAATATGAAACTGAAGGAATTCTATCAAACCATAACTCAAATGGAGTCTTCTTCGATTTGGGTCGAATTAGAACTCTATTGAGCACAAAGCAAGCTGTATTGACAGCTTCAGCCCAGAAGTATTTGGGTAGGCTAAATTGATTTAACATTACTCTGGCCATTTCGGTTAGAGTTCTGTTCTTACGTTCCACAACTCCATTTTGTTGTGGAGTTCTAGGACAGGAGAACTCGTGTATAAAACCGTGTGTGTCACAAAATTGCTCGAAATCAGCATTCTCGAATTCGCCTCCATGATCGCTTCTAATACGAGTGATCATGTAACCTTTTTCATTCTGTACTTTCTTACAAAAGGCGACAAATTCGGATAATGCGTCATTCTTGCGTGTCAAGAAATATACCCACGTGTATCTAGAAAAATCATCTACAATTACAAATGCATATAATTTACCTCCGAGGCTAGCAACTCTGCTAGGACCGAATAAATCCATGTGTAGCAATTGTAGAGGTCTAGTAGTACATACTGCGTTTACAGACTTGAATGTGGATTTGGTAGCCTTGTTCTTTTCGCATTGGCTGCATACCGAATCCTTCTTGAATGTTATGTCCGGTAAACCGCGTACTAACTTCTTTGTGGATAATCTTGAAATTGTATCCATGTTTGCATGACCGAGTCTCATATGCCATAAATGACTCTCATCACTTTTGGCCATTAAGCATCTACCTGAAATGTTAGCTTCTTCCAATAGATAGAAAACATATATATTGTCTTCCCTGATTCCTTCAAAGATAGTACTACCAGTTGAGCTATCAACTATAGTACATTTGTCTTTGCCAAAGTTGATACCATAACCATGATCAGCTAGATGACTTATGCTGAGCAGATTATGTTTCAACTCGGTAACCAGACAGACATCTTTAATCACGGGATAGGGAGATTTACCAACATCACCGATACCAATAATATACCCTTTTAAATTATTGCCGAAGGAAACATAGCCTTCCTTCTTTTTCTTCAACAGTGTTGCAAATAGAGTAGCGTCACCGGTCATATGCCGTGAGCAACCGCTGTCGAGGATCCATTTGCTTCTAGCATGTGAAGGGTGTTCCACCTACAAAACAGTTTGCAGATGAAACTCTTGGTACCCATTTCTTGTAGGGTCCTGAATTGTTAGCTTTAGGTATCCAAGCATAAACATTTAAATCAACTAGCTTTCTCATTCTACATGCAGATAAAATATGACCAATGAGGCCACAATAATGACATTGTGCATGTTGAGTGTTGAAAGCAGAGTGATGTGCATGGTTGGTAGGTTTAGGTTTTCTAGTATAGAAGAATGCATACCTATGATCATGTTTGGGCTTAACCTTTTGGGGTAAAGGTTTTATATGGTTTGGTCTGACAGTGTTTGGCTTGGGAATGTTCCGAATTTTCGGTAAGTGACACGTGTTAGGATAGGAAGCAGCAGGCTCAGGCTGTTTTCCTAACCTAATTTCCAACCTTTTGGAAGTGTCATATAACTTAGTATAATCAGAAGTGAGTGATTCTATTCTGATTTGTGCAGATTGAAGACTTTTCTTTTCTTTTGAAAGATCTTCTCTCAATTGGTCTATAATCTTATCTTTCTCTTCGGATGACTGTTTAGTCTCGTGTAATAAGAGCTTTATAGAGGAAAGCTCACCAGACTCACTAACACTAGTTCTAACCTCAGCTAGTAGGTCGGTAAGTCTTCCTATTTCTCCTTTGTACTCTTTGAGTACCTTCTTAGCGGTCTGATATTTACTACGCAGTTTCCTGTAGTCAAGCATCAGGTCACTGAAGGCATCTCCTAATTGCTCAAAGGTAAAGTCATTATATGTTTCTACAGGTTCAGTAGGTACCTGATCGATTGCCATGAAGCAGATATTTGCAGCGTCCTCTGAATGTTCATCTTCTGAGTCGCTAGCTTCACTCTCATGCCATATGCTGGTGTTGGCATATTTTCGAGACGTTGATCTTTTCAGGTTGCCTTTTTCATACCTGTTGTTCTTCTTGCTCGATGATGAGTTGATGGGACAGTCCTTCTTCATATGTCCCTTCTTCTTGCAGCCATAGCAGACAGCATCTTCTTGGTACCAGTTGTTGTTGTTGTTCTCTTTGACTCTTTTCTCATGTCTTATGAATCTTTTGAACTTCCTTGCTAGGAGTGCTTGATCTTCAGCGTCAGATCCACTGCTGTCTGAGTCATCTTCAGCAGCTTTTCTGTACTGAGCCTTGAGGGCGATAGTCTTCTCCTTTGGTGCAGGCTCTTCAAAATCTTGTAGATCCAGTTCATGAGTGAGTAGCTTACCCATGAGTACTTCAAGTGTCATTGTGGTGAGGTCGTTTCCTTCAATGATAGCTGTAGCCTTCGGAATCCAGTTCTTGGTGAGAGCTCGCAGGAGTTTGCGAATCTTTTCGTGGTTACTGTATTCTTTGCCTAAGGAGGACAAAGGGTTTACAATATCCAAGAACCTCTCGAACATTTGTGTGACTGTTTCATTTGGCTTCATTTTGAACGCCTCGTACTCTTAAGTAAGTCTGCTGACTTTTGACTCCTTGACTTGAGTCGTGCCTTCATGTGTAACTTCGAGAAGCTTCCATACACCATTTGCCGTTATGCATGTAGATACCCTGTTAAATTCTATTCTGTCTAAGGCACAAAAAAGAGCATTAATGGCACGTGCGTCAAGACTGGCCTTTTTCTTTTCTTCCTCTGTATAACTGTTTTAGGGTTTTTCAACTAAAACACCCTCGACATTTATACGAGGTGGCTTTTGATAGCCATCAAGAACAATAGCCCATAAGTCAAAATCAAGAGACTTTAAGAAGAAACTCATCCGTGTTTTCCAATAAGTGTAGTTAGTACCATCAAACAGAGGAGGTTTGTTTGTGGCCTGACCTTCACTTGTGAATTTCATAGTAGCCATGTGATGTGATGTGATCTAATAAATAATGAATAAATAATAGCACTTTTACTTTGCTTTACCTGTAACACCCGCTCTGATACCAATTGTAGGAACGATATAGTAAAGCGTAATACTCTAGAGGGGGGGTGAATAGAGTTGGCAGCGGAATAATGCTAATTAAAAAAAGTTAGCAACACAATCACAGTATATAATCATAGATGAAAATAAAGTAAAGACAGAGTTCAGAAAGCAAACGCAAAGACAGCGATGTATACTGGTATCCCTCTGTTGAGGACTAATCCAGTCGGTAGAACTCTTGCTACCAGTTTGAATCCACTATAGGAAAAACCGCAAGTTTTCTTACAAAGTCCTTGCAACTTCTACAACGCGAGCTTTGATACGAAGAACTCGTCCAACTTCAAATGTGAAGAGGTATTCTTCAATCAAGCCTTCTGATTACAATCTCTCAGAAACTTCTAGACCGTACCGCACTGGCAAATCGACTAGAGGATTGTAACTGGCTTGGGATCTGAAAATGAAAGCTCTAGAAAACTCTTTGGAAGATAGAAAGCTTTAGATAGAGAGAAGATTGAAAGTGAATGAGTGATTTGAAATGATCGAAATACTTCTCTATTTATAGGATTTCTAAAGGGAGAACTCTGTCAGAATTCGGGCAGAATTCGGGCAGAACTCGATGAGCAAATCTCGGTCAAATCCGTAACTGCAGGAGGACCAAGTTCCAGAGAATTCAAAATCAAAACGACTACTAACCGAACTCTGGCCGAACTCTGGCCGAACTCTGGCCGAGTTCTGTCAGGGTTAGGTTAGGGTTTTTAAAATAGGTTTTGGTGATTTTTGAAAACCTTTTTGAAAACCTTTTTGTAAACAATTTGATAGGTTATTTTAAAAACATTTTGAACTATTTTTGGGAATAGCCTATTTGCCAGTACGACTCGGTGTACAATGTATTCCTAGACTCAAAATAAAAAAGAAAATTACATTGCATAGGAAATACAGACTCAAGTAGGCAAACAGATCTTCAGTCTTGAACGAAGTGAATATCCAATCTTGCTTATGTCCAAGAAGCTGAGAATGTCCCAACAAGCTTTGTATATCCAGACAGAGTTTTGATCAATTATTAAAATCAGGTTGACCATATGACCAATGGGCCAACACATGTATGACTGAAACTCTTGCTAGTCTTCACATTTTGTACGACTAGCTTCATGATCATCCAAATATTTAAAGTATGGGATGCCTTACTATTGTATATTTGATGCTCTAACATCTTGTAACTGCTTTTACTTGCTTGAGATTGAGATAATAGGCTTGTTCATGACCATAAGAGACTGATGGCTTATAGTTAAACCCTCATGTATCTAAACAGCCGTGACCGTATAGCGAGGTGGATTCCATTTCAATATACGTAGCTGGCTATGTATGCCCCCGCTCTCAAGTATTCTGGTTCTGGGGCATTACATGGTTTAAGAGGTGGCCCATGCAGGTCTTGTGAATCAAGATATGTGAGGGTTTATCGAATAGATGTCTCAATCAGCACTCGTCGTTGATCTCTGCTCGTATCCTTTGAATCCCTGAATTCTTGACCTGATCACATGCTTGTATCTTTGATCTGTCCTAGTCCTTTCTTATTATTCTCTGTGTCATCTTCTTCAGCGACATTGTTTCTGGTCCTACCGATCGGCAAGGCGGAGCACCTCCCGTGGACAAGCAGCAACCTAGAGATCCGGCCCAGCATTCAGGAGTAGCCTCCAGAGTCATGCCTACTGAGGGTCAAGAGCCACCAGTTCAGCCAGTCCAGCCTGCAGAGCCTGATGATGGCACCTTGGTGGGTCTCATTAGGACATTTCTAGCATCTCAAGATCGTCGGAGCGATGCCCTGCACCAGGCAGTACAAGATGCTCTGAACAGAGGCGGTCATCAAGGGAACCAGGCAGCCAACAGCTTCAAGCATTTGAACCCTCCCTTCTTCGATGGTAGCAAAGATGCTATTACCGTAGATGCTTGGTTGCAGGATACGGAAGTGATTCTAGAAGCGACAAAGACGCCCGAGAATGAGAAGGTGGCGGTAGTACGCCTACAGTTATTGGATCTTGCCCGCAGCTGGTGGGCTGCGCAGGCCGTTGGATTAGTGACACCTGTTGCATGGACAGTATTCCGTGAGAGATTCCAGACCAAGTACTTCGATGCTTTAGCTCGGTACGATCTACAGACGAGGTTCACCAATCTGAAGCAGATGGGCAGGACGGTTGACGGATATGCGGCCGAGTTTTCAAGACTTAGTCAGTTTGCTTCCACCATGGTAGCAACCGAGTTAGACAGAGCCCGGCTGTTCCAGCAGGGACTGCACCTGGAGATTTTATTGGCAGTAGAGCAGTTTGAGCATCAGACTTTTGATGCGGTATTGCGAGCAGCCAAGAGGCACAAGTATACCTCCCAGAGGATCGTGGACAGGACCGAATTCCGGAAGCGATCTCATGGCCAGATGAACCAGTCTTCAGCACCAGCCCCGGCAGCCAGGACTTTGACAATTGGAACCCCTAGGTGAGCGGCCTCAGTGACGTCGATTCAGTATTCGACCCCAGTATTTCCTCCCGCAGCAGAAGCAGAAGCAGTCTTCCACAATGGGTTGCACTCATTGTGGGAAGCCAGGACATGTGGTGGCAGAATATCGTAGAGCACAGGAATTGTGCTTAGTTTGTGGAGCACCGGACCACAGGGTTGGGAACTGCCCGAATAGGGGTAGTTCATCATCGTCCAACTTTACTAGTCCTTTGGTGAGAGGACCAGTACCAGTCCAACAGCAGCAACAGTTTCTGAGGCCCTTGTCGCCTCAGTCCCAAGCATTTCAGCAGCAGAACCTCCAGCAGTATGCCCAAGCCTAAGCCCTAATTCAGAGCAGGTAGAGAGGTTATCAGCAGAGAGGAACCGCACCTAGAAGACATGGTCAGGTAATGCGATGACCATAGAAGAAGGATTGGCACCAGGTGAGGTAGTGGCAGTTATTATTCTCGTCAACTCCTTCCCAGCATCAACGATATTTGATTCTGGTGCATCACATTCATTCATATCTGTACGATTCATGACACGGATAGGACTAAAGCCCACGTCATTATCAGTAAGGCTTAATATACTTACTGTTAACAGTCTTGTAGGTATAGATAGAGTGTTCTCCTCGTGTCGGATCGTAGTTAGCGATAGAGAGTTCCCCGCTAGGTTGATAGAGTTCCCGATGGCCGATTATGATGTGGTCTTAGGGATGGATTGGTTAAGAAACCAGTATGCTAGGATTGACTGCCATGTTGGCAGGGTTGTTTTTAGCATTCCAGGCGAGCCAGAGTTTTCCTTTTCCCGAGGCAAAGTTGAACCTTCTCCTCCAGTATTGCGGATGGCAGTAGCAGCAGTACAGTTACCCCGGATAGCCGAGGAGTTTCCAGATGTTTTCCCAGAGGCGCTTCCAGGAATGCCGCCAGAGCAAGAGATCGAGTTTACTATCGACTTGATCCTAGGGACAGCCCTAGTGTCAGAGAGAGTCTACAGGATGGCACCGTTAGAGTTAGAGATATTGAACAAGATGATTGAAGAACTCAGGACCAAGGGATTCATTCGTACAAGTGGATCGCCTTGGGAAGCCCCGATGCTTCTTGTGAAAAAGAAGGATGGTACGTCCAGATTATGTATAGATTATTGTACCTTGAACTCAGTGACAATCAAGAACAGATACCCTCTCCCGAGGATAGATGACTTATTTGATCAACTTAAGGGGGCAGCAGTATTCTCGAAGATTGACTTGCGGTCAGGATATGTCACCCTCATTTTTCGTATTTCCCGTATTTCATATTTATACTCGTATCTGGATTTTTGGCATATATTTTTATTTTTTCTTAACTTGTGGAATTTCGATATTTCTCGTATTTTGGGTTTTCTCATGACTCGGTTTTATTTGGGGATGGTTCGGTTTGGTTCGGTTTTATGTGAGTTGGATCACCTTAGCCCTATGCTACACCCTCAACCCACCATAACTCCCCTCTTTATAACTCTACCTACCACTCTCTCTCCTCATAACTTCTACCATTAATTTTCTTCTTCTTCTTCTCCTTCCTCCACAACTCCCCTAACCCTAGGCAAGTGCATCTTGCCACTACATGAGGACCCTCTTTTCTTTGTCCATTTGCTAGTTTAGGACATGGAGATCAACATTAGTTCTTGGGTTTTTATGATTTGGAGTCTCTGTTGATGTAGATCTAAGTTATTGCTATTTTTGGATTTTACATGTTTTGATCTATTATGGTTGGTTTTTCTTGAGTTTTGATATTTCCATGTGGAAGAGCTTTCAGTTTCACTCCAGTTAGAGCCTTGGAAATCTGGATTTGGAGTTCGGATGGCCAAGTTATGAACTTTTGAAATTTTGGTTTCAGCCATGTGTTCTTGCTGTTTGGAGAAGACAGTGAGCAGTGTGCAGAGCTGTTTAACTCACGCACACTGAGCTACGCGCGCTCTTTAGCGCTGCGTACGCAGACTTGAGTACGCTTCCTGTTGGAAGCGTATTTCCTTGAGCGTGCGTGACTTTTCACGCAGCTGCTTCCTTGAGCGTGCGTGACTTTTCACGCAGCTGCTTCCTTGAGCGTGCATGACTTTTCACGCAGCTGCTTCCTTGAGCGTGCGTGACTTTTCACGCAGCTGCTCCCTGTAGCGTGCGTGACTTTTCACGCAGCTGCTTCCTTGAGCGTGCGTGACTTTTACGCAGCTGCTCCTGTAGCGTGCGTGACATTCACCTACGCTGCTCTCAGTGTGCGTGACTTTTCGTGCGTGACATTCACCTACGCTGCTTCCCTGACCCCCCCTTGGCTTTTCAATAGTCCTGTATATTGATATTTTATTAGATATTTTATGCCCATTTTATATCCTTACGCCTTTTGTCATGAACTTGATTTTACTTAATATGTTTGGAATGACTATTGTACATGGCCTGGTATGACAAGGAACTAGCATAACACGGCAGTGACCTGTAGTGGTGCACTCCTGACATGACCAACCTGACATGATAGTGGCCCGTCGTGGCACACTCCTGACAAGTACCCTGACATGAATTATCTGGATAACTTAACTTAACCTGCCTTGACACCGTGGGTGGTCCTTTCTTGCTTGCTTGTTAAATCCACTTGTCCAGTCTCGCATCATGTCTAGGATGGGACTCCTGAGTACCACGGTCAGGAGTACCTACTAAAATGGATTAAGGTTAATAACTAGAATAACACAGTAGTCATGAAGTGATGACACAGCTACAGGCAATCCCGTTACCTGGGCGCTCTTGGGATCTGTAGCCTGCCGTCGAGTAGGGCACATTTCCAGCGCACCGTCGACTGTTGTACCCTCTAAGTCACCTAAGGGTACATTTGTCTCCTGGATGATGTACCCACCTGAATTCAACCCTAATTCTTCGTCCTGGGTAGCCTGGATGGTCTGCAGGGCTTGTGGCTGTGGAATTATCTCACTGCATCTTGTTAGTAATTAGGTCTGTGATAACCCTAGTTAGTTAAAGTAGTAAGCCGTAGTATCTGCTTGGCCGTGATTGATTGAATGAAGTATAATCAGTCTAGTCATGTCTTGATCCAGTACCAGATTATTTCCTGTCTTAATTTCTTACATTATTATCTTGTCGATAAATGGTGGGAAACCAAGTTCTGCTCAGATGAAGGGTTACAATCCCGGTCCTTGTTTGGTTTACGGGTTGTAACCTGGCTATCGGAATAGTTCCATGGTTATCTCGTCGTATATCATCCTGACATGTTTTCATAATTCTAGTTTTAATATTAGATTTTTTTGTGCTATTTGCTGGCTTTTGTTCTTATTTCGTGGCCCCCTTGTGGCACTTGCTCTTTCTGGGGTTGACCCAGCTGGTTTTGTGTGGCCAGATTTCGGAGCAGCTCCCGAGGATCTACCAAGCTTCCAGCCCAATGGTGACAACTAGACGGAACCCGGGCCAAGAGTGGGTTTTCCTTTTTGTTTTGCCTACTTTATTGTAAAATTATTCTTTTGAGGCGTTTAGCCGACGAGCACCTGTTACCTCGCAGCACTTTTACTTACTGTCTGCCTACGGACTGTAAACATGATTGACAAATCCTAGGGTTGATCATGTATGACTAACTCTTGCTAGTCCTAACATTTTGTAACGACTAGCTTCATGATCAGCTGAATATGTAATATTTGGGACGCCTTATTATTGTATATTTAATGATCATACATCTTGCGACTTTACTTACTTGTGGTGATTGAGACACTGGGCTTGTTCATGACCATAAGAGACTGTTGGCTTGTAGATAACCCTCACATATCTAGACAGCCGTGACCGTATATCGAGGTGGTTTCCATTTTAATATACGTAGCTGGCTATGTCTGCCCCCGCTCTCCAGTATTCTGGTTCTGGGGCGTGACATGGTTTAAGTGGTGGCCCATGCAGGTCTTATCAATCAAGATGTGTGGGGGTTTACCAGATAGATGTCTCAATCAGTACTCATCCTTGATCTCTGTTCGTATCCTCTGAATCCCTGGATTCCTGCCTTGATCCTGTGCTTATATCGTTGATCTGTCCTGGTCCTTTCCTTATTGTTCCCTGTGTCGTCTTCTTCAGCAGCACTGTACCTGACCCTGCCGATCGACGAGGTAGAGCACCTCCCGTGGACCAGCAGCAACCTTGGGATCAAGCCCAGCATTCCGGAGTCGCCTCCAGAGTGATACCCACTGGAGGAGAGTCACCAGTTCGGCCCGTCCAGCCCGCAGAGCCAGATGATGGTACCTTAGTAGGCCTGATCAGAACCTTGATAGCTTCCCAGGATCATCGAAGCGACGCCCTATACCAGACAGTTCAAGATGCTTTGACCCGAGGCGGACATCCAGGGAACCAGGCGGCGAACTGCTTCAAGAGATTGAACCCTCCTTTCTTCGACGGCACTGAGGATGCGATTGCCGCAGATGCATGGCTTCAGGATACCGAGGTGATTCTGGAAGCAGCCAGGACACCTGAGAATGAGAAGGTGGCAGTGGTACGCCTGCAGTTGTTGGACTTGGCTCGCAGTTGGTGGGCGACTCAGGCCATGGGATTAGTGGCACCCATTGCTTGGGCAGTATTTAGGGAGAGATTCCAGACAAAATACTTTGATGCTGTGGCTCGGTACGACCTGCAGACCAGATTTACCAACTTGAAGCAAGGAGGCAGATCAGTCGACAGTTATGCATCGGAGTTTTCTAGGCTCAGTAGGTTTGCCCCCACCTTGGTGGCGACCGAGTTTGATAGGGCCCAGCGGTTCCAGCAGGGACTGCATTTGGAGATCTTGTTGGCGGTTGAGCAGTTCGAGCACCAGACGTTCGATGCAGTCTTGAGAGCAGCTAGGAGGCATGAGTACACCTCCCAGAGGATCGTGGATAGGACCGGAGGTAGGAAGCGGTCCCAAAGTCAGATGTACCAATCATCAGCTCCAGCCCCGGCAGCTAGCGGATTGACCATTGGAACTCCGAGGCGGGCGGCCTCAGTAACGTCGGTTCAGCATTCGACTCCGATGTACCCGCAGCAGCAGAAGCAGAAGCAGACTTCCGCGATGGGATGTTCTCATTGCGGGAAGCCAGGCCATGTGGTGGCAGATTGTCGTAGGGCGCAGGGATTGTGCCTGGCTTGTGGAGCAGCAGATCATAGGGTAGGGGCTTGCCCGAATAGGGGTGGTTCATCAGCATCCAACCCTTCTAGCTCTTCGGTGAGAGGACCGGCCCCAGTACCAGTTCAGCAACAGCAGTATCAGTCTTCGAGGCCCTTGCCGCCTCAGTCTCAGGCATTCCAGCAACAACACCCCCAGCAGTATGCACAAGCCCAAGCTCAGACCCAGAATAGGCAGAGAGGTTTCCAGCAGAGGGGACCAGCAGCCAGAGGACAAGGTCAGGCCATGATGATGGCTGTGGAAGAAGAAGTTACACCAGGTGAGGAAGTGGCAGGTACTATTCTCGTCAACTCCTTTCCAGCTTCGGTATTGTTTGATTCTGGTGCATCGCATTCATTCATGTCTGCACGATTCGCGACACGGATAGGATTGGAGCCCGAGTCATTATCAGTGAGGCTCAATATACTTACTGGAAATGGTCTTGTGGGAGTAGATCGAGTGTTTTCCTCGTATCGGATCGTAGTTAGCGGTAGGGAGTTTCCCGCTAGATTCATAGAGTTTCCTATGGCAGACTATGATGTAGTCCAAGGCATGGATTGGTTGAGGAACCAGTATGCTAGGATAGACTGCCATATTGGCAGAGTTGTCTTTAGTATCCCCGGCGAGCCAGAATTTTCGTTTTCCAGAGGCGCAGTGGAGCCATCTTCCCCAGCATTGCGGATGGCAGTAGCAGCAGTGCAGTTACCCCGAATAGTTGAAGAGTTTCCAGATGTCTTTCCAGAGGAGCTTCCAGGGATGCCGCCAGAACGGGAGATTGAGTTCACTATAGACTTGATTCCCAGGACAGCACCAGTGTTAGAGCGAGTCTACAGGATGGCGCCTTCAGAATTGGAGATTTTGTACAAGATGATTGAAGAACTGAGGACCAAGGGATTCATCCGTGCAAGTGGATCGCCTTGGGGAGCCCCGATGCTTCTTGTAAAAAAAAAGGATGGTACGTCCAGGCTATGTGTTGATTATTGTACCTTGAATTCGGTGACAATCAAGAACAGATACCCTCTTCCAAGGATAGATGACTTGTTTGATCAGCTCAGAGGGGCTTCAGTGTTCTCGAAGATCGATTTGCGGTCGGGATACCACCATATCAGAGTTAGAGAGCAGGACATCCCGAAGACAGCATTCAGATCGAGGTATGGACATTGGGAGTTCCTTGTTATGCCCTTTGGAGCGACCAATGCGCCGGCCGTATTCATGGACCTCATGAATCGTATTTTTATGCCTTACTTGGATCAATTTGTGATCGTGTTCCTAGATGACATCCTGATCTACAGCAAGAGTGAAGCAGAGCATGAGCAGCATCTCAGAGTCGTCCTTCAGACGCTTAGGGAGCATCAGTTGTACGCCAAGTTCAGTAAATGCGAGTTCTGGCTCGATCGCATTTCGTACTTGGGTCACATCATTACCCGAGGAGGAGTGGAAGTAGATCCCCAGAAGATTGTGGCTATCGAGTCATGGCCGGTACCTAGCTCAGTGGCAGAGGTTCGCAGCTTCCTTGGATTGGTCGGCTACTACCGGCGGTTCGTTTCAGATTTTACAGGGATTTCAGCGCCGATGACCCAGTTGACCCGCAAGGATGTGCCGTTTGTTTGGACAGCAGAGTGTCAGGAATCATTTAAGAAGTTGAAGCGAGGTTTGATAACGGCTCCCATTCTCACCCTTCGAGATGGGACCAGAGGATTCACAGTTTATTGCGACGCTTCAAGCAGAGGATTGGGGTGTGTCTTGATGCAGCATGGAAAGGTAATATCTTATGCGTCATGCGAACTTCATGATCATGAGAAGAATTACCCGACCCACGACTTGGAATTGGCGGCGGTAGTGTTTGCCTTGAAGTTATGGAGGCACTACTTGTACGGAGATAGAGTGGAGATCTTTACTGATCATAAGAGTCTGAAGTATGTTTTCACCCAGAAGGACCTTAATATGAGGCAGAGAAGATGGCTCGAGCTACTAGTGGACTATGATGTGGATTTGTAGTATCATCCCGGGAAGGCCAACGTTGTAGCAGATGCATTGAGAAGGAGAGCCGGAGTTTATCTCCTGACGGTGCAACCAGAATTATTGGCAGATCTTCAGAAGATGGGGATTTAAGTGGTTCTTCCTACCAGTGTGGCATTGATGGCCAGCCTACAGGTTCAGTCCAGCATAGTTGAGAGGATCCGGATGGCGCAGTCAGCAGATTCCAAGCTTCAGTGACTCAGAGCAGAGTGTGAAGTAGGAAGAAGGCCAGAGTTATGTATCCATGAAGACGGTACCCTTCGGCACTGCACTCGTCTTTGTGTACCTAGTGGAGATATCAGACAGGAAGTCATGGCAGAAGCCCACAGTTCACAGTATTCTATTCATCCGGGTGGTACAAAGATGTACCGTGATATCCGTTAGCATTTCTGGTGGAATGGCATGAAGCGGGAGATAGCCCGATTTGTCTCTCGGTGTTTGGTTTGCCAACAGGTTAAAGCTGAACATCAAAGGCCTGCTGGACTTCTTCAACCCTTACCGATTCCAGAATGGAAATGGGAACATATAACCATGGATTTCGTGACCGGATTGCCCAGATCTCCGGCCGGCAGAGATGCTATTTGGGTAATTGTGGACAGGCTTACCAAGGTGGCACACTTTCTCCCATTCAAAGTTGGACAGTCGATGGCGCAGCTAGCAGAGATGTATCTCAGGCAGATCGTCAGGCCTCACGGTGTGCCAGTCAGCATCACCTCGGACAGGGATTCAAGATTCACATCACACTTTTGGCGCAGCTTGCAGAAGAGTTTGGGGACTCGTCTCCAGTTCAGCTCAGCTTATCACCTGCAGACGGATGGTCAGTCAGAGCGCACAATCCAGACTCTTGAAGATATGTTAAGATCCTGTACCCTTGACTTCGGTGGTTCATGTAAGAATCATCTGCACCTGGTGGAATTCTCGTACAACAACAGTTATCAGGCCAGTATCCAGATGGCACCCTTCGAGGCTCTTTATGGCAGGAAGTGCAGATCATCGCTAGCATGGGACGATATCGGAGAGAGGCAGATGCTCGGACCCGAATTGATTTCACAGACGATTGAAGTGGTCAGGAAGGTCAGAGATCACCTCCGAGTTGCCCAGGACCGCCAGTGCCATTGGGCCGATGCTCATCGACGTCCCTTAGAATTTGTTGTCGGCGACCATGTATTCCTTAGGATCTCGCCCAACCGCGGCGTCATTCGCTTCGGCGTGCGGGGAAAGGTTAGTCCTAGGTATATAGGGCCGTTCGATATTCTAGAGCGAGTAGGAGATGTATCCTATCGTCTCGCTCTTCCACCGTGGCTAAGTGAGGTGCATGATGTATTCCATGTGTCCCAATTACGATAGTATATTTCGGACCCGAGCCACATCCTAGACCATTCGGAATTGGTTGTTGGTACCAACCTTTCGTATGAGGAGAGGCCCGTGTCTATTTTGGACCGGAAGGAAAAGATACTCAAGAACAAGAATATTAAATTAGTCCGTGTTGCTTGGGGTCATCACTCTCTAGGTGAGTCAACGTGGGAGCGTGAGGACGACATCCGATCGCGATATCCCTACCTGTTTAACTCGTGAGGTATGATGTCTTTCTTATGCCTTACGTTTTCCCTTCCTTGCTTGCATTGTATGATTGTATGATTGAACTGCTTGGTATAACTTGCCTGTGCTTAGTGTAGCTTGTCGTGGCAATCTCTAGCTCCTTGATTTAATTCCGAAGACGGAATTATTTTAAAGTGGGTAGAGTTGTCACCCTCATTTCCCGTATTTCTCGTATTTCGTATTTATACTCGTATATGGATTTTTGGCATGTATTTTTATTTTTTCTTAACTTGTGGAATTTCGGTATTTCTCGTATTTTGGGTTTTCTCATGACTCGGTTTAATTGGGGATGGTTCGATTTGGTTCGGTTTTACGTGAGTTGGATCACCTTAGCCCTATGCTACACCCTCAACCCACCATAACTCCCCTCTTTATAACTCCACCTACCACTCTCTCACCTCATAACTTCCACCATTAATTTTTTCTTCTTCTTCTCCTTCCTCCACAACTCCCCTAACCCTAGGCAAGTGCATCTTGCCACTGCATGAGGACCCTCTTTTCTTTATCCATTTACTAGTTTAGGACATGGAGATCAACATTAGTTCTTGGGTTTTTATGATTTGGAGTCTCTGTTGATGTAGATCTAAGTTATTGCTATTTTCGGATTTTACATGTTTTGATCCATTTTGGTTGGTTTTTCTTGAGTTCTGATGTTTCCATGTGGAAGAGCTTTCAGTTTCACTCCAGTTGGAGCCTTGGAAATCCGGATTTGGAGTTCGGATGGCCAAGTTATGAACTTTTGAAGTTTTGGTTTCAGCCATGTGTTCTTACTGTTTGGAGAAGACAGTGAGCAGTGTGTGAGCTGTTTAACTCAGGCACACTGAGCTGCGCGCGCTCTTTAGCGCTGCGTACGCAGACTTGAGTACGCTTCCTGTTGGAAGCGTGTTTCCTTGAGCGTGCATGACTTTTTACGCAGCTGCTTCCTTGAGCGTGCCTGACTTTTCACGCAGCTGCTTCCTTGAGCGTGCGTGACTTTTCACGCAGCTGCTCCCTGTAGCGTGCGTGACTTTTCACGCAGCTGCTTCCTTGAGCGTGCGTGACTTTTCACGCAGCTGCTTCCTTGAGCGTGCGTGACTTTTACGCAGCTGTTCCTGTAGCGTGCGTGACTTTCACCTACGCTGCTCTCTCAGCGTGCGTGACTTTCACCTACGCTGCTCTCTCAGCGTGCGTGACTTTTCACCTACGCTGCTCTCAGCGTGCGTGACTTTTCGTACGCTGCTTCCCTGACCCCCCTTGCTTAACCCATTGGCTCTTGGAGTTTTGGTCTTATTTCTTTAAGCTTGGCTTTTCTATAGTCCTGTATATTGATATTTTATTAGATATTTTATGCCCATTTTATATCCTTACGCCTTTTGTTATGAACTTGATTTTACTTAATATGTTTGGAATGACTATTGTACATGGCCTGGTATGACAAGGAACTAGCATAACACGACAGTGACCCGTAGTGGTGCACTCCTGACATGACCAACCTCACATGATAGTGGCCCATCGTGGCGCACTCCTGACAAGTTCTCTGACATGATTTATCTGGATAACTTAACTTAACCTGCCTTGACACCGTGGGTGGTCCTTTCTTGCTTGCTTGTTAAATCCACTTGTCCAGTCTCGCATCATGTCTAGGATGGGACTCCTGAGTACCACGGTCAGGAGTACCTACTAAAATGGATTAAGGTTAATAACTAGAATAACACAGTAGTCATGAAGAGATGACACAGCTACAGGCAATCCCGTTACCTGGGCGCTCTTGGGATCTGTAGCCTGCCGTCGAGTAGGGCACATTTCCAGCGCACCGTCGAGTGTTGTACCCTCTAAGTCACCTAAGGGTACATTTGTCTCCTGGATGATGTACCCACCTGAATTCAACCCTAATTCTTTGTCCTGGGTAGCCTGGATGGTCTGCAGGGCTTGTGGCTGTGGAATCATCTCACTGCATCTTGTTAGTAATTAGGTCTGTGATAACCCTAGTTAGTTAAAGTAGTAAGCCGTAGTATCTGCTTGGCCGTGATTGATTGAATGAAGTATAATCAGTCTAGTCATGTCTTGATCCAGTACCAGATTGTTTCCTGTCTTGATTTCTTACATTATTATCTTGTCGATAAATGGTGGGAAACCAAGTTCTGCTCAGATGAAGGGTTACAACCTCGGTCCTTGTTTGGTTTACGGGTTGTAACCTGGCTATCGGAATAGTTCCATGGTTATCTCGTCGTATATCATCCTGACATGTTTTCATAATTCTAGTTTTAATATTAGATTTTCTTGTGCTATTTGCTGGCTTTTGTTCTTATTTTGTGGCCCCCTTGTGGCACTTGCTCTTTCTGGGGTTGACCCAGCTGGTTTTGTGTGGCCAGATTTCGGAGCAGCTCCCGAGGATCTACCAAGCTTCCAGCCCAATGGTGACAACTAGACGGAACCCAGGCCAAGAGTGGGTTTTCCTTTTTGTTTTGCCCACTTTATTGTAAAATTATTCTTTTGAGGCGTTTTGGCCGACGAGCACCTGTTAGCTCGCAGCACTTTTACTTACTGTCTGCCTACGGGCTGTAAACATGATTGACAAATCCTAGGGTTGATCATGTATGACTAAACTCTTGCTAGTCCTAACATTTTGTAACGACTAGCTTCATGATCAGTTGAATATGTAATATTTGGGACGCCTTATTATTGTATATTTAATGATCATACATCTTGCGACTTTACTTACTTGTGGTGATTGAGACACTAGGCTTGTTCATGACCATAAGAGACTGTTGGCTTGTAGAAAACCCTCACATATCTAGACAGCCGTGACCGTATATCGAGGTGGTTTCCATTTCAATATACGTAGCTAGCTATGTCTGCCCCCGCTCTCCAGTATTCTGGTTCTGGGGCGTGACAGGATACCATCAGATCAGATTCAGAGAGCAGGACATCCCGAAGAAAACTTTAGATCTAGATATGGGCATTGAGAGTTCCTTGTTATGCCATTTGGAGCAACCAATGTGCCGGCTGTATTCATGGACCTCATGAATCGTATCTTCATGCCTTACTTGTATCAGTTCATGATTATCTTCCTAGATGACATCCTGTTCTACAACAAGAGTGTAGCAGAGCATGAGTAGCATCTCAAAATTGTCCTCCAGATTCTCAGAGAGCACCAGTTGTATGCGAAGTTCAGTAAATACGAGTTCTGGCTCGATCGTATTTCGTACTTGGGTCATATTATCACCATAGGAGGAGTAGAGGTGGATCCCCAGAAGATAGTAGCCATTGAGACGTGGCCAGTACCTACCACAGTTATAGAAGTTCGCAATTTTCTTGGCTTGGCCAGCTACTACCGGCGATTTGTTTCAGACTTTGCTCGAATTTCAGCGCCATTGACCCAGTTGATCCGAAAGGATGTGTAGTTCGCTTGGAGAGCAGAATGTCAGGATTCTTTTAAGAAGTTGAAGCGAGGCTTGATGACAGCACCCATTCTCACGCTTCCAGATGGGACCGGAGGATTTTCAGTGTATTACGATGCTTCAGGGAGAGGTATAGGATGTGTTTTGATATAGCATGAGAAGGTAATAGCTTATGCGTCACGTCAACTTCGTGATCATGAGAGGAATTACCCGACCCATGACTTGGAGTTGGCAGCAGTAGTGTTTGCACTTAAGCTTTGGAGGCACTAATTGTATGGAGATAGGGTAGAGATTTTCACCGACCACAAGAGCCTGAAGTATGTATTCACCCAGAAGGATCTCAACATGCGTCAGAGAAGGTGGCTAGAGCTACTTTTGGATTATGATGTTAACCTGCAATATCACCCAGGGAAGGCCAATATAGTAGCAGATGCGTTGAGCAGGAGAGCTGGAGTTTATTTTCTCACAGCGCAGCCAAAGTTATTATCAGACCTTCAGAAGATGGATATAGAAGTGGCCCTTCCTACTAGTGTGGCATTAATGGCCAGCCTACAAGTTCAGTCCACTATAGTTGAGAGGATCAAGTTAGCTCAGTCAACAGATTCCAAGCTTCAGCGACTCAGAGCAGAGTGTGAGGCAGGACGAAGACCAGAGTTATATATCCATGAGGACGGTACACTTCGACATGGAAGGCATCTTTGTGTACCCAGTGGAGATATCAGACCTGAAATTATGGTAGAAGCTCACAGTTCTCAGTATTCGATTCATTCGGACGGTACGAAGATGTACCATAATGTCCGTCAGCACTTTTGGTGAAATGGTATGAAGAGAGAGATAGCCCGGTTTGTCTCTCGGTGTTTGGTTTGCCAACAAGTTAAAATTGAGCATCAGAGACCGGCTGGAATTCTTCAGCCCTTGTCGATTCTAGAATAGAAGTTGGAGCATATAACCACGGATTTCATGACTGGATTACCTAGGTCCCCGGCCGGTAGAGATGCCATTTGGGTTATTATAGACAGGCTCACGAACGTGGCTCACTTTCTCCCGTTCAGAGTTGGTCAGTCGACGGCTCAGCTAGCAGAGATGTACCTCAGGAAGATTGTCAGATTTCATGGTATACCAGTCAGTATCAACTCGGACAGATCTTCAAGATTTACGTCGCACTTTTGGCACAGTCTACAAGAGAGTTTGGGAACTCACCTCCAGTTCAGCTCAGCTTATCATCCGCAAACAGATGGTCAGTCAGAGTGTACCATATGAACCTTGGAAGATATGTTGAGATCTTGTACACTCGACATCGGTGGTTCGTGGGAGGATCAGCTACATCTGGTGGAGTTCTCGTACAACAACAGTTTCCAAGCCAGTATCCAGATGGCACCCTTCGAGGCCTTGTACGACAGGAAGTGCAGATCTCCTTTAGTTTGGGATGATATCGGCGAGAGGCAAATGCTTGTTCCCGAGATGGTAACCCAGACTATTGAGGTGGTCAGACAAGTCAGAAATCACCTTCGAGTTGCACAAGATCGCCAGCGCCATTGGGCCAATTTTCATCGGCGCTCCGTTGAATTTTTCGTCGGCGACTATGTATTCCTTAGGATATCGCCTAATCGTGACGTCATTCATTTTGTCATACGGGGAAAGTTTAGTCCTAGGTATATAGGGTCGTTCGATATTCTCGAGCGAGTAGAAGACGTGTCATATCGTCTCGCTCTCCCACCGTCGTTGCGTGAGGTGTATGATGTCTTTCATGTATCCCAATTGCGACGGTATATCCCGGATCTGAGTCATGTCCTTGATTATTTGGAATTGGTTGTTGGTACCAAACTTTCGTATGAGGAGAGACCCGTGTATATTTTGGACCGAAGAGAGAAGATACTCAAGAACAAGACTATTAGTTTAGTCCGTGTTGCTTGGGGTCATCACTCTCTAGGTATGTCAACGTGGGAGCATGAAGATGATATCCGATCGCGATATCCCGACCTGTTTGACTCGTAAGGTATAATGTCCTTCTTATGCCTTACACCCTCAGCTTCCTTGCTTGCATGAATGATTGCTTGATTGATTGCCAAGTTATAACTTGCTTGTGATTAGTATAGCTTGTCCTTGCCTCTCTAGCCTCTTAATTAAATTCCGAGGACGAAATTCTTTTAAGGTGGGTAGAGTTGTAACGCCCGTAGTTCGTAATATGTATTTTTGCATACGTGTGCGTATTTTGACTCATATTGTATATCTCCTTGCATGTTTTATTTTGGCATTTCATTGTTTGGTTCGGTTCGGTTTGCTTGGTTCGACTTGGTTCAGTTTTTGTGATGCCCCAGAACCAGAATACTGGAGAGCGGGGGCGAACATAGCCAGCTACGTATATTAAAATGGAATCCACCTCGCTATACGGTCACGACTGTCTAGATATGACGGTTTACTACAAGCCAACAGTATCTTAAGGTCAAGCCTATTGTCTTAATCTCAAGCAAGTAATATAATTACAAGATGTTAGACCACCAAATATACAATAAATGGCGTCCCACATATTACATATTGGATGATCATGAAGCTAGTCGTACAAAATGTCAAGACTAGCAAGAGTTCAGTCATACATGATCAACCCTAGGATTTGTTAATCATGTTTACAGCCCGTAGGCAGACAGTAAGTAAATATGCATCAAGCTAACAGGTGCTCGTCGGCTAAACGCCTCAAAAGAATAATTTTACTGTGTAGTGAGCGAAACAAAATAGAAAACCCACTCGTAGCCCGGGTTCCTTCTAGTCGCCACCATTGGACTGGAGGTTCGGTAGATCCTCGGGTGCTGCTCCGAAATCTGGCTACACAAAACCAGCTGGGTCAAACCCCAGAAAGAGCAAGTGCCACAAGAGAGGCCACAAAATAAGAACAAAAGCCAGCATATCAGAACATAAGGAATAGAAGAAAAGTACAAGTAATAAAGAGTACATCAGGACAATAAACGACTAGGGACGTGGAACCATTCCGGGAGCCAGGTTACAACCCCTAAACCAGATAAGGACCGGGCTTGTAACCCTTCGCCTGAATAGCACGTTGTCTCTACCCATTTATTGTTAAAGATAAGTAAAACAATCATGTACAGGAGTACCAGGTGCTGGGACTAGACGAGACTTAGACAAGACTGGACACCATCCATTCACAAGCGGCAAAGCAATTACTACGGCTTACTACTTAACTAACTAGGGTTATCACAAGCCTAATTACTAACAAGATGCAAATGAGAAATACCCAGTCCCAAGCCCTGCAGACTATCTAGTTATCCTTCCGCGGGTTGAGAGTATGGTTGGGTACATCGCCCAGGAGATGATATACCCTTAGGTGACTTAGAGGGTGCAGCACATGACAGCGTGCTGGAAATGTGCCCTACTCGTCGGCAGGCTACAAGTCTATTTTAAGCGCCCAGATAACGAGATCGCCTGTGACTGAAAATTCTCCATGAACTATAGTTTGATCTAGTCATTAGCCTAATCCATATTCAGTGTGAATCCCTGACCGTGGTAACCAGGGAGTCACGTCCTAGACATGATGCGAGACAAGACTAGTGGATTGCACAAGGCAGCAAGAATGAACACCCACGGCGTCAGAGTTGATTATACGAGTCAAGTTAGCCATCACACCAACATCAAGTCAAGTCAAGTTACAAGTCAGGTTACAAGTTACACGTCAGGAGTACGCCGCCACGGGCCACTATCAAGTTATCCAGTAACAGAGATTAATCGTGAATCACAGGTTACAAGTTAAGAGCGCACCCCATCGGGTCACTACTAAGGAGGTCAGAAAGTACTAGAATCATAAATCACAGAAACCACGAAAAACCGTACTAGTCATAAGCAAAACACCTGAAAACCGTGCCAGGTCGTGCTGGGTCAAGACAGTCGTGTTGTGTGAAACAAGATCTCAAAACTCCAATCCACAAAAGAGAAGCCAAGTCCAAGAAATAAAACCAAATCACCATGGGTAACAGGTTGCGCAGGGGATCAGATTGAGCTGGGGAAAATGGACTGCGCATGGGTTGGGTTGCGCTGGAGTTGGGTTGCGCTGAAGTTGGGTTGCGCTGGATCGGGTAGCACTGAGTGCGGATTGCGCTGAAGTCAAGCGCGCTGGGGTGAGCTGTGCTGGGGTTGGGTTGCGCTGGAGCCGAGCTGCGCAGGGGATGAGCTGCGTAGCAGTCAAGTACGCCAATGGAGGGAAGGCGCTGGAGCTAAGAAGCGCCAGCGCAAGTCAGCCCAGCGCAAGGCGCTGGCCGAGGAGTTGTGCAGTCCGGCCATGCGCTAAAGAGCTCAGGCCGAGAGTCATCATCTCCATCAGGCCGAGAGGAAGACTCCAAGAACTCTAAATTTCAAATCTTCATATCTTAGCCAAAACAAAACCAAATTTGGATTTTCAAAGTTCTAACTTGTGTAAAATTGAATTCTCTTCCATATGGAAGCCTCGAAACAAGGACAAATCTAAGTTTAATAGATCAAAACCAAGAAAATCCGAAAATGGTAAAAACTTAGATCTAGAAAAATAGAAGCTCCAAATCACAAAATGCCATGTTCTAATGTTGTTCACCATGGCCTAATTTAGCTAATGGACAAATAAAATTGGGTCCTTATATGGTGGCAAGGTGCACTTGCCTATGGTGTTGGTGTTGTATGGAGGAAGTGTAACGCCCCAGTCCTAAAATACTTAGGACTAGGTACGTATCCATGCTAGCTGCATACATATGAAGTATACTCCAATATATGGAAACTCGTATGTATACATAAGCTGTAAAATGCAGTAGAACCATAATAACTAAATCTCATCCACTAGATAAATAAATGATATAAAAGCAACTTTGAATTTATCATGTATACAATCGTTGGGCGGAGACAAAGTCCACTACCAACTATCTCAAATAAAATATACAAGAAGGGATCGATAAAATAAAGAGACGAACCAAGCACAATCGTCTTCGAAAGAATGGAGAAGATCACGGCCTTGGCTAGAACACCTGCAAAATCACAGAAGCACACACCTGGAGAGATAACCAGGTCCTCAGAGGGACGTAACAAGATACATAAAGAATATGCCATAATAAACTGAATATATAATATGTCACAATCTTAAATAAGTGACAAGACAACAATAAGGTAATCTAACCGTACTACAGTATTTATGCAGTTAAGAACAAACCTCCAACACATGGACACTCTGGCTCAGTAGCAGTAATCTTAGGTATGGCCCATCAGGATACCAGGGACCTTAAAGCATAACATTCATCGAATGTCAGAGGCCAGCAGTAAATCAGTATCAGGATCCAGGACCGTATCTCCCGCGGAGATAACCGGCAATAGGGAAGTGCATACTTGGCCCATACGTCAAGGAACTGTTCTTCCCATCCAATGCCTAACAGAGTTACATCCATGTCTCACATACCTCTACTAACTGCTAAGTCTCCTAACATGCCTCTATTAGCAGTTAGTCCTATCGCATGCGCATGAGGGATCAGTCCACACACAAGAACCTCTATATGTACTCATCTCACACATTCTCGTGGTATAACTGTGTCAAGGTATATGCGACACACTACAAACGGTAGGCCCTTAACTCTAAGTTTATATGCAATCAAAGGATAATAACAAAGTAAATTAATAATTACTGAACAGGCAGTAAATCAGGAACTATAAGAACCAGAAATAAAGAACAGTGATATATAAAATAAATACAGACTGAATATAAACAGTTTAATGGCAAGGTATCTTGCCTGAGGTTATGTGCAAAGGGAATAATCCAGTAGCTCGAACAGATAAATAAACGAAGCAAGAAAAGCCAAATCCCGCAGATGACTCCGGATGCTGCAACAAACATCACGAACGAGTTTGGAATAAAAGATATGCCTAGGAAACGCCTGTCCAAAAGTTAAATTCTGGAACAGGGGCAAAATCATAATTTCGGGTCAAAACGATGTCAGCCGTTGGACCCGCTTTGCATCGAAATGCGTGCCAATATCTACGATCTCTAAAGTCGTCAACCTACATGTCTACAGATTTGTTTTGATGAGATGAACCCAACGGTTTGTCCAATTTTGAATTCTGGTGGGCTGTGCACAAAATCGCCCGTTGAGTGGGATTGTGGGCCCGCCAAAATAGCGTCCCGATCAACGGTCTCAGAACCGGACCAAACTTGGCTCACAGGACCAGAAAAATATTTCGAGTCCAATGGCGCAAGTTTCATCGCGATATGATGAGTGTGCACAAAGTTGTGACTTAATTTGCAAAGGGTCGATACGGGGTATCTCGACGGATACGCATTGATTTCGTCGCGCACATGCAACAAAATCGGGTTCCGTCAGTTCCCACACGTCGACAACATCCATACGTGCCTTTTGATATGTATAGTGCACGACCACGTCGCTCGTTTTGTCGGGATGGACGCCGTATCGGGGTGTTTAAGTTTTATAAAAACTAATTTTTTGAGATTTTTAATTTAATTAAAACTAAAATTTATTGCAGAATAAATAAATCTATTTGGAGGTGATGAAAGAGAGTCATGTGGGCTATCTACACGAATTTACGGATCTAAAAACGGATTAGAATCGAAGGAGAAATCGCACGGTAAAGTTAGGTACCTTGATTCTAATTTCTGTTATTGTTGTTGTTGTTGTTTTCGTTGCCGCTGTCTCCCGCGAGGCGGGACTGCTGTGGCTGGGCGCGGAGGTGCTCGCCGGGAAGGGGGTGAGCGGAGGAGAGAGGAGGATGAAAGAAGAAGAGATGAAAGAATTGATTAGGGTTTAGTTATATATATATGAATATATATATACATTTATATGGATTGGGGGGGTTCGGCCTTATGTTGTGCTTTGTATAAAAGGGGGGCGGCAAGCAGCAAGCTGCTGCTAGCATATGTAAAGGGCGCACAAGCCCCTTTGCTGCTAACGTGTGTAGGTGGTCGGCTGGTGGTGGGGCCGACCACCCACCCCCTTCTTTTATTATTATTTTTCCTTATCTAAACTTTATCCTTACCTTTCTATATATATATATATATATATATATATATATATATATATATATACACACACACCAAAATTTATTTAAAAATTTCAAATAACAATTTAAAAGTCAACTACCCAATTATTTCATATATTTAAACATATATATATATATATATATATAAATTCAATCAACTTAAAATAATACTAACCCCTCAATAAATATATATAGATACCATAAATATATATAAAAAATCAAATAACAATTCAAATGTTATCTACTCCAAATATTTAATATATTTAAACATATTGATATATATATAAATTCAATCAACTTAAAATACTACTAACCTCTCAATAAATATATATATTAAATGTTCACAAAATAATTTTAATATTAAAAATTGCTCCAATGGGTGAATTGTACCACACAACCCTTATTCGGGCCCAGAAAAATATACAATTTTGTAAAATATTATTTAAATAATAAAATACCAATAATTGCACAAATAATTAAATAATTTGAAATTGTACATGAAATTCTAAAATAATTTAGAAATTATTTGTACATACATAAAATATTCCTATATGGCCACCTTGGTCACCCCACATGCTGACATGGGCTTAAATTTAGTCCAGGCCCAGTTTGGGCTGAATTGGACAACCCGGGTCATCAAAAAAAAAAAACCATAAATTGTATAAACTCATTTTTAAGTCTAATAGAATAATAAAAAATTAAAAAAATAGGGGTTTTACATCCTACCCAACTTACAAGAATTTCGTCCTCGAAATTTAGAATTATTAGGGTAGATAGGGTTGAGAGATAGGAAGAGTTCGTCAATACCAAAAATGCAATTAAATTTGGTGGAGGCGATAAAACGGCGTTCAACATACCCATCGATTAGAAAATTGTGGAGTCGATATATACAAAAATATATCATGGTTATGGGATTGAATAAGGATCGCTAATGAAGGTAACAACTTTTGAATATCCAATTTAGAAGAACAGTAAGGAAATGAGTAGACCAAAGAAAATAAATTAGCCATTGGGAGATGTGGTTCCTAGAGAGAAACTGGAGACTAATCATCTCGATTGAGAGTTTGATTTAAGTGAATGATTAGAATCATTCTCGGGTGCTCGAGAACATTTGGAAGGCACGATAATAATTCTAGGGTTGAGAAAAGAGGAGTAGTTAAAGGCGAGGATATAGCCACATGAGTCGGTCGGTGGCTATTTATGTATAATTAACCGATTGGGCAACCAAAGATAAAACCTTGAGTCTATCTTAGCAAGTACAGTGCCTTGTCTTTCCAAAATAAGTAAAAGACAAGAACAACCAAGGTTTCAAAGACGGTGTTATATGTTGAGTACGAATTGCGGGGTTCATAGGCGGTAAAAATAATTTAAAAGAGAATTTCCAAGGTTGTCGCAGAAGAGACCCTAAGGCAGGTTTAACTATGTCTCCATCCGCATAGAATAAGATATGATAAGCGAACCAAAGTGCAATAGGTTGATCAGACCATCATGCACCGGTTCTGATTAGACAATATGTTAGTGGGTGCACCCAATAAAATATGTCATGATCAAGCTTGATAATGAAATAAGCTTGCAAAACTGAAGCTACATTAGCAGCATGAGATAGTCAAAATATGAGCAAGGGAGGTACTGATGAAGGAATTTTAAATAGTTCAAGATCTTTTAATATCAAGGCTCGCCCGAAGTTTGGGCCTATACAGTTGTCCCAGTGTTTCTTCATCAATGGCTGGGTAGACTTGATAAGGTAGGGTCCTCTGAATTTATAGTCTAAGTGAACTTACCAATGTGGTTCACGAGAAAAAGGTTTGTTTGGTTGTGAGGTATTCTACCCAACTTACAAGAGTTAAACTAATAGTATCATAGGACAATGGGTCAAGCAATCAAGATAGAGTATAATTTAAGCATTTAAGGAACTAAGTATAACAAAATTCACCTATCGGGTTAAGGGATTGAGTCAAGGTTGGATTCTCTATCCGCGGTAAAAATATATCGGTATCATGGTAAAGATTATAGTTTAGCCATTTGATCAGAAGGTCATATCAGGAAAAAGTGTACAAGGAGACATGTTCTAGTGGGACAAGATATATCTACATAAAGGTGCGCTTGTCTAGGTCTTACATATGAAATTCGTTAGAAGAAAAAGTCTAGTGTTGTACTCCCTTTATCTAAGTCACGGTAAGGGACGCCAAGAGATCTAAAATAGAAAGTGGGAGTTCACGAGGTGATAATTAATGCACACTAATAAAGAAGATCAAGTTAAAGCATGAAATAAAATTAATTAAGAATCCAGTAAAAGTAAAAGTTTAGGGGCACAGTTCTAGTGAGAAGGTAGCCTTCTAGATGAATACAGTTAAGGAACCATTAACTTATTATTCAAATTGCAAATGGGTTAGAAGGTCACAATTAAAATGTTTAGAATTGAAGGAAGGTCGAGTAAGTCGAGGTGAAAATACAGTCACACAGCTAGGTAGATGACTAACAACACTTGTGTATATACTACTATCATGGTCATGGGTGACATGGCAATTAGTGTGAAATACTTCTAACTCATTAGGGCTACCTTTGTGGCCTACCATTAATATTTAACTCAAGTTTCCTCCAAAAGTTTCAAAATTAAACTTTCAAAAATAAACCACCAAAATTTGTATTCACTCCAAGCCGTTCAAATTCATCATAAAAATTTAAATCACTCTCATAAAATCTCAAAGCAAAATTTTATCACGTTACTACTAACCTTTTCCAAAATTAACATTAAAATTCAACTATTTAACTCAAAAGTTCATAATTTACGAATCCATCAAAATTTCACAATTAATCAAAAATTTAACACTCTAAATTTTTTCAAATAACTCATAATAAAACTCTTAGCATATTAAAAGCAATCTCAAAATTTATGCTCAATGCTCTCATCAATTTTAACTTCTATTCGTGCTAAGTTATTCCAACAAAATTATAACTTTTAAATGGTAACTTCCTTTAATCAGTCAAAATAACTTTCCATCACATCCTTCGAAATTCTTCCAAAAATTTTAATATTAGCAATCCCTTATTAAACGAATTTTTTTCAAATAATCTTATCAGCCAAAATCTTTTTTTTTAATACCAAAAATCTAATTAGATTTGTAATTCCTCAATTATAGGACACCATTTAAAATAAAATTTCTCAAAAATCGTTTTCATAACTTTCAAATATTTTAAACCAAAATTAACCGTCATTACTTCCACTTAAAATTCAAAATTTACTAAACACGAAAATCGCAAGTTGTACAACTCAAATTTAACTAATTCCTATGGCCATTTTTTTAAAAGCTAAGATCATTTTCAAATCAAATTTATAACTGTTCAAAGGTGTATAACCATAATCCAATAAATCATAAACATCAAAACTCGAAAATCAAATAAATTTTACATTTGTTCAAAGATGTTCATCTATCACCCAAAAATTATAAATATCATAACTCGAAAAGCAAATCAATTTATACTTGTGCAAGATGTATAACTATAACCCAATAAATCATAAATATCAAATCTCAAAAAGCTAATCAATTTCTTAAATCAAGGGTATAAAGATTCTAGCATTTTTTTCCTGCAGTATCAATCCTATGGTGTTTACTATTTAGAAATCTCAAGATTAAAACCTTCCTTGGTAGTATCCTACTTTACAAATTACTAATCATTAAATCACAGTTTAAAGAAAAACCTTTTAACTCAATTAGAGTCTTGAATGTATTCCAATTGCCAATAAAACCATTCTAGCCATGTGTTTGACCAATGAGCATATACTAGTGTAGTCATCTTCGTAGTTGACACTAAGCACAAAAATAAGAATCAACGGTAGGAAGGAATCAAGCAAGATGCAATTCAAGAAAGTCGATCGAGAGTTCGGAATGTGAAGCCAAGGAAAGAAGTCAAGCTGTATGGATGAGATTCCTATATTCTAATCCTATGTTGCAGGTTCACATCGGTACAATTACGTAACCGAAGTGACAAACTCGACCTGCATGGGCCACCACAAAAATATGTAACGCCCCAGTCCCAAAATACTTAGGACTAGGTACGTATCCATGCCAGCTGCATACATATGAAGTATACTCCAATATATGGAAACTCGTATGTATACATAAGCTGTAAAATGCAGTAGAACCATAATAACTAAATCTCATCCACTAGATAAATAAATGATATAAAAGTAACTTTGAATTTGTCATGTATACAATCGTTGGGCGGAGACAAAGTCCACTACCAACTATCTCAAATAAAATATACAAAAAGGGATCGATAAAATAATGAGACGAACCAAGCACAATCGTCTTCGAAAGAATGGAGAAGATCACGGCCTTGGCTAGAACACCTGCAAAATCACAGAAGCACACCTGGAGAGATAACCAGGTCCTCAGAGGGACGTAACAAGATACATAAAGAACATGCCATAATAAACTGAATATATAATATGTCACAATCCGAAATAAGTGACAAGACAACAATAAGGTAATCTAACCGTACTACAGTATTTATGCAGTTAAGAACAAACCTCCAACGCATGGGCACTCTGGCTCAGTAGCAGTAATCTCAGGTATGGCCCATCAGGATACCAGGGACCTCAAAGCATAACATTCATCGAATGTCAGAGGCCAGCAGTAAATCAGTATCAGGATCCAGGACCGTATCTCCCGCGGAGATAACCGGCAATAGGGAAGTGCATATTTGGCCTATACGTCAAGGAACTGTTCTTCCCACCCAATGCCTAACAGAGTCACATCCATGTCTCACATACCTCTACTAACTGCTAAGTCTCCTAACATGCCTCTATTAGCAGTTAGCCCTATCGCATGCGTATGGGGGATCAGCCCACACACAAGAACCTCTATATGTACTCATCTCACACATCCTCGTGGTACAACTGTGTCAAGGTATATGCGACACACTACAAACGGTAGTCCCTTAACTCTAAGTTTATATGCAATCAAAGGATAATAACAAAGTAAATTAATAATCACTGAACAGGAAGTAAATCAGGAACTATAAGAACCAGAAATAAAGAACAGTGATATATAAAATAAATGCAGACTGAATATAAACAGTTTAATGGCAAGGTATCTTGCCTGAGATTATGTGCAAAGGGAATAATCCAGTAGCTCGAACAGACAAATAAACGAAGCAAGAAAAGCCAAATCTCGCAGATGACTCCGGATGCTGCAACAAACATCATGAACGAGTTTGGAATAAAAGATATGCCTAGGAAACGCCTGTCCAAAAGTTAAATTCTGGAACAGGAGCAAAATCGTAATTTTGGGTCAAAACGATGTCCGCCGTTGGACCCGCTTTGCACCAAAATGCGTGCCAATATCTACGGTCTCTAAAGTCATCAACCTACATGTCTACAGATTTGTTTTGATGAGACAAACACAATGGTATGTCCAATTTTGGATTCCGGTGGGCTGTGCACAAAATCGCCCGTTGAGTGGGATTGTGAGCCCGCCAAAATAGCGTCCCGATCGACGGTCTCAGAACCGGACCAAACTTGGCTCACAGGACCAAAAAAATATTTCGAGTCCAATGGCGCAAGTTTCATCGCGATATGATGAGTGTGCACAAAGTTGTGACTTAATTTGCAAAGGGTCGATACGGGGTATCTCGACGGATACGCATTGATTTCGTCGCGCACATGCAACGAAATCGGGTTCCGTCAGTTCCCCCACGTCGACAACATCCATACGCGCCTTTCAATGTGTATAGTGCACGACCACGTCGTCCGGTTTGTCGGGATGGACGCCGTATCGGGGTGTTTAAGTTTTATAAAAACTAATTTTTCGAGATTTTTAATTTAATTAAAACTAAAATTTATTGCAGAATAAATAAATCTATTTGGAGGTGATGAAAGAGGGTCATGTGGGCTATCTACACGAATTTATGGATCTAAAAACGGATTAGAATCGAAGGAGAAATCGCACGGTAAAATTAGGTACCTTGATTCTAATTTCTGTTATTGTTGTTGTTGTTGTTTCCGTTGCCGCTGTCTCCCGCGAGGCGGGACTGCTGTGGCTGGGCGCGGAGGTGCTCGCCGGGAAGGGGGTGAGCGGAGGAGAGAGGAGGATGAAAGAAGAAGAGATGGAAGAATTGATTAGGGTTTAGTTATATATATATATGAATATATATATACATTTATATGGATTGAGGGGGTTCGGCCTTATGTTGTGCTTTGTATAAAAGGGGGACGGCAAGCAGCATGCTGCTGCTAGCATATGTAAAGGGCGCACAAGCCCCTTTGCTGCTAACGTGTGTAGGTGGTCGGCTGGTGGTGGGGCCGACCACCCACCCCCTTCTTTTATTATTTTTTTTTTTCCTTATCTAAACTTTATCCTTACCTTTCTATATATATATATATATATATATATATATATATATATATATATATATATATATATATATATATATATATATATATATATATACACACCAAAATTTATTTAAAAATTTCAAATAACAATTTAAAAGTCAACTACCCAATTATTTCATATATTTAAACATATATATATATATATATATATATATATATATATATATATATATATATATATATATATATAAATTCAATCAACTTAAAATAATACTAACCCCTCAATAAATATATATAGATACCATAAATATATATAAAAAATCAAATAACAATTCAAATGTTATCTACTCCAAATATTTAATATATTTAAACATATCGATATATATATAAATTCAATCAACTTAAAATACTACTAACCTCTCAATAAATATATATATTAAATGTTCACAAAATAATTTTAATATTAAAAATTGCTTCAATGGGTGAATTGTACCACACAACCCTTATTCGGGCCCAAAAAAATGTACAATTTTGTAAAATATTATTTAAATAATAAAATACCAATAATTGCACAAATAATTAAATAATTGAAATTGTACATAAAATTCTAAAATAATTTAGAAATTATTTGTACATACATAAAATATTCCTATATGGCCACCTTGCTCACCCCACATGCTCACATGGGCTTAAATTTGGTCCAGGCCCAGTTTGGGCTGAATTGGACAACCCGGGTCATAAAAAAAACCATAAATTGTATAAACTCATTTTTAAGTCTAATAGAATAATAAAAAATTTAAAAAAAAAATAGGGGTTTTACAGGAAAGAAGAAGAAGATGAAGAATTAATGGAAGTTATGAGGAGAGAGAAAGTTAGGTGAGGTTTTAATGAGGGAGGGTGTGTTGTGTTGAGGGTGGAGGTTAACTAAGGTGTTCCAATACATACTAAACAAAACCAAACCAATTCCTTTCCCACAAAATAAAACCAAGCCAGGTCCAAAACCCATTTTACGAGAAAACCAGAATCCGCAAGTTAAACCAAAACACAATTACAGGCCAGAATCTTAGAAAATAAAATACAGGTCCGAAGTACATATAAGCCTAATCAAAATACGTATTCCGAAATACGGGCATTACAACTCTACCCAACTTAAATGAATTCTGTCCTTGGAATTTAAATCAAGATGCTTAGAGATGTAAGAGCCAGCTATACTATCCACAATTAAGCTACACTAAGCAAACAATCAAACAATCATACATGCAAGTAAGGGATGGAAAGCATAAGGCATAAGGAAGACATTATACCTTATGAGTCAAACAAGTCGGGATATCGCGATCGGATGTCGTCCTTATGCTCCCACGTTGACTCACCTAGAGAGTGATGACCCCAAGCAACACGGACTAAGCTAATATTCTTGTTCTTGAGTATCTTTTCTCTCAGGTCCAATATAGACACGGTCCTCTCCTCATACGAAAGGTTAGTACCAACAAAGAATTCCGAATGGTCCAGGATATGGCTCGAGCCCGGGATGTACCGTCGTAATTGGGACACATGGAATACATCGTGCACCTCACTTAGCGACGGCGGAAGAGCGAGACGATAGGATACATCTCCTACTCGCTCCAGGATATCGAACGGCCCTATATACCTAGGACTAAGCTTTCCCCGTACGCCAAAGCGAATGACGCCGCGGTTAGGCGAGATCCTAAGGAATACATGGTCGCCGATAGTAAACTCTAAAGGACGTTGATGAGCATCGACCCAATGGCGCTGGCGCTCTTGGGCAACTCGAAGATGATCCCGGACTCTTCTGACCACTTCAACTGTCTGGGCAATCATTTCTGGACAGAACATCTGCCTCTCTCCAACATCATCCCAGGCTAACGGGGATCTGCACTTCCTACCATACAGTGCCTCGAACGGAGCCATCTGAATACTGGCCGAGAAACTATTATTGTATGAGAATTCTACCAGGTGCAGGTAATCCTTCCATGAACCACCGAAGTCAAGGGTACAAGATCTCAACATATCTTCAAGAGTCTGGATTGTGCATTCTGACTGGCCATATGTCTGCGGGTGATAAGCTGAGCTAAACTGAAGGTGAGTTCCCAAACTCTCTTACAAGATGCGCCAAAAGTGTGACATAAACCATGAATCTCGGTCCGAGGTGATACTGAAGGGCACATCGTGAAGCCTGACAATCTGCCTGAGGTACATCTCTGCCAACTGGGCTGTAGACTGACCAACTCTGAATGGAAGAAAATGAGCTACCTTTGTGAGCTTGTCAACTATAACCCAAATAGCATCTCTACCAGCTGGGGATCTAGGCAATCCAGTCATAAAATCTATGGTCACATGCTCCCACTTCTATTCTGGAATCGACAAGGACTGAAGAAGTCCAACGGGCCTTTGATATTCAGCTTTAACCTGCTGGCAAACCAAACACCGAGAGACAAACCGGGCTATCTCCCTCTTCATGCCATTCCACCAAAAATACTGACGAATATCTCTATACATCTTCGTACCACCGAGATGAATAGAATACTGTGAACTGTGAGCTTCTGCCATGACCTCTTGTCTGATATCTCCACTGGGTATACAAAGATGAGTGTCGTGCCGAAGTGTACCATCTTCATGAATGCACAACTCTGGCCTTTTTCCTGCCTCACACTCTGCTCTGAGTCGCTAAATCTTGGAATCTGTAGATTGCGCCATCCGGATCCTCTCAACTATGCTGGACTGAACCTGTAGACTGGCCATCAACGCCACGTTGGTAGGAAGAACCACTTCAATTCCCATATTCTGAAGATCTGCCAATAATTCTGGTTGTGCCGTTAGGTAGTAAACTCCGATTCTCATGCTCAATGCATCTGCTACAACATTAGCCTTCCCTGGGTGATAATGCAAATCCATATCGTAGTCCACCAATAGCTCAAGCCATCTTCTCTGCCGCATATTAAGGTCCTTCTGGGTGAAAATAAACTTCAGGCTCTTGTGATCAGTAAATATCTCTACTCTGTCTCCGTACAAGTAGTGCCGCCAAAGCTTAAGCGAAAACACTACCACTGCCAGTTCCAAGTAGTGGGTCAGGTAATTCCTCTCATGATCATGAAGTTGTCGTGATGCATAAGCTATTACCTTCCCATGCTGCATCAAAACATACCCCAATCCTCTGCCTGAAGCGTCGCAATAAACTGAGAATCCTCCGGTCCCATCTGAAAGCGTGAGAATGGGAGCCGTTATCAAACCTCGCTTCAACTTCTCAAATAATTCCTGACACTCTGTGGTCCAAGCAAACTGCACATCCTTACGGGTCAACTGCGTCATCGGTGCTGAAATCCTCACAAAATCTGAAATAAATCGTCGGTAGTAGCCGGCCAATCCAAGGAAGCTGCGAACCTCTGCCACTGGACTAGGTACTGGCCATGACTCGATAGCCACAATCTTCTGGGGATCTACTTCCACTCGTCCTCGGGTAATGATATTACCCAAGTATGAAATGCGATCGAGCCAGAACTCGCATTTACTGAACTTGGCGTACAACTGGTGCTCTCTAAGCGTCTGAAGGATGATTCTGAGATGCTGCTCATGCTCTGCTTCGCTCTTGCTATAGATCAGGATGTCATCTAGGAATACGATCACGAACTGATCCAAGTAAGGCATGAAAATGCGATTCATGAGGTCCATAAATACGGCCGACGTATTGGTCGCTCCAAAGGGCAAAACAAGGAACTCCCAATGCCCATACCTCGATCTAAATGCTGTCTTCGGGATGTCCTGCTCTCTGACTCTGATCTGGTGGTATCCTGACCGTAAGTCTATCTTCGAAAATACTGAAGCACCCTTGAGTTGATCAAACAAGTCATCTATCCTCGGGAGAGGGTATCTGTTCTTGATTGTCACTGAGTTCAAGGTACAATAATCTACACATAACCTAGATGTACCATCCTTTTTTCATAAGAAGCATCGGGGCTCCCCAAGGCTATCCACTTGCACGAATGAATCCCTTGGTCCTGAGTTCTTCAATCATCTTGTACTAAATCTCTAACTCTGAAGGCGCCATCCTGTAGACTCGCTCTGGTACTGGTGCTGTCCCGGGGATCAAGTCTATAGTGAACTCGATCTCCCTCTCTGGCGACATTCCTGGAAGTTTCTCTGGAAAGACATCTGGAAACTCTTCAACTATCCGGGGTAACTGTACCGCTGCTAATGCCATCCGCAATACTAGAGGAGATGGCTCCACTGGGCCTCTGAAAAATGAAAACTCTGGCTCCCCTGGAATACTAAAGATAACCCTGCCAATGTGGCAGTCTATCCTAGCATACTGGTTTCTCAACCAATCCAAGCCAAAGACTACATCATAGTCTGCCATAGAAAATTATATGAATCTAGCGGGGAACTTTCTACCGCTAACTACGATCCTACATGAGGAAAACACTCGATCTACTCCTACAAGACCATTACCAGTAAGTATATTGAGTCTCACTGATAATGACTCGGGCTCCAATCCTATCCGTGTCGCGAATCGTGTAGACATGAATGAATGCGATACACCAGAATCAAATAATACAGATATTGGAGAGGAGTCGACAAGAATAATACCTGCCACTACCCCACCTGCTGCAACTTCTTCTTCCATAGCCATCATCATTACCTGACCTTGTCCTCTGGCTGCGGGTCCCCTCTGCTGGAAACCTCTCTGCCTGTTCTGCACTTATGCCTGGGTATACTGCTGCTGGTTCTGCTGATAAAATGCCTGGGCCTGAGGCAACAATGGCCTCGGGTACTGCTGCTGCTGTATAGGTGCTGGTCCCCTAACCGATGGACTGGTTAGGTTAGAAAAGGACGAACTACCCCTATTCGGGCAGGCTCCTATCTTGTGATCTGCCGCTCCACAAGCTAGGTACAATATCTGCGCCCTGCGATAATCTGCCACCACGTGCCCTGGCTTCCCGCAATAAGAACATCCCATCGCGGAAGTCTGCTTCTGCTTCTGCTGCTGCGGGTACGTTGGGGTTGAGTGCTGAACCGACGTCACTGAGGCCGCCCGCCTCGGAGTTCCTACGGTCAAACCCCTAGCTGCCGGGACTGGAGCTGATGATTGGTGCATCTGATTGTGGGATCGCTTCCTACCTCCGGTCCTATCCACGATCCTCTGGAAGGTGTAGTCATGCCTCCTAGCTGCTCTCAATACTGCATCGAACGTCTGGTGCTCGAACTGCTCAACTGCCAACAAGATCTCCAAATGTAGTCCCTGCTGGAACCGCTGGGCCCTATCAAACTCAGTTGCCACCAAGGTGGGGGCAAACCTACTGAGTCTAGAAAATTCAGATGCATAACCGTCGACCATTCTGCCTCCTTGCTTCAAGTTGGTAAATCTCGTCTGTAGGTCGTACCGAGCCACAGCATCAAAATACTTTGTCCGGAATCTTTCTCTAAATACCGCCCAAGTAACCGGCGCGGCTAATCCCGCGGCCTGCGCCGCCCACCAACTGCGAGCTAAGTCTAGCAACTGTAGGCGTACCACCACCACCTTCTCATTCTCAGGTGTTCTAGCTGCTTCCAGAACCACCTAGGTATCCTGAAGCCAAGCGTCCGCGACAATCGCATCTTCGCTACCGTCGAATAATGGAGGGTTCAAGCGCTTGAAGTTGTTGGCGGCCGCTGTTCCCTGGATGACCGCCTCTGGTCAAAGCATGTGCCACTACCTAGTGCAAGGTGTCTCCTCTACGATCCTGGGAAGCTATCAAGGGCCTGATAAGACCTACCAAGGTGTTATCGTCAGGCTCGGCGGGCTGGATGGGCCGGATTGGTGGTTCTCCTCCGGTAGGTACAACTCTGGAGGCTACTCCGAAATGCTGTGCTTGATCTCCAAGTTATGGCTGGTCCACGGGAAGTGCTCCATCTTGCTGATTGGCGAGGTCAGGTATAGAGTCGTTGAAGAAGACGACACAGGGAAACAATAAGGAAGGACCAGGACAGATCAACGATACAAGCACATGATCATGGCAAGAATCCAGAGATTCAGAGGATATGAACGAAGATCAAGGACGAGTACTGATTGAGACATCTATTTGGTAAACCCTCACATTCTTGAATGCTAAGACCAGCATGGGCCACCACTTAATCCATGTGACGCCCAGAACCAGAATACTGGACAGCGGGGGCGAACATAGCCAGCTACGTATATTGAAATGGAATCCACCTCGCTATACGGTCACGGCTGTCTAGATATGAGGGTTTAATACAAGCCAACGGTCTCTTAAGGTCAAGCATATTGTCTCAATCTCAAGCAAGTAATATAATTACAATATATTAGACCACCAAATATAGAATAAAAGGCGTCCCAAATATTACATATTGGATGATCATGAAGCTAGTCGTACAAAATATCAAGACTAGTAAGAGTTCAGTCATACATGATCAACCCTAGGATTTGTTAATCATGTTTACAGCCCGTAGGCAGACAGTAAGTAAATATGCATCAAGCTAACAGGTGTTCGTCGGCTAAATGCTTCAAAAGAATAATTTTACAGTGTAGTGAGCGAAACAAAATGGAAAATCCACTCGTAGCCCGGGTTCCTTCTAGTCGCCACCATTGGGCTGGAGGTTCGGTAGATCCTCGGGTGCTGCTCCGAAATCTGGCCACACAAAACCAGCTGGGTCAAACCCCAGAAAGAGCAAGTGCCACAAGGGAGGCCACAAAATAAGAACAAAAGCCAGCATATCAGAACATAAGGAATAGAAGAAAAGTACAAGTAATAAAGAGTACATCAGGACAATAAACGACTATGGACGTGGAACCATTCCGGGAGCCAGGTTACAACCCGTAAACCAAACAAGGACCGGGGTTGTAACCCTTCGCCTGAATAGCACGTTGTCTCTACCCATTTATTGTTAAAGATAAGTAAAACAATCATGTACAGGAGTACCAGGTGCTAGGACTAGACGAGACTTAGACAAGGCTGGACACCATCCATTCACAAGCGGCCAAGCAATTACTACGGCTTACTACTTAACTAACTAGGGTTATCACAAGCCTAATTACTAACAAGATGCAAATAAGAAATACCCAGTCCCAAGCCCTGCAGACTATCTAGTTATCCTTCCACGGGTTGAGAGTATGGTTGGGTACATCGTCCAGGAGACGATATACCCTTAGGTGACTTAGAGGGTGCAACACATGACAGCATGCTAGAAATGTGCCCTACTCGTCGGCAGGCTAAAAGTCCATTTTAAGCACCCAGATAACGAGATCGCCTGTGACTGGAAATTCTCCATGAACTATAGTTTGATCTAGTCATTAGCCTAATCCATATTCAATGTGAATCCCTGACCGTGGTAACCAGGGAGTCACGTCCTAGACATGATGCAAGACAAGTGGCTTGCACAAGGCAGCAAGAATGAACACCCACGACGCCAGAGTTGATTATACGAGTCAAGTTAGCCATCACAACAGCATCAAGTCAAGTCAAGTTACAAGTCAGGTTACAAGTTACACGTCAGGAGTGCGCCGCCATGGGCCACTATCAAGTTATCCAGTAACAGAGATTAATCGTGAATCACAGGTTACAAGTTAAGAGCGCACCCATCGGGTCACTACTAAGGAGGTCAGAAAGTACAAGAATCATAAATTACAGAAACCATAAAAAATCGTACTAGTCATAAGCAAAACACCTGAAAACCGTGCCAGGTCGTGTTGGGTCAAGACAGTCGTGTTGTGTGAAACAAGATCTCAAAACTCCAAAAAAATAAAACCAAATCACCATGGGTAACAGGTTGCGCAGGGGATCAGATTGCGCTTGGGGGAAATGGACTGCGCAGGGGTTGGGTTGTGCTGGAGTTGGGTTGTGCTGAAGTTGGGTTACGCTGGATCGGGTAGCGCTGAGAGCGGATTGCGCTGAAGTCAAGCGCGCTGGGGTGAGCTGCGCTGGGGTTTGGTTGTGCTGGAGCCGAGCTGCGCAGGGGATGAGCTGCGCAGCAGTCAAGTGCGCCAATGGAGGGAAGGCCCTCGAGCTAAGAAGCCCCAGCGCAAGTCAGCCCAGCGCAAGGCGCTGGCCGAGGAGTTGCACAGTCTGGCCATGCGCTAAAGAGCGTAGGCCGTGAGTCATCTTCTCCATCAGGCCGAGAGGAAGACTCCAAGAACCCTAAATTTCAAATCTTCATATCTTAGCCAAAACAAAATTAAATTTGGATTTTCAAGTTCTAACTTGTGTAAAATTGAATTCTCTTCCACATGGAAGCCTCAAAACAAGAAAAAATCCAAGTTTAATAGATCAAAACCAAGAAAATCCAAAAATAGTAAAAACTTAGATCTAGAAAAATGAAAGCTCCAAATCATAAAATGCCAAGTTCTAATGTTGTTCACCATGGCCTAATCTAGCTAATGGACAAATAAAATTGGGTCCTTATGTGGTGGCAAGGTGCACTTGCCTATGGTGTTGGTGTTGTGTGGAGAAAGGAAGAAGAAGATGAAGAATTAATGGAAGTTATGAGGAGAGAGAAAGTTAGGTGGGGTTTTAATGAGGGAGGGTGTGTTGTGTTAAGGGTGGAGGTTAACTAGGGTGTTCCAATGCATACTAAACCAAACCAAACCAATTCCTTCTCCACAAAATAAAACCAAGCCTGATCCAAAACCCATTTTACGAGAAAACTAGAATCCGCAAGTTAAACCGAAACACAATTACAGGCCAGAATCTTAGAAAATAAAATACAGGTCAGATATACATATAACAATCAAACAATCATACATGCAAGTAAGGGATGGAAAGCATAAGGCATAAGGAAGACATTATACCTTATGAGTCAAACAAGTCGGGATATCGCGATCGGATGTCGTCCTCACGCTTCCACGTTGACTCACCTAGAGAGTGATGACCCCACTCTCTTCCTTTATAAGCCACCTAACAACTCTCTCTCTCTCTCTCTCTCTCTTCCATTAATCCCTATAACTCTTCTTCTTCCTCACCATTTCTCTCTCCACCTACCAGAGAGGCTTAGGCAAGTACAACTTGCTTCATGGAGGAACTCAAATTCTTTTGTTCTATTTTCTTCCTCACGAGATTCTAAGACACTTTAGTACTTAGCATTTTTAATTTTCATGGCTCATTTTATGTAGATCTAAGCTTGTTGTATTTTTGGATTTCTTGGGTTTTGATCTATTAAACCTTATTATTGTCAAGTTTTGATGGTTCCATGTTGTGAAATTTTTTTTTTACCCCATTTTGACCTATGGAAGTCCGGATTCTGACCTTAGATGAAGGATTATTGGAGCTTGGAAGCCATGGCTTCCATGGTTCTTCTTCTCGGAACAGTTGGAGAAGAAGAACAGTGCTTAACTGCATGGCTTTTCATGCGGCAAGTCCCCTGCGGCCGTATAGACACTCCAGTCTTTATGCAGCCTTAGCCGCATGGCTTGAGTTGACTTCAGCCGCATGGCTCTGCTCGACTTTTAGCTGCATGAACCTATTTTTTACTTAGCCGCATGGCTTTGTTTCCCCCTGGCCACATATGCCTGTTCACCCTTGCCGTATATGCCCGTTTCCTCCGAGCCGCATGAGCTCTCTCCCCTTAGCCTCATGCTACTGCTTCCCCTTGCCGTATGGCTTAGCTTGATCTTGCCAAATAACTCTGTTCTCCGCGAGCCGCATGGCTCTTGGCAGTGCTTGCCGTATGAGCTCGTTTCCCACTCCACTCACCAGCATGGCGTTGGTTTTCTGAGCCGCATGAGCTTGTTCCCCCACTGCCGCATACGGCCTATTCCCCCATTGCCGTATGAGGCTGTGTTCCCGGAGCCGCCTGAGCTTGTTCTCCGAGCCACATGAGACCCCCCTGGCCGTATGATCCTTTCCCTGGCGGCATGAGCCTGCTCTCCCAAGCCGTATGACCTTGTTTTTTCCTTAGCCGCATGACTCTTTCCATATCCCTTGCATCCTTTTTTATGTTGGGTTGTTATATTTAGGCTTGTCTCATGACCCTCTATGTAACTTGGGTCCCTTGAAAGAATGCTTGTACCATGTAAATTTTGTACATGTTCTATGAACACGATAGTGACCCGTAGTGGTGCACTCTTGACAAGTAACATGACATGATAGTGGCTCGTTGTGGCGCACTCTTGATAAGGAAACCTGACATGATATACCTTGATATGCTGTTGCGACGGCAATCATGACATGACAAGGATGAATGGCCTGGACACCATCGATGATTGTGTTTGTACAAGTAAACCAGTAGATATATAAAAAAAATAGTAGAAAATTTAGGGGTTTTACATCCTACCCAACTTAAAAGAATTTCGTCCTCGAAATTAAGGATTTGTAGGGGGGTGAGAGGACGCAAGGGGGTTTCGATGGGAAACAATCGAATACAAATCATGTCGTAAGAAATCACAATCTTGATCATAGAAAAGATACGGTGTGGTCACGGGTAATGAATGAGGGTTACGATTAAGGGAACGAATACATTCGTTTTAATTAAGCGATTAGAGGGTCTTGATAGGGTCGAGTAGTTTGGGATAAAGATATAGCAATATCGAGGGAGAATGGTCATAGCCGATAGGAAGGCTAGAGGGAGTGCTAGGATAACGCTTTCGTTCTTCGAAAATAGGTGAAGGTGAAAGCAATATAGAGTTCGAAGGAGGCGTTATCGAATACGAATTTGTGCTTCAAAGACGATCGAATAATTTCAAAGGAATTGTCAAGGCAGTCGTGGATGGGACTCTAGAGGACAAGTTCAACTATGTCCCTATCTACGTAGAATAATAGGCAAAAGCGAACCAAAGTGCACTTGGTTGATCAGACCATTATGCACCGGTTCTGATTAGACAACATGTTAGTGGGAGCTCTTCCAATAACATATGTCTTGAACAAGCTTGATAAAAGATAAGCTTGCAAAACTAGGCTACATTAGCATCATTTAGTTAAATGGTAAATACAGAGGCACGAGAGATTAAGAATTGAGAAGGTAGAATGATTCTAGGTCATACAGTCGTCCTATAGTCTTCTCGTCCAAGTCCTTGGTTGGCTAGACGGGTTAGGTCCTCTAGATTCTAGGATCTAATAAGCTTGCTAATATAGGTCACTAGATCAAAGGGGTTGCTAAGTCATAAGGTATTCTACCCAACTTAAAGATTTAAACTAATAGTGTTTTGGGACAACTAGCTAGTAGGGTCAATCTCTAGCAAGCACGAAGGGAAGATAAGAATAGGGATGGAAGGGAGTAAGCAAGATGCAATTGATGAGTCAAACGGTAGATAAAATCAAGGAAAGAGGTCAAGTATGTGGATGAGATCCTAAACTTCTAATCTTATACGCAGGCTTGCTTGGTACGGTAAAGTAACCAAACAATTTATCTAGACCTGCATGGGCCACCACAAAAACATGTAACGTCCCAGTCCCAAAATACGTAGGACTAGGAACGTAGACATGCCAGCTGTATTCATACGAAGTACACTCCAATATATGGAAACCTCGTATAAATACATAAGCTGTAAAATACAGTAAAACCACAACTAATCTCATCCACAAGAATAAAAGATATTATATAATCAACTATGAATTTGTCTTGATACAATATGTTGGGCGGAGACAAATCCACTACCAACAAAATAAGGAAAAGTACATAGAAAATGAAATGAGTGGCGAGCGAAGCGAAGACGATCCAAGTGCAATCATCCTCGAGAAATAGCAACGAACACAGCTAGAGCTAAAGCACCTGCGAAAGACAATAGCACACACCTGGCAAGACAACCAGGTCCTCAGAGGGACGTAACAAGACACATCATAGCATGCCATATAAACTGAATAAATATTGCTCAATAAATAAGTAAATCAAATTTATAACATAGTCCAATACGTACCTACTGAACGAGCGTACCATCCCCCCAACCAAACAAGGACAGGAGATGGTAAACTAATTCACGGCGACGTATCTTTCCATGCTACGAATCCAATATGGTATCCGGACCCCAACAAGGTTCAATACCTTCTCATCGAAGTAGTAAGTCACACCTACAACCAAACAAGGACAAGATGTGACGAACTAATCCGCGACAAGTTATTGTTCCAAGTCACGGTCAGATACAAGTGCCCAAACCAAAAGTACTCGTACCTAACGGATAGGGTAGCCTACCATTCTAAGTGAAATGTTGTTAAGAACAATCCTTCCTATGCATGGGCCCTGGCTAAATAGGATCGGCATAGTCCCCCTTGGGCACCAGAGGCCCCAGCTGGAAGAGCATGACATTCCGCAGAATCGTCAGTGGCCGTCAGTAATCATGGGTCATCAACCCCGTATCTCCAGCGGAGAGTCCGGGTCACAAGGGATGTGCATCGAAGCCCATACGCTAAGGAATTGTCCTCCCCTCCCAATGCCTATTGTGTTGTATCCACAACACAAACCACTATAACCGCTAAGTCAAACTAGCATGCAACCTCTATTAGCGGTTATTCCAATCGCACGGCTTGTACGTACTGGTGGCCAGCCAATCACGCACTTCCGTGTTCTACATGCGACACACAACTTCGTGTTTACAACGTGTCAAGGCCAATGTATGCAACACACAAGGTGGTCCCTTAAATCTAGGTTTAATTTGTAAGAAAAATAATACACAGCAGGAATATAATGAATGCTTTGTATCACAGTTTATTTTGCATAAAAAAATAATAGACATGCATGAAATATGAGCTAAAATAATTAAACAGCAAATGGCAAGGTGTCTTGCCTAGTAGTACGCCCGGGGGTGCTTCGATGATCAAGGTAGCACGATCTGCAACTTTGGTGCAACAACTGTACAAGGGAACCTCTGATGGCGGTACGGAATGTGTCATTGAGTCCGGGAGGGTCAATTTAGTTAGGGTAGGCATAAGGTAGTCTAGATTGGTGCTCGAATATGAAAGAGGGGGTTGAGTCACGGTAGGAAGAACAAAGAAAATTTTGATAAATAATTAATTTATGTTTTTAGAAATACTTTATAATACTTAAAATATTATTAGTCAAAATATGCTTTAAATAAAAAAAAATCGGAAGTCTTTTTTGAAGAAAAACTCTAAGTTGTCAAAATACAATTTTAGGTAGAAGTCAATATTTTTATACGACAAATTATTTCTAGATAAATATCAATAATCCAGAAATAATTAGTTTATGAATTTAAAAACGATATTTTAAATATACTAGGTTAAATACAATATTTATACCTTTTTACAAGATAACTTTGAAAAATATTTGATAACCATGAAAAAATACCAAAACCACTTATTAATAATAATAACCAAAATAATCGTAAAACCTATCATTGTAAAAATAATAATAAAAAAATAATAATAATAATAATAACAATACCGATAATTTTAATTATAATAATATTAACAATAATAATAATGATAATTAATAATAATAATGAAACAGAAATAATAATAATAATAATAATAATAATAATAATAATAATAATAATAATAATCATAATAATCATAATAATAATATAATAGTAATAAGGAAATAATAATATTAATAATAGTAATAAAAATCCTGTATGCATCAAAAGTAACCATCTCACAAAATACAAAAAAAAACAAAGAATCAAATCCAAAACAAGCTGTCAGAAGAAAAAAAGACTAAGAAGTATAAGGAAGGAAGAAAGAAACAAAAAGAAAAAGAAAAAAAAAATTATTGAGCTGGCTCTCCATTCGGGAGAGCAGCTGTGACTTTAAGATAGGAGAGAGAGAGAGTAGGAAGAAAAGGACTGGAGAGAAAAAATTGAATCGAGAGAGAGGGAGAGAAGGAACGGGAGGAAGTGAGGAGCTGTGATGGAGTGAGAGAGCGGGAAGTCGGCGGTGAGAGGAGAACGCGGAGGCGGAGATCGGTGGTCCGACGCGGACGTCGGCCCAGATCTGGGCGACGGTTCTCCCGGCACGGCGGAGGGGACTTTGAGGGGTAGAGGCGGCGCGGGTCATCTGCTGGCGCGGCGGAGATGGCGCCGGCAGCGGAGGGTGGCGAAGGGTTTCTGGCCGGGGCTGCCGGCCGAGGGTGGCGGCGGCGGTCGCGGCGAGGGTTTCGCTTGGACGGAGGGAGGAAGATCTGGACGGTGAAGGCTTGACGTCGGGGCTGCGCGGAGGCACGGCGGCCAGAGAGGCAGAGCGGATGAGGGTCGGTAGGCGACGGCGGTCGGGCTTTCGAGACGGAGGAGGTGACGACAGCAGTGGTGCTGTGGCCGGAGAGGGTTGGGAGAAGTCGGCGGGGAGACGTTGGTCTGGAGGCGGGTGCGAGGAGCACGCCGGACACGCGGGCAGCGGCGGATCCGACGGGAGGCGGCCATGGCGGCAGGTGAGTTTAGGGTTAGAATTTCTTCTTATTTCCTATTGTTTTGGGATGGTGGTGGCGGCGTGGGCTGCTGCGGCGATGGCCGCGGTAGCGGTGGTGACGGGTTATTGGTTGGTCGGGTTTGGGTGTGGTGGAAGGGTTCGTCGGGGCAACGAGCTGGTGGTGGTTGGCCGGGCTGGTCTGTAGGCTGGGGCGGGTTTGCTGGTGTCGGGTTTCAGGGTCGTTGGTGGCGGCAATGGTGTTTGGTGGTGGTGATGACAGTGATGAGTTCCGCCACGGTAGTGGTGGTGTTGGCTGTAGGGTCGGGGAAGTTGCTGGCATGGGGGAGGAACGGGTGGCCAGGAGAACGATCTAGGACTGGACGCGGCTGACGCGAGTGGGGGCGTGGTTTAGACTAGGGATTAGAATAGGATTAGGGTTAGGGTTAGTTGTGTCGAGATCGTGTCCGACATGTGGACACGAAGAAGATGATTATGTAATTGTAATAGAAAATAAAAATAGTGGAAGAAGATGGAGACACGGACACGATGCACGCAATGGTATGGTAAGGAATATTGTGGAATAATTTGTGGAGAATAAAATAAATTGGAGGAGTACCTGTCTATTTATAGGATGTGGGAATTCCCAATTTGATAGGAATTAGGATTCCTTAAAACCCAAGTAGATAATTCTCCATTTAGTTTAAAATCAATCGAATCCAAATTTAAATCCAAATCCAATTCAATCAAATTTAAATACTTTTAGTTTAAAAATAAATCAATTTAAAATATAGATAGTTTCCTATTTTAATGTATCCATGGAATCAAATCAAAATTTAAATTGTCACAAATATTTCAAAAATATATTTTCCAAAAATACTATAATAATTAATTTCGAAAATAATAAATCTTTTTAAATAATAAATCTTTTTTGAACAATAAAATATTAATATTAAATAATTTCGACAATATATTATTATTTAAAATAAATGAATATTTATGAAATAAATATTTTTGCACGAAGAATTTTATTATTAATAACTGCTAAAAACAATAGACTTTTTATGGCAAGAATAATAATATTTTGAAAGTGTAAGAAAATAAAAAAAATAATTGTTTTTCTAAAATATGTACGCTCGCACATATTCGTACTCGTCGAGCAAACGAAAATTTTGCATACGACGTACAATACGACTACGTGACATACAGTACAAAAATTTTAAATCGGTATCAAATTTAATATATAAAAAATAGTAGAAATTTTAGGGGTTTTACAAAGGTAATTAACTAGAAGCTAAGGTATGAGTTTAACAGTTTAAGATATAGTTAGAAATTGTTTTCCCTGGTTGGTAATGGTCAGGATTAGTGCTTTTAGACTAGTTTTGACCTTGATTGACCGTTTTGACCAAAAGTCCACAAAAGTCAATCGAAAGTCAAACTTAGCCTAAAAGTAACTAGAACTTGACCGGACTCAACCAGAGTTGACCAATTGACTAAAAGTCAACTGTTAGTCAATATTTGACTAGTTTGACCTATGGTTGACCTAGAGTTGACCAAAGTTGACCAGTTGACCAAAAGTCAACTATAAGTCAACATTTGACCCAGTTTGACCTAGTTTGACTTGGATTGACTTTCTGTGACCTTGTTTGTTTTAGTTTGGCTCAATATGACCTAATATGACCTAGTTTGGCCTAGTATGACCTAGTTTGACCTAGTTTGACTTATTCTTGCATATCATAACTTGATTAGTTTCCTTTTCATTATTAAACCCTGTTTTGACTTATGGTATCTTGTCTTTAGGTCTGTGATTAGTCTGAGCATCTGTTTACCTTATCAGCTCAGGACTACAGGCGAGTACATTCACTGATAGTTTTCATTGTCTTGATATCTGCTATATCCGATTCAGTCGTAGTGTCTTACTTGATTTCCAACACGATGGTTCACGGACTAGTATACGTCGGATCATGACATGAGATGTTGTTCCTAGATTTTCTTGGTATATTAGAACATTTCCTGTCTTGTTTCCTGTACTTGTATAGACACCGATTCCTGAGAGGGAGTAGCTACCCTCTTAGGGAATCCCGTGTCATGATGTGTCATGTTCGGATCCATTATACTACTCGGGGATAGAGAATTATTAGGGGCTATGTGATCAATACCACCCTGTCACTATATTCTTGTGCTTGCGCCACTCTCACTTCACATAGGGTGTAGCGAGATCTTATTCTTTGTGCTCGTTATCCAGGTTGGCCGACATGACCCTTTCCAGTGATTTTCTTGTGATTGTAAGGCCAAGTGGATAGCCTGTCCTATTTCCTAAGCCGATCACATAACGCTCTAATAATTCATGGCACATTTTATATTTACTTTATTACATCATATATCCTACTTTGTTCTACATCCAGTACTTTTTGCACCATGTTATGATATTCAGTACTCACATCCTGTTATATATTTCCTGTTGATTTTGTCTTATATTTTATTATGATTGTCTCTTATAGAATTTGTCAATTCATATGGAACTACCATTCGTGTTTTGTACTTGCTCATTTTTCTAACAGGATATCGTTGATATATTACAGATGATTTCGAAGCCGACTGCTCGACCTACTATGGAGTCGAGGTAGATGGAGACTTAGTCCAGGACTGCGACCTGGTAATTGAGCCACTAGACTTTGCACACCTTGACTAATATAGTTTAGTTAGGTTTGCCTGGACTGCGATCTAGCTAGTGTTTTCAGGCTGTAGTATTTTATATTATATTTTGAGATTCTGTGATGTGTTTATATCTTTGAGCATGTGTTGGATCTTGAACTCATTTCTTGTTTTCACTTCTATCATATTTCCATTCTGTGCTATCTATCTTAGTTTGTTCTGGTGATTGAGTTATGCCATATTATACCTTCGTATGAAGATGACATGTACCCTTATATTTTGTCTAGTTGTAGTATTTGTAGGCGACCTATACAGCGTTCTACCGCCGATTCTGCAGCGTAGGCTGGACGTACCCACATTCTCGTGCCCTTCCTCAGGGTATGGGTCGTGACATATTTTTGTGGTGGCCCATGCAGGTCGATGTCGCAATTAGTGCGATCTCATAATGATGCTCGACCTAGAGTACTAATTACGAGTCTGCGACTAGGACATAGGATCTAGGATATGATAGGAGTTACTCAATCATATTTTAGGAAAATTCTGATCTTTTGATTACCATGACAACTCTTCTTGCATTGAATTCAATTGTACCTCCTTGATTTTCCTTATCATGTGCCATATGGATTCCTTGTTTCAATCTATCCTCAGGATGATGATTACTCGCTCTCAGACAGCAGGACTTAATGTTGTTCCGGAGAGGCTCGATCCAGTAGGACCTCCACCTTCGGCTACGGGAGTAGTAGTCGAAAGAGCTGCCACCTCAGTTTATGCCCTTCAGGCGGGAGTAGCAGCGACGGTTCCATGAGGTCTTCCACCTCCAGCTACGGGACCGTCTATAGTTATTTCTGAGAATTTCTACCTCCACCTCCGCTACCGACAGATACACAACAGATGATGGCCCTTCTACACAGATAATACAGACACAGAGGGCCCAGGCAGAGGCACAGCCACATCAGGCTGACGCATCATACCGCCAGATAGAGGTGCTACATTAGAGTATAGAGAACTCCCACCAGCTGGCGATGGCAGAAGTTGAGAGGGTAGTCTCGGGTACAATTTAGGGTATCCCAGTTTGGTAGCAGAATCATGGGAGGCCTGGCACATGTCTAAATTTCAGAAAGATAAACCCGAGGGACTTCAAGGGTACCGAGGGTATCCTGTATGCTGATGACTGGTTAGAGGACGTCCAGAGGAGCCTGGAGTTAGCAGAGGTTTCGAGGGGACTATGGGTGACGTCTGCGGCTAGCCAGTTCTTAGACATCGCTTTGACGTGGTTCCGGACAGACCCTCAGGTGTCAGTGAGAGGTATATCATGGAAGAACTTTCGGAGGCTCTTAAAGGAGAAGTTCTACCCCGACGTGGCTGTTACAGCTCTAGAGGCCCAGTTCGTCGGATTAGTGCAGGGGAACTCGTCGATGGACGAGTATACAGCAGAGTTCTTCCGTTTGAGTAGGTTTGCACCAGATCTAATCCAGAATGAGGGGTATAAGGCTCATAAGTTTCGAAGGGGCCTTATTCATGCGTATCGTACTCGTACTTCCGGGCGACGCGATGCGACCTTCGAGCAGATACTGATGGAGTCACAGATAGTAGAGGAGGACTTCGGCCTTAAGCCGAAGAGGGTCAGCGATCTTCTCGGAGCGAGCTATAGTCCGGGGCCGGCGAAGTGCCCTCACTTTCAGCAGAGGCAGTTTTAGCAGCAATCTCAGTTACAGATTCAGCAGGTACCAGTACGTGCCCACCAGCACCAGGGACAGGGCCAGAGGCAGACTACTCCGTGCGGCTTCTGCAGGAAGCCGGGGCACAGTCGAGAGGCCTGTAGGAAGAGGTTGGGCGTATGTCTATACTGTGGGGTGTCCGACTACCAGCTGAGGGATTGCCACGCTCGTGGAGTCCGAGGACGCCAGGACAGAGTGCAGCAGGCTAGGGGAGGCCAGCATGGGTGAGCTTTCGCCATGACAGTCGAGGACACTCAGGCAGTAGCAGGGCAGATTGCAGGTTCCAATCTTCGATTCCATTCCCGTATTTGCCTCCTTATACCTGTCTTGAAATTCGATTCTATCCGTTCCTTGTTAATTGATCAATTTTGTTCTGTTATTCTTGTGACATGATTTTGATTTCTTCTGAGATAAGTCGTATGGGCTAGGTCACCTCGATTATGGGATTTTAGAGTCTTCTATGGTCATGTTAGCAGGCATAGTGAGGACATATAGTCGGATTATAGACGTATTTCTCGGGTGTAGGATTTTAAGGTTTTCGCGGCCAAGCATGCGGCAATACAAAAATTTTAAATACCATAATTCTAGAGCTATGTACCTTAGTCGAGGACTCTGTGATTATTCTAGCCTTGCTCACTAGCATGACGAAGATTCTGAGTATCATGATTTTGGACAAACGCATATGATTATCGAACTGTATGATTTTGAGACTGTATTTGTGGGGTGTTTAACCTATAAGGAGAACTAGCATCTTAATTCCGAGGAACTTGCAGCACCCAGTTTCTAAATTAAGGGTAATTTTGACTTTTGTAATTTTAATTATTTATTTATTGACATTTAAATCATGATATGATTTTAAAGATTTTTTTTATCATTTTAAAACTATTAAAGCTATGACTTGTGATTTTGATGTGTTGCTAGTGAAACCCTAGAGACTGCTTGACCTAGAGCCTAACCATGTGATTAGGATATTTTTAATGTCATTTCTGGCCTAAGGGTAGTTTGGTCATTTGACCTCTTTGAATTATTGATATTTACTGCATTGGTGATTGTTAATTTTGACTTTTGATAGGAGTGATTTTGTGTTGGTTTCGTGTCCGTATCGGACACGTATCAGTTTTTATTTACAAGTGTTTGATGTGCCTCAAGAGATTTTTTTATTATTGTTGATTTTTTTAAAAGTATTTGAATGGGATTGTTTACTGCATGTGTTTCTTGTGATTGCTTTGTTCTAATTTTGAGGACAAAATTTTTTTAAGGTGGATAGATTTTTTACCTCCAGTTTTCAAGAACAGGGGTATTTTGGTCATTTTTTATTTTAAAATATTTTTGGATTTATTTTTATTATTTATAATATTGTTTTGGGGTTATTTGAGTTGGGTTCGAATTTCAACTCAATCTGATTTCTATCGGAGACCCTGGGTAGCTTTGACTCTAGTGGGACCCATTCATTAGTTAGGCATGGCCCACATGACAATATTTAAGTTAGTATAGTTAGACTAAATATTTATGACTAGGTTGGGTTGATTAGAGACTCAAACTAGACTATTTTAGCCCCAAACCAAAACCCTAATTTAAGTTGAACCAATAGGAGATATTAGAGGGCATTTTGGACTTTCCAAAATGGGGACACCTAGCCTTTTGTGGCCGGCCATGAAGGGGGGATGAGTCACTTCTTTTTGTTCTTAGCCACAATTTCTCTCTTTTGTTGTTCTTTCCCAAATTTTGAGAAGAGCCTCAATTGATTTCATCTCCAAATCAATCATTTCCTCCATCAAATCTTCATCATTTCTTCTCTACTCTATGAAGAGAGGGTGCTAGCCAAGTTTGGGAGGATTTGGCATTGGTTCTTGTCCTTTTGGAGATCCCTTCGAACTCTCATGCATTTAGGAATCTTTTGAACCCATAGGAATCACCCTATGGTTGTGTCTCCATTTGTGTCCATTTTGTGTCCATTTAAAGATATTAGGAGTGTCCTTGATGTGTGGTTGTGTCCATGTGGAAAACCCCCAATATTGGACACACTTGTGTTTGTCTTGTGTTTGAATAATTTAATACATGTTTTAATCTTAGATTTTTATATGTTAGACATGTGTTATTGCTTGTCTTTACAGTTTCTTTCATGTATCATAATATGAATTCATGTATAGATATATATATATTATTGAGTGTCTATATATATAAATGAGATAGATAAGCAATAAGCATAAGCAGCAGCTTGCGGCAACAGCAGCTTGCGGCAGCAGCAACAAGCAGCTTTCAGCATAAGCATAAGCAGCAGCAGCTGCAGTAAGCAGCAGCATAAGTAGCAGCTTGCGGCAGCACCAGGAAAAGCAGTAAGCATAAGCAGCAGCAGCATCTTTCAACAGCAGCTTATGGCAGCTTTTTGAGCCTTTTAGACTTTAGTTTTAACCCCATTTAGCCTTTTTAGCCATTAGATTTAACCCTATTTTCCTTTAGCAATGAGCCCCCTTCCATTTAGCCATTACCCTTTATTAGTTAGCCCTTGTTATATATAGTTTGCTAGCAAGTTATTATATTTTGTTAGTTAGAATTGTTAGTAGATGTTAGCTTATATGTTAGTATTAGTTAGGATATGAGATGTTAGATTTAAGAGTTGTGGGCCTAGTGGGGTGTGTTTAGTAAGTGTACTAGACAAGTTATTATCCTGCCTAGGTGAGGTTGGTTAGTATCCTAATAGAACTAGTGAGTGTGATACTCTAAGACACTAGGAATGTGGAGGGGTGAGCTAGTATGGTTGGATAGTGTTATGAGGGTGGTATCTCACGATACCATAGGGTGTCTCATGATACTTTAAGGTAATGTTTAGAGTGACCAACATGGGGATAAGATGGACTAGATACCTAGATTTCTGGGTTAGTAATATCTAGATAGGTTAGTGTCTAGCTACCCTAAGAAGCCTAGGCAGTCTACCGAGGTTAGGAAGGGTTGCCTTTGTATCGGGGCGAGGTATTGGGAATACTTTTTGAAGGGTAATAGGTAAGGTTAAGGTTATTACCTATAAGCTAAGGTATGAGTTTAACAGTTTAAGATATAGTTAGAAATTGTTTCCCTTGGTTGGTAATTGTAATGCCTGTAGTTCGTATTACGTATTTTGTTATACGTGTACATAATCTCGACCCGTAATTAGACTTGTCATGATTAGCTTAATCCTGGTTTAATCTTGCCTTGGTTTATTTTGGGATCATCCTGGATCGACTTGTCTTGACTGCTAGCCTTGGGTTCTGCACTGGCATGAGTTAGTTAGCATTTCATGGTTCTGGCATGCATCGGGTTCGGTTGAGTTCGACTTGGTTGGTTCGGTTTGGGTTGGAATGCAAACCCCACCTACCACTCCACTCTTCATTTAATAGCCGCCCACTCCTTTTCTCTAGAGAGAGAGGTCTAGGCAAGTGCAACTTGCTTCATGGAAGAACTTAAGTTTTATTGTTCCATTTACTTCTCCATAAGATTCTATGTCACTTTATTATTTAGCATTTTTGAATTCTATGGCTCATTTCATGTAGATCTAAGTTTTTAGTATTTTGTTCTTCTCGGTTGTGATCTTCTAAACTTGGTTGTTTCCGAATTGGAGAGTCCCATATGTAGTAGGGATTTTGATTTTACGCAAGTTGGTTTTGAGATGGCCGGACTTTACCAAGTCTTGGCCGAGATGGAGTTCCTCGAGTTCCCGAGCTTTTACGCATGCTTGTCTTGGCCATGGGAGGAAGATGAAGTTTTACGCCCACGTTTTATGTGCCAGCGTAGTATTTCAGCCCTTACGCACACGTTCTAACGTGTTAGCGTAGTGCTTAGCCTTTACGCCCACGTTTTACGTGTCATCGTATTATTTCAGCTTTTTACGCACACGCATTTGCGTGCTAGCGTATTCCGTTCTACGCTGAGTTTATTCCAATTTTTACGCTTGGGGCCCTCCCGCTCGCGTAAAATCGTGCTCGCGTAAAACCCTGGCTCGAGCAGACTCTCGCGTGCGTAAAGTCTTGCTCGAGTGTTTCACTCGTGTAGATTTTCCCTCGCGTAGAGTTTTGCTTGCGTAGAGCCTCGCTTGCCTACGGCTTGCTAGCGTAAAGCCCTGGCTCGCGTAAAACCCCACCCACGTGCATCTTCACTCGCGTAGAGCTATCTCTCCCAGGCTCTTGCTAGCGTAGAGCGCTTTACGCTTGAGGCCTTCGGCCTAGCGTAAAGGCTCGCTAGCGTAGAGCCTTAAGCCCTTGTGTACTCGATTGTCTTTTTGCCTTGCACTATTCATGAATTGACAAGCACGGGTTGAGTGATAAGACCAGACTAATAATGGTGTATGACATGACATAACATGACATGACATGATATAGAATAACATAATAAGATATGGCAAGTACGCACCATGGTGACTATTGAAAGCTGTTGCGACGGCTTGCATGACATGACTATAGTAAATGGCTTGGACCCCGTGGACGATTGTGTTTGTACAAATAAACGAGTATTGTCTTGCAACATGTCTAGGACAAGGACCCTTGAATGCCACGGTCAGGGGGTACCTACTGAAATGGACTAAGGCTAATAACTAAAAAATCTAGTAGTCATGGAGAGATTTCCAGCTACAGGCAATCCCGTTATCTGGGTGCCCCATCATGGGGTTTGTAGCCTACCGTCGAGTAGGACACATTTCCAGTACACTGTCATGTGTTGCACCCACCAAACTACTTACGGGTACATGTGTTCTTGGATAATGTACCAACATGAATTCAATCGCCTAATTGCGTCTGGATAACCTGGATGGTCTGCAGAGCTTGTGGCTGTTGGAATAATCTCATTGCACCTTGCTAGTAACTAGGCCTGTGATAACCCTAGTTAGTTAAAGTATCAAGCCGTACTCCTTGCTTGGCCGTGATTGATTGTATGGAGTCTATTCCAGCTTCGTCTCATCCTGATCCTGTACAAGATTATGACATGACACGATTACTTGTGCTTGCCTTAACAATAATGATCAGGGGACCAGTTCCGTTCAGGCGAAGGATTATAACCCCGGTCCTTGTTTGGTTTAAGGGTTGTAACCTGGCTCCCAAAATAGTTCTGTGTCCTCTCTTCGTTTATTGTCTTATTGCACCCCACGTCATGCTCGTCAAGTTTTACCTTACTTCAAGAGCACGATTATTTATGCTTACTTAACAATAAAGATCAGGGGCAAGGTTCTGTTCAGGCGAAGGTTTACAACCCCGGTCCTTGTTTGGTTTAAGGGTTGTAACTTGGCTTCCGGAGCAGTTCTTTATCCTTTCTTCGTTTATTGTCTTATTTCACCCTATGTCAAGCTCATCATGTTTTACCTTCACTAATAGTATTTGAGATGGGTTTCTATTCAGGTGAAGGGTTGTAACCCCGGTCCTTGTTTGGTTTAAGGGTTGTGACCTGGATACTTGAATGGTTTTCATCGTACTCAATTCACTGTTGTTGTCCCTGTTATTATCAGTTTCTTTTATAATTACCTTTAATATTCATTTATTATATGTTGGTTTTAGTTCTTAAGTAAAGCCTCCTTTGTGGCACTTGCTCTTTCTGGGGTCTGACCCAGCTGGTTTTGTATGGCCAAATACCGGAGCAGCTCTAGAGGATCTACCTATCTTCCAGCCAGATGGTGACCACCAGGCGTAACCCTGGCAACGAGTGGGTTTCTTTTCTTCTGCCACTTTATTGTATAAATATTCTTTTGAGGTGTTTAGCCGGCGAGCATGTGTTAGCTCGTATTATTTTATTTACTGTCCGCCTACGGGCTGTAACATGATTGACAAATCCTATGGTTGATCATGTATGACTAAAACTCTTGCTAGTCTTGACATTTTGTACAACTAGCTTCATGATCATCCAAGTATGTAATGTATGGGACGTCTTACTATTGTATATTTGGTGTTCTGACATCTTGTAAACTGTTATTGCTTGCTTGAGATTGAGACAGTAGGCTTGTTCATGACCATAGGAGACTGATGGCTTGTAGTTAAACCCTCATATATCTAGACAGCCGTGATCGTATAGCAAGGTGGGTTGTACTTCAATATACGTAGCTGGCTATTTTTGCCCCCGCTCTCTAGTATTCTGGTTCTGGGGCGTTATATGGTTTAAGTGGTGGCCCATGCAGGTCTTGAAAATTAAGATATGTGAGGGTTTACCGGATAGATGTCTCAATCAGTACTCGCCCTTGATCTCTGATCGTATCCTCTAAATCCCTGGATTCTTGACCTAATAACATGCTTGTATCTTTGATCTGTCATGGTTCTTCTTTATTGTTCCCTATGTCGTCTTCTTCAGCGGCATTGTTCCTGGACCGGCCGATCAGCAAGGTGGAGCACCTCCCGTGGACCAGCAGCAACCTAGAGATCAAGCCCAGCATTCAGGAGTAGCCTCCAGAGTCATGCCTACTGGGGTCAAGAGCCTCCAGTTCAGTCCGTCCAGCCTGCATAGCCTGATGATGGCACCTTGGTGGGTCTCATCAGGACATTGTTAGTTTCCCAAGATCGTCGAGGCGATGCATTGCACCAGGCAGTGACAGATGCTCTGACCAGAGGAGGTCATCAAGGTAACAGTGCGTCCAACAGCTTCAAGCATTTGAATCCTCCGTTCTTTGACGGCAGTAAAGATGCTATTTCTGCTGATGCATGGCTTTAGGACACTGAGGTGATTCTAGAAGCAGCCAGGACTCCAGAAAACGAGAAGGTGGTCATGGTGTGCATGTAGTTATTGGATCTTGCCCGCAGCTGGTGGGCGGCACAGGCCGTTGGATTAGTGGCACCTATTGCCTGGAAAGTGTTCCGTGAGAGATTCTAGACCAAGTACTTCGATGCTGTAGCTCGGTACGATCTACAGACGAGGATCACCAATCTGAAGCAGATGGGAAGGACGGTCGACGGATATGCGGCCGAGTTTTCGAGACTTAGTCGGTTTGCTCCCACCTTGGTAGCAACCGAGTTCGACAGAGCCCAGCGGTTCCAGCAGGGACTGCACCTGAAGATTTTATTGGCAGTGGAGCAGTTTGAGCATAAGACTTTTGATGTAGTATTGAGAGCAGCGAGGAGGCATGAGTATACCTTCCAAAGGATCATGGATAGGACCGGGGGGTCGGAAGCGATCCCATGGCCACATGAATCAGTCTTCAGCACCAGCCCCGGCAGCTAGGGCTTTGACCATTGGAGCTCCGAGGCGGGCGGCCTCAGTGACGTCGATTCAACATTCAACCCCGACACACCCTCAGCAGCAGAAGCAGAAGCACTCTTCCGTAGTGGGATGTTCACACTGCGGAAAGCCAGGGCATGTGGTATCAGAGTGTCGCAGAGCACAAGGTTTGTACTTGGTTTGTGGTACCCCGGACCACAGGGTTGGGAACTGCCCAAACAGGGGGAGTTCCTCTTCATCAGCCTTCTCTAGACTTTCAGTTAGGGGACCAGCCCTAGTACCAGTTCAGATCAGTCTATCATCCGCAGACAGATGGTCAGTCAGAGCGTACCTTACGAACCTTGGAAGATATGTTAAGATCTTGTACACTCGACTTTGGTGGTTCATAGGAAGATCACCTGCACCTGGTGGAGTTCTCGTATAACAATAGTTTTCAGGCTAGTATCCAGATGGCACGGTTTAAGGCACTATATGGTAGGAAGTGCAGGTCCCCGCTAGCATGGGATGATGTTGGAGAAAGGCAGATGCTCGGTCCGAAAATGATTACTCAGACGATTGAGGTGGTCAGGAGAGTCAGAGATCATCTTCGTGTAACGCAAGATCGCCCGCGCCATTGGGACGATTCTCATCGGTGTCCCCAATTCTCGATCGGCGACCATGTATTCCTGAGGATTTTGCCTAACTGTGGCGTCATTTATTTCGTTGTACGGGGAAAGCTTAGTCCTAGGTATATAGGGTCGTTCGATATTTTGGAGCGAATAGGTGATGTATCCTATCGTCTTGCTCTTCTGCCGTCGTTACGTGAGGTGGACGACGTGTTCCATGTATCCCAACTACGACGGTATATCCCGGACCCGAGCCATATCCTGGATCATTCAAAATTGGTTGTTGGTACCAACCTTTCGTATGAGGAGAGGCCCGTGTCTATATTGGATCGGAGAGAGAAGATACTCAAGAACAAGACTATAAAGTTAGTCCGTGTTGCTTGGCGTCATCACTCTTTGGGTGAGTAAACCTGGGAGGGTGAGGATGATATCCGATCGCGATACACCGACTTGTTTGACTCATAAGGTATAATGTCTTCTTATGCCTTATGCCCTCGATTTCCTTGCTTGCATGAATGATTGCTTGATTGATTGCTTGCCTCTCTAGCAACTTAATTAAATTTCGAGGACGGAATTCTTTTAAGGTGGGTAGAGTTGTAACGCCTGTAGTTCGTATTACGTATTTTGTTATACGTGTACGTAATCTCGACCCGTAATTAGACTTGTCATGCTTAGCTTAATCCTGGTTTAATCTTGTCTTGGTTTATTTTGGGATCATCCTGGATCGAGTTGTCTTGACTGGCTAGCCTTGGGTTCTGTACTGGCATGAGTTAGTTAGCTTTTCATGGTTCTGGCATGCATCGGGTTCGGTTGGGTTCGGCTTGGTTGGTTCGGTTTGGGTTGGAATGCAAACCCCATCTACAACTCCACTCTTCATTTAATAGCCGCCCACTCCTTCTCTCTCCTCATTACTTTTTATTAACTCTTCTTCTTCCTCTCCATTACTCTCCACCTACCAGAAAGAGAGGTCTAGGCAAGTGCAACTTGCTTCATGGAGGAACTCAACTTTTATTGTTCCATTTACTTCTCCACAAGATTCTAAGTCACTTTAGTATTTAGCATTTTCGAATTCGATGGCTCATTTCATGTAGATCTAAGTTTTTAGTATCTTGTTCTTCTCAGTTTTGATCTTCTAAACTTGGTTGTTTCCTAATTGGAGAGTCCCATGTAGTAGGAATTTTGATTTTACGCAAGTTGGTTTTGAGGTGCCCGGACTTCACCAAGTCTTGGCCGAGATGGAGTTTCTGGAGTTCCCGAGCTTTTACGCATGCTTGTCTTGGCCATGGGGGGAAGATGAAGTATTACGCCCACATTTTATGTGCCAGCGTAGTGTTTCAGCCCTTACGCACACGTTCTAACGTGTTAGCGTAGTGTTTAGCCTTTACGCCCACGTTTTACGTGTCAGCGTGTTATTTCAGCCTTTTACGCACACACATTTACGTGCCAGCGTATTCCGTTCTACGCTGAGTTTATTCTAATTTTTACGCTCGGGGCCCTCCTGTTCGCGTAAAATCGTGCTCGCGTAAAACCCTGGCTCGAGAAGACTCTCGCGTGCGTAAAGTCTTGCTCGAGTGTTTCACTCGCGTAGAGTTCCCTCGCGTAGAGTTTCGCTTGCACAGAGCCTCGCTTGCCTACGGCTTGCTAGCTTAAAGCCCTGGTCGCGTAAAACCCCACCCACATGCATCTTCACTCGCGTAGAGCTATCTCTCCCTGGCTCTTGCTAGCATAGAGCAGCTTTACGCTTGAGGCCTTCGGCCTAGCGTAGAGGCTCGCTAGCGTAGAGCCTTGAGCCCTTTTGTACCCGATTGTCTTTTTGCCTTACACTATTCATAAATTGACAAGCACGGATTGAGTGATATGATCGGACAAATAATGGTGCATAACATGACATGACATGACATAGCATGACATAATAAGATATGGCAAGTACGCACCATGGTAACTATTGAAAGCTGTTGCGACAGCTTGTATGACATGACTATAATAAATGGCTTGGACACCGTGGACGAATGTGTTTTTACAAATAAACCAGTATTGTCTTGCATCATGTCTAGGACAGGGACCCCTGAATGCCACGTTCAGGGTGTACCTACTGAAATGGACTAAGGCTAATAACTAGAAAATCCAGTAGTCATGGAGAGATTTCCAGCTACATGCAATCTCGTTATCTGGGCGCCCCATCATGGGGTTTGTAGCCTACCGTCGAGTAGGGCACATTTCCAGCACACTGTCATGTGTTGCACCCACCAAGCTACTTATGGGTACATGTGTTCTTGGATAATGTACCCACAGGAATTCAATACCCTAATTGCGTCTGGATAACCTGGATGGTCTGCAGGGCTTGTGGCTGTTGGAATAATCTCATTGCATCTTATTAGTAAGTAGGCCTGTGATAACCCTAGTTAGTTAAAGTATCAAGTCGTACTCCTTGCTTGGCCGTGATTGATTGTATGGAGTCTAGTCCAGCTTCGTCTCATCCTGATCATATACAAGATTATGATATGACATGATAACTTATGCTTGTCTTAACAATAATGATCAGGGGACCAGTTCTGTTCAGGCGAAGGGTTACAACCCCGGTCCTTTTTTTGTTTAAGGGTTGTAACCTGGCTCCCGGAACAGTTTTGTGTCCTCTCTTCGTTTATTGTCTTATTGCACCCCATGTCATGCTCGTCAAGTTTTACCTTACTTCAAGAGCACAATTATTTATGCTTACTTAACAATAAAGATCAGGGGAAAGGTTCTGTTAGGGCGAAAGGTTACAACCCTGGTCCTTGTTTGATTTAAGGGTTGTAACCTGGCTGTAAAACCCTAAATTTTTGGGAATATTTTTTTTTATTTTAAAAGGGCTTAAAATGAATTTATGATTTTTTTTATTATTTATTTCATTAGAAATGACCTTAGCCATTGTCGAATTTTGAAACACAAGACTACCATAAATTTTGGCACGAAAGATGTAGCAGTGTGCCTTGACTAGTGTATTAGCCATGCTATAGGAAGCCTAGCCATGGTGATGACCAAACTAGGAAAACCAGACCAAATTGTGAATTGACGTATTTAAAGTATTTTAATTAAATATTATTTTATATATTGATTTTTAGATGACCTGGTTTGTCCAATTCAGCCCGAACTGGGCCCAAACCAAATTTAAACCCATGTAGGCATGTGGTGTGACCAATGTGGCCATGTAGGCATATTTTATGTATATACAAATATTTTCTAAATTATTTTAGAATTTTATGTGCAATTTCTAATTACTTAATTATTCGTACTAGTACTGGTATTTTATTTTTAAATAATATCGTGCAATATTTGTACAAAAAAAATTTTGAACCTGGATAAGGGTGTGATAATTTCACCCATTGGAAAGATTTTTATTAATTTATTATTATTAAAATTTATTTTGCGAAGATTTAATAAACATGATTTTTCTATAGTGATATTATTATTATTTTTAGTTGATTTATGATGATTTGAATTTTATATATATGTAGATATGTTTAAATATATTAAATAATTAGGTGGATAATATTTAATTTGGTATTTAAATTTTTAAATAAGATTTATGGATATATATATATATATATATATATATATATATATATATATATATATATATATATATATATATATACATGGGTATAAGTATATAGAAAAGATTTAAAAGAAAAAGAAAAGGAAAAGGAAAAGAAAAGAAAGAAAAAAAAATCAATCAAACCAACCCACATAAGTGGGCGGGCCCCTCACCCTCACAATTGCTGGCTGCGTACAACAGCAACACAAATTTCCTCGAGCAAATGCATGGGTCTAACTTATTACTAAGTTTAGTAGTATTAGGTTTTCATCCGAACTTGCTATATATATAACTTTCTCCACAGACCTCAAAACCCTAGACTCCCAAAACGAAAATTTTAGCAGAACATACCCTCTTCGCCTAGGAGTTCGTTTCACCAGCGACGAAGTTGTGTGCGCGACGAACGGAGCATCGAAAGTCAGCCCTTCGTCATCCACGGAGAAGTTTTTCCACTCAAGGTACTCTACTTCCCGACGATGTAACTTTTTACTCGTAGCACCGATTTTCGATCCGTAAAATTTTCTGAAAAGTAGACTTGACCCTCTTCGAGATCCTCTAGATGGATTTCGAAGCATCCCATCGGCTTGCTCGAAAAATCGAGACGAAGTTGAAGAAAAATCTATTTTCTGTAATACTAAAAACTATTTTAAAACGATAACTTGTCGGCCAATTTTCTTGCCGTGCATTAAATATTTGTAGAAAATAGTTAAAAACAGTAAAAGACAACATAACCGAGATTGTAACGCACCTTTTAGATTCACTTTTCATCTAGTACGTAGAAAGTTACACGTTAAAGTTTCACAAAAAATTGTAAATTCTGTTTTCAAAAAGTGGAAAAACACCCGATACGGCGTGCGCCCCGACAAACCGGGCGACGTGATCGTGCACTATACACATCAAAAGGCGCGTATGGATGTTGTCGACATGTGGGAACTGACGGAACCCGATTTCGTTGCATATGCGCGACGAAATCATTACGTATCCGTCGAGATACTCCCGTATCGACCCTTTGCAAATTAAGTCACAACTTTGTGCACACTCATCATATTGTGATAAAACTTGCGCTATTAGACTCGAAATATTTTTCTGGTCCTGTGAGCCAAGTTTGGTCCGATTCTGAAACCGTTGATCGGGACGCTATTTTGGCGGGCCACAATCCCACTCAACGGCGATTATGTGCACAGTCCACCGGAATCCAAAATTGGACATACCGTTGGGTTCGTCTCATCAAAACAAATCTGTAGACATGTAGTTTGATGACTTTAGAGATCGTAAATATTGGCACGCATTTCGGTGTAAAGTGGGTCCAACGGCGGACAACGTTTTGACCTGAAATTATAATTTTGTCCCTGTTCCAGAATTTAACTTTTGGACAGGCATTTTCTAGACATATCTTTTATTCCAAACTCGTTCGCGATGTTTGTTTCAGCATCCGGAGCTTCTTGTAGATTTTGACTTTCGTGTTGACGATTCTGATTGATGGATTTTGCTGCTTCTCGCACCACCCTCAGGCAAGATACCTTGCCTTATTTACTGTTTATAATTACATGCACCTTTATTTATTTATTTACTGCATATTTATTAGTTGTTCTCAGTTGGATCCATTACTTGCTATTTTTATTTTACTTTATTTTGCTTTCAGTTATTTTTCCTTCTTGTCTTTTTTATGCATATGGAACTAGTCTTAGCGAACTACCTTTTGTTAGTATCCTTGGGAGGGAGAAGACAGTTAAATGTATGGGCTACCCAAAATACAAAAGCTGTAGTAACTGCGTACTACGGTAGTCGAGTCGCGAGGGTCACTAGCCTCGAGCTATGTGGACTGATGGGTCACGTGGGCTGCTAGCCTCGAGTTATGCCGGCTTATAGTATTGGTACTTGATGTGTGCGTGTTGAGAGTTGTTACATTGTCCTGGGGGAGTCAGCCTTCACCTGCCCATATATTGATATGTCTTCTAAATTGTCTACTAGAAAGGTTAGGAGACCTTAGCAAATTTCATGTTCCAATTATGGCACGAAAAAATGTCACATCGTAGAATAGTAAGTTACCCCTTGTCCTTGTTTGGTTGTAGGGGTAGCCTACTGTTTCGATGATGGGATATTGAGCCGTGTTATGGTTTGGACACTTTTACTTTATCTTTATTTTATGGTGCATTTATATTCAGTTCATATGGCATGTTCTTCCTGTATCTTGTTACGTCCCTCTGAGGACATGGTTATCTCTCCAGGTGTGTGTGCTTCTGTGATATTGCAGGTGTTCTAGTCGAGGCCATGATCTTCTTCATCCTTTCGAAGATGATTGCACTTGGCTAGTCTTGATCTTTCATCTATTCCTCCTTGTGCCTTTTACTTGAGATAGTTGGTAGTGGACTTTGTCTCCGCCCAACGTATTGTACAAAGACTTATTGCAGTTGATTATATGATATCTTTTATTCTTCATTTATGGATGAGATTAGATTACTCTTGGTTTACTACATTTTACAGCTTAAGTATTCATACGAGGTTTCCATATATTGGAGTATACTTCGTATGTATACAGCTGGCATGGATACGTACCTAGTCCTAAGTATTATGGGACTGGGGCGTTACACTGGCTTCCGGAGCAGTTCTTTATCCTCTCTTCGTTTATTGTCTTATTTCACCCTATGTCAAGTTCATCATATTTTACCTTCACCAATAGTATTTGAGATGGGTTTCTATTAAGGTGAAGGGTTACAACCCCGGTCCTTGTTTAGTTTAAGGGTTATGACCTGGATACTTGAATGGTTTTCCTCGTACTCAATTCACTGTTGTTGTCCCTGTTATTATCAGTTTTTTTTATAATTACCTTTAATATTCATTTATTATATGCTGGTTTTAGTTCCTAAGTGAAGCCTCCTTTGTGGCACTTGCTCTTTCTGGGATCTGACCCAGCTGGTTTTGTATGGCCAGATACCGGAGCAGCTCTAGAGGATCTACCTATCTTCCAGCCAGATGGTGACCACCAGGCGTTACCCTGGCAACGAGTGGGTTCCTTTTGTTCCATTTTATTGTATAGATATTCTTTTGAGGCGTTTAGTCGGCGAGCACGTGTTAGCTCGTATTGTACCTTTATTCACTGTCCGCCTACGGGCTGTAACATGATTGACAAATCCTAGGGTTGATCATGTATGACTGAAACTCTTGCTAGTCTTGACATTTTGTACGACTAGCTTCATGATCATCCAAGTATGTAACGTGTGGGACGCCTTACTATTGTATATTTGGTGTTTTGACATGTTGTAAACTGTTATTGCTTACATGAGATTGAGACAATAGGCTTGTTTATGACCATAGGAGACTGATGGCTTGTAGCGAAACCCTCATGTATCTTGACAGCCGTGACCGTATAGTGAGGTGGGTTGCACTTCAATATACGTAGCTGGCTATGTTCGCCCTCGCTCTCTAGTATTCTGGTTCTGGGGCGTTACAGTAATGGTCAAGATTAGTGCTCTTAGACTAGTTTTGACCTCGGTTGACCATTTTGACCAAAAGTCAACCGAAAGTCAAACTTAGCCTAAAAGTGACTAGAACTTGAACGGACTCAACCAGAGTTGACCAGTTGACTGAAAGTCAACTGTTAGTCAACATTTGACTAGTTTGACCTAGGGTTGACCAGAGTTGACCAGTTGACCAAAAGTCAACTGTAAGTCAACCTTTAATCCAGTTTAACCTAGTTTGACTTGGATTGACTTTCCTGTGACCTTGTTTGTTCTAGTTTGGCTCATTATGACCTATTATGACCTAGTTTGGCCCAGTATGACCTAGTTTGACTAAGACTTGCATATCATGACTTGATTAGTTTTCTTTTCATTATTAAACCCTGTTTTGACTTATGGTATCTCGTCTTTAGGTCTGTGATTACTCTGAGCATCTGTTCACCTTATCAGTTAAGAACAGAGGCGAGTACATTCAATGATAGTTTTCATTGTCTTAATATCTGCTATATTCGATTCAGTCGTAGTGTCTTACTTGATTTCCAACACGATGGTTCACGGACTAGTATACGTCGGATCATGACATGAGATGTTGTTCCTGGATTTTCTTGGTATATTGGTACATTTCCTGTCTTGTTTCCTGTACTTGTATAGACACTGATTCCTGAGAGAAAGTAGCTACCCTCTTAGGGAATCCCGTGTCATGACGCATCATGTCCGGATCCATTATACTACTCGGGGATGGGGAATTATTAGGGACTATGTGATCAATACCACCCTGTCACTATATTCTTGTGCTTGTGCCACTCTCACTTCACGTAGGGTGTAGCGAGATCTTATTTCTTGTGCTTGTTATCCAGGTTGGCCGGCATGACCCTTTCTAGTAATTTTCTTGTGATTGTCGGGCCAAGTGGATAGCTTGTCCTGTTTTCCAAGCCGATCACATAACGCTCTAATAATTCATAGCACATTTTATATTTACTTTATTACATCATATATCCTACTTAGTTCTACATTTCGTACTTTTCTTACCATGTTATGATATTCAGTACTCATATCCTGTTATATATTTCCTGTTGATTTTGTCTTGTATTTCATTATGATTGCCACTTATAGAATTTGTCAATTCATATGGAACTGTTGTTAGTGCGTTGTACTCGCTTATTTTCCTGACAGGATACCGTTGATATATTACAGATCATTCCGAGGCAGACTGCTCGACCTACGATGGGGTCGAGGTAGATTGAGACTTAGTCCAGGACTGTGACCTGGTAGTTTAGCCACTAGACTTTGCACACCTGGTCTAGTATAGTTTAGTTAGGTTTTCCTGGACTGCGATCCAGCTAGTGTTTTCAGACTGTAGTATTTTATATTATATTTTGAGATTCTGTGATGTGTTTATATCTCTGAGCTTGTGTTGGATCTTGAACTCATTTCCTGTGTTCACTTCTATCATATTTCCATTCTGTGCTATCTATCTTACTTTGTTCTTGTGATTGAGTTTTGCCATATTATACCTCTGTACGAAGATGACAGGTACCCTTATATTTTTCTAGTTGTTGTATTTATAGACGACCTATACAGCGTTCTACCGCCGATTCTGCGGTGTAGGTTATACGTACCCACATTTTTGTGCCCTTCCTCAGGGTGTAGGTCATGACATATATTAACTAAACGGTACATATCTTTGTTAGTCCAAGACTAAATCAAACTAATTATAATATAACAAAATAAATTTATTGATAATTAATATTAGAAAATAATTTAAATAATATTTTATAAATTCTAAATCTAAAATAGTTTGACAAAAATTCTGTTGTCAACAAAATACATTCAATAGTGGTTACAAATAAAATCTATTTTCTAACTAAAATTTATTAAAATAAAACAAAATAAAAAAAATTGAAAGTAGGGATGTGGGTTTACAAATCTACCCACCTTAGAATATCTCATATTCCAAGTTTCAAAGGGCACGATTAGGCACGATTATGAAGAATAATCAAGAAACCAAATTTCAATTGATACGATTAAAACGATGAATGGTATAATCAAGGGAGTGATATGATTCATGATCTAATTAGTCACGCGTAATCATGGATATGATCAAAATGATAAAGATAATAGACAAAAGGAGATGACCAGCTTTTTAAGGAATGACCAATTATTCGGTCAAATGGTCTAGTTGACAACCAAATATTTTAAGAACGGTCAAAATTGAAACAGTTGGGCACGACCAATCTATGGTCAGCATGGTTGAGTCACTACCAGCTTTTTAAGGAATGACCAAGGTTCTCGATGAAGTCTAGACAGGATTTTAGTCGCATTTAAGAGGCAGTCACGATCAAGGCTAATCGTGTAAGTCATCCAAGCAGGGTAAAAATAGGAAGTTGGCACGAGCATAATCAAAGTAGTCATGACCGTAGTTGGAAACAAAGGTATAACCTTAGCTATGATTTAGTTTTGATAAAATGGTGTAAGATCGATCAAAATTGAAATCATCTTGGTACGAACAACTAGTTGAACAAAATTATTTAGGTACGATCATGGAATTGAATTCTAGGATGGCAGGCGAATTGGCACGATCGAAATAGAATCTAATAGTTCGGTCGTGATCAAAAAGTATTTAAGGATGATCCTATCGAAATCGTTCTAACACGAACGATTGTGTAGGAATGATCATAGAATCAAACCTAGGAAAGGGTATGAATTGACTCGATCGAAATATAATAAAAGTTGTCTAGTCATGATCGAAATTGTTCAAGGATGATCAAACCCAAAAATGCTTAAAACATTTATCCACAATCATTTAGGCACGAGTTTAGAATCAAAATCTAAATAGGTTTAGGAATCCAGTCGAAATTATATTAAAAGATGATAATCTAGAAATAGAAGGATAAGAAAGGAAGGGAGAATTACTGATTTATTGAGAAGATTGTGACTAGGAATAAGCACAAATCAATTTAAAAACTTAATATTTATATGATAATAAGACGTAGTCTCTATGGTATTTGAAACTCGTGAACATAGTCGAAGTCATTTTATCGAGAATTTATGCCTCGCCAGTGTACATCTTGCTGCATTAAACCCTTGGTTCCACAACTCAAGCTATATTGCGGTAACGAATACCCTATCAACTCTATCTAATCTTGACATAACAACTCAAGGATGAAATTGGACGACCAAGACATAATTTTAATAATTTTTGATCACTCACGCTTACTTGAAATTATTTTAACTTAGTCATGCCACGCAGTGCACTGCTGGCTGCAGTGAACCCGCAGTCTCGATAATTCAAATAAGTAACGACAGTGCGCTGCTTTCTTGTTATTGCAAGTCATCAAAATTATTCCAACTATGTCTTCAAGAATATCAAAGGAGTTTAAAATATCATACAAGTTGATAAACATAGAAAAAGTGCAAGTATTTGTTCTTCAAGTATAAGATTAGCTTTTTGAAAAGAAAACAATTGATTAGGAAGGATAATGATCGAAGCCAAAATAAGTAAAATCTTATAATCCTTATTTCACGGATATTCAAGATTCAACGATTGAGAGGAAACTTTTGAATCCAAAAACTTAACTCGAGATTAATAGACAATTGAGTGAGAAGCTATTTTTTGAAAAAATAATTCCTTAGGTCCAAGGAAAAGAATATAAGTGATACGAACTTATGATATGGTGATGTTTAGAAAAGACATAAGATAAAGTTGTACAATTGATCATGATTAGGGAGAAAATGACCGAAGGCAAAAGAAATATAAACTTAAATTTATATTTCTCTAATACTCACGATCGAAGGAAAAATATGTAAAATGCACTATGTCTACCAATTATGAATATATTTATACACAAGTATATATGTATAGCCTAAGTAAATCCTAAAAATCCTAAAATATCATTCTAAGGGGAGGTTATCCTATTTCCAAGTAAAATGTAAATTTAAATAGCAATAATACATATATTAAATTCAATATATAATTTATAGAAATTATTTAAAATATTAGAAATGGGCTACCAATATATATACACATCTATATATCTACATGGACAATGTTGGTCGCTCTACGTGACCACCAAGACTTGGGTTGAGTTCAGACTAGTTCGGAACAACCAGGTCTTCTAAAAGCCAATAATCCTAATAATAAGTAATTAATTATTCCTAGGGTTATGTCACAATTTGGCCTAGTTTTCTTAGTTGGTGTACACCTATGACTCGGCCTCCTCTACCTTGGCTAGAACACTAGTCAAAGCACTCGACCACACTCTTAGTGCCAAAATGCTTGGTTATCCTGCACTTCGAAACTTAGCCATGACTAAGGCTGTCTATACTAAATATTTATAAAATTCTAAAATCACATTTTAATTCAAACAAATAAATAAAAGAATTTTTTTTTCAAACTTTCGGGAAGATGTTACGAATCCACCCTCCTGAGAAATACCGTCAAATGAAAATGCAATAGTGTATCCTTCTATGAAAGTCATCTAGTGAGACCTATGTAGCAACCTCAACTACCCAAATGTCAATTTAAATTAGGGACTCCTAGTCCTAACCATTATCTTAAAATTGATTTACTCCTAGTTGTGAATGAGCATTTCCTAGTCGCAGGCTCACAATAGTACGACTAACTTAAGTACTATCACGAGTTCGCAATCTTTTGCAAAAATGGACCTGTATGGGCTACCATAAAAACTTGTCACGGCCTGCACCCGCTTTTCGGATACGAGACGTGTCCAAGCCAGCCTACGCCGCAGAGTCGGCGGTAGAACGCTGTCACGGCCAAGATGCTCAAAATCACAAAAGATACATTTATTGCTCATTCATATTATTAAATCAAATTTACAAATTATAAGGTTTCACAACTTCACATTTGCTAGAAAATACAATATCTCACAAAATAGAAATGACAGCTAGTTCAACTATCTAGGTTGACCTCAGCATACCCATGCCTTCCCAGTGCTAAGAGTGATCGCGGCTAAACGTGAAAAATATTGGTTTCCAGTCAGGAATGGAACTAGTACAATCTCACAACAGAATTAATAAATGATGAAATCCATAAATCAGTAATAATATTAAGATACATGTTAAGCGGATAAACAGGGGATCATTGTAGGAATCAAGCGAGTAAAAACAGGAAAACATGGTACACAAGACAAGCAATGACAAGGAACTATAATGTAGCAAGACTATATCTAACAACTAATTTGAAATAAACTTTCGACATGTAAACGGCTAAGGATAAATTCTGCACCCTCCACGTGTCGTGTGCAGCTGCTATTATTCATGAATAGATATCATAGGATATTTCTGGGTATGTTTACATGTCTACTAATGTACTTCCCCGCCCGACTAGTATGCATGAATTCAAACAAGTCACGAACATGAAATATATTGGTCACGAACAACATGCAAGAATCCATAACTACTATCTCGTGTGACAAGAGTGTCAAGAACCAATAGAATATCAATGTAAAACATTATTAAATACAGAAAGTATAGATATAATCAAATATGCAAAACTATCAGAGATCTACTCGCCTGAGGTCCGGTGCTGGTGAAAGCGATAATAGTATACCACTCAATTAGCCACAACAGTCAACACATGCAAAATTCTTCGGATGCCGAAATAAACATTACCAAGGCTTTCAGAATAGTCAAATTAGCTAAAATTGCCTGTCTTAAGATCAATTCTGGATACAGGGGCAAAACGGTAATTTTGGGTCAAAACGGTGTCTACCGTTGGACCCGCTTTGTACCGAAAAGTGTGCCAAAGTCTACGATCTCTAAAGTCATAAAGCTATATATCTGCAAGTCTAGTTTTCCGATATGAACCCAACCGTATGTCCAAAGTTGGATTTCGACGGACCGTGCACAAAATCGCCCGTTGAATCGGATCGTGGGGCCCACAAAACGGCGATCCGGTCAACTATCTCAGAATCTGACCAAACTTGGCATACAGGACCAAAAAATGATACAGTCCTGTTGGCACAAGTTTCGTCTCGATCTGACGATCGTGCACAAGGTAATTGGGAAATTTGAACAGAGGTCGATACGGTGAATTTTGACGGATACACATCAAATTCGTCGTGCACACGCAACCAATTTCAATTCCGTCAAAGCCCACACGTCCGCAATATCAGTATGCGCCTTTCGATGCTTACGGTGCGCGACTATGTCGCCCGGTTTGGTAGGACGCACGTCGTGTCGGTGAATTTTTTCTAAAATTTTATACATTCGTGTACTATTTTTCATGATTTTCAATTCCTGTTTTCATGGCATATAGTAGATGGCATACAGAGTTATAAAAGGGATTTCACTCTTGTATATGTTGTCTAATACACTATTTTAATAGATTCCTTCATATTTCTATGAACTGGCAGAAATCTGCCTTCCAATTTGGGTCCCTGGGATAAGAGATCTGTCATGTTCAAGATAGATTTCTCGACAACTTTGCCTCTAGTTTTCGAGCGATCTGCAACCCTCAAACTCAACCTAATTGAAGTAGTCTATAGCGATATAGGTTGTAAACACATGAAAACAATCGGTTCGATAAAACTCAGCGAGACGAGGAAGAAAGGAACCTGCAAAGTCGGGTCTAAAAGGAAATTGCTGCTGCTGTTGTTGTACGCGGATCGGCAGCCGGCTATGCCTGCGCGGCCTGCGGTGGCTTGGCCGGCCGCCGGCGAAGCCAGGCGCACGTGCGGCGGTGCTGGTGTCGGGGTCGCCTGTGGTGGGCGTGTGACGGCGTTAGGGATCGGCTAGGATCGCGATTAGGTTTCTTTTTTTTCTTCGCTCTGTATAATAATACGGTTTACTGTATGGGGTCGGGTTTTTCTTCGTCTCGGTTGCAAGCATTGGGGAGGAGGGGCGGGGCGGGTGATTGTTGCTTGTGGGCTTGTGTCCACTGCTGCTGTGTGTGGTTAAGGGAAATGGGTTTGGGTGTGGGAATTTTCTTTTGTTTTCTTTATCTTTTTCTTTTCTTATTTCTATTTCCTATTTAGCAAATATATATAGATTATATATATAATATAATATATAATATATATATATATATATATATTATATATAATATATAATATATATATAAATATATATATTTTTTTTTTTATAATTTTGTTATATATTTTTTATTATTTTTTTATATATTTTATTATATATTTTTTTTATATATTTTTTATAT